>JANUWF010001246.1:1200000-1515000 GCA_026120185.1 Voacanga thouarsii | reverse complement strand
ACAAAACTAGAACTTTTAGTGACAAAAGTTTTATAGTTTTTGTGACAAAACTTTGCCTAGCAAAAAGTGGGGGCTTTAGCGAGGAAATAATTTTCCTTGCTAAAGGGCTGACATTGGCGATAAAACACAAAGTTTTGTCACCCAAATGCTTTGGCGACTGCTTTTCAGCGAGGAATGGGCGGCAAAATTGTTTTCCTCTTTGAGAAGGGCTTTAGCAAGGAAAACAGAAGCTTTAGCTAGGAAAAAGTTTTGTCATGGAAGCTATTTTTTTTGCAGTGACTCTTGGAATTTGGTGGTTCATGTTTGAACAAATTTACCAAAGGTCTCTATGCACATGAAGAAAATTTTTAAAAGCTACGTTTTTGAGATAACAAATTTTTCTTCATTTTCTTAACCAGTTTAATTTCATATAAGTGATTCTTTTGAATGGAGTTTGTTTTAATTTCCACTGTGTATTAATTGTTATTACATGATCGAAATTCAACAGTGGTATTAAAACCATCTTGTATGTGTTTTATGAGTTTTTTTTTTTTTGTTGTGAAATTGTTTTTTAAAAAATAAATTTGGCATTATGAAACTGTTTCATAATTATTCTAAATATTGAAATTGTTTCAAAATTATATTTAGGTATGTGAAATTGTTTCACAATTATTTTAATTTTGAAAATTCGTTTAGTTGTTAATTTTAATTGTTGTGATGGTGATCACATTGATCTTTTATTAGAGATTAACATGTTTTCAAATCCAAATCCAACAAGAAATTTGTTTCTAAAATTGGATTGAAAAAAAAAGTGGAATAGTGGTGCACCCAAGCTTAACTCGACATTGAGCATGTTCAAACTATGGAATTTGATTCCAGATTAATGAGTTAGATTTAACTAATATCTTTATCTCTGTTGAGCACACCCAAGCATAAAGTATATTAGAGGCTAAGTTGGGGTAGTACTAAATGTTTTAAGATTAAAAGATGTTAATTACCCAATGATTTATTAGTTACATTTGATGTAATTGGTATTGGATACCTATCATTGAACTTAAGAGTGATTTTTTTGGTTCACCCAAGGTCATCTTTAAGGAATTTGGATACCAATACACTAAAAAAGCTTCCAATGAGCTTTTCTGAGTTAATAGTGGGGGCTATTGATTTGAGTGAAATAATAGAATAAATACGCGTTTAATTGAAGACCTAATTAAATACATTTTATGTGCATATACATAGTATAATATCTCTTATCTTTTATTTAGGTCATTTTCATCATGACAACAAATTTGAACTTATGCAGCATATTGGAAATAAACAAGCTTACAGAGACTAATTTCTCGGACCAGTATAGAAACTTAAGAATTGTTCTCAAGTCGGAAAACTTACTCTACGTGTTAGATACTCCTATTCTACCATTTCTAGCCATAGATGCTCTTGTTGACGAGTATGAGGTTCTTAAGAAGCAAAAAAAGGATAATGATACAACATCTTGAAGGCACGACAAGCTGAAAAACACAGGGCACATAGCGGAAGAGAACATAAAAAAAACTAGAAAAACAAGAACAGGAATTCCAGGATAGGGCCGACGCCGACTCTAGCTGCCCTAGCCGGCGCCGGTTGCGCCCTGTCCCACTCCTGAGGTTTTAAAATTTTTAGTTTTCCTTCTAGTTTTCAAAGGTGGTTGGACCGAAACGTGCGCAACCGGGATAGGTGTACTGGTAGAAGCCTCTCGTGCGATTCCTGCAAGCCTCCTACTCCATCTTTGTATGTATGTGAATGCTGAACTCTCGGTCTTCCAGTATATGGCCTGCCTAATTACCGTTTGGTGAACAACTAACAAGCTAGGGAATTTTTTTGGAGAGAGAGAGAGAGAGATGCCTGGCCTTTCACAGAGAAGAAGCCGTCTCCGAGATTGTGTGTTCTATAACAACCACGTTGTTTCCAATCCTCCTATTTAACCTAAATAAAACCCTAGGTTAAACTGAACTAGGCTATTGGACTCTTAGTTTAGCCTATTGGGCCTAATTAATTATTCTAGTTAGAACAAACTTAATGGCCCAACAAATAATTAATTTTCCATCCCAAATAAACCAGTCGAATTAAATAAGCCTAAATCAGTTTAGTCCCAAGTTAATCCCTAATTATTCAAATTGAGCTAAAGCCCTGAATAATTAATTAACCCACTAAACTAATTTAATTAATTATCTCTCTCAATGGCCCTTTATTTTATTCTAGCCTAATAATTAAATCAAGCTACTTAAATAAAATAAATTCTATTTAATTTAATTTAATTCCTTAGCCTGTATTTAATTATGACTCACGGTCTATACTGGGGACTAAAAGACACACCGCTTTGGCTACTAAAATGACAAGAATACCCTTGTCATATAAATAGCTATATTTTGCATTTTAAATATTTTCTAATATCACCATAAGAAAATATTGACTATAAGGATAGTGCTGCGTTAGCAAAGTCTCCGACCTACAGGTGCAATGACTAAAATATCCCTCTAGACATCGTCGTACATTCAGAAAGGAAGAAGTATACTAACACCTCTCTAAATGATATCTACCATCCTTAGGTCTCTAGTCTAATGATCCATGACTTCTTAGATTATTTCTCATTTCCAAGGGAGTTACCCTAAAGCAAACATCCAAGTCATGTTTCCTAGGGCCCTGGATATTTAGATCATTCAGACAACCACAAGGGGCGATATAGTGTAGAAATTATCTTGTACAAGTTTGTCTTAACTAACTAGTCACATATACCCAACATGCAAGTATATTGGCCCTACGATAGAACCTTAACTATAGCATATTAAAGTATATGCTTCTAGCTTCGTCAGACCACCAACTTATACTCAAGTTGTAGAGTACTAGATTACGCTGTAGCGGTAGTAGTCTAAGTTTCTACCATATAGTACTTTTAGAAACCACTACTACAGGTCCTGTTCTACGTATTCGAAATACGCTTATGTCATGAAGTGAGTGGACTACTCACTGCCTAAAGGTAGACCATTCCCCATTTAGAATTCACAATATAATAATCTAAATATGATGAGATTTCCATTCTCATCAATTGGTTAAGAACAAATGTTTATGTGTTAAGTAACCCATGATCCATACCTTACTGTGAAAGACCTCCATTCACATGGATCACTTATTTAAACACAATGGGTCTTTTCCAAACGTAATTGTGCATAAATAAAATTGTAAATTTACAAATAATTTCTGAAAATAAATTCTTTTATTAAAACATTTGATTTTTACATCAGAAACCTAGTCTAAGAGGGCATACATCCCAACACATCTTGTATCATGCTGGTGCTAAAGAACTCTGAGCTACAAAAGCAGCATAAGCATATAGATGATTACTCTATCATCTTCTATTTAAGGGACTTATTTGATTAACAAGCAAGAATGGAGAGATATGAGATCTTTAAATAGTTATCCAGTTCTAAGATAGTAGAAGGTGCTTCAGTACTAACACATGAGCTGAAAATGTTGGGCTTGATTGAGAAGTTTGGATCTCATAATTTCGTAATAGATCATGAGTTAAGTATTGACTTAATTTTATAATCTTTGCCAAGTAAGTTTTTACAATTTGTGATTAATTACCAGATGAACAAGATTGAGACCAAGTTACCTGAATTGATCAACCTTTTCAAAACTACTGAGTCTCCCATGAAGAAAGAAAACAATGCAGTTATGTTGGTAAATTCTTCTACTTCTAAGAAGAAAATTCTTAAGAACAAGAAGAAGAATTCCACTAAGTCCAAAGGTGGTGTGAAGAAGGAGACAACAATCAGAGGCCCATGTCATTATTGTGGCAAGATAGGCCATTGGAGGAGCAACTACAAAAGCTATTTGGAGTTACTTAAGGAAAAAAAGGAGAAGGGGAAGCTTGCAAACACTTCCACTTCTACTTCTAGTATGTTTATAATTAAGATCAATATTACTTTTAATAATAAGATATGGGTATTAGATACTGGATATGGATATTATTTGTGTAATAATTTGCAAGAACTAAAGAGCAGTAGGAAGTTTAAGAAAGGTGATGTGGACCTACGTGCTACAAATACAGCAAAGGTTATTGCATTTGCTGTGGGGACTTATCATCTACACTTATCTTCCGAATTGGTTCTAGAATTAGAAAACTATTACTATGTACTAGTTTTACTTAAAAACATTATCTTAATTGCTTGTTTAGATTTACTTGGATTTTATTTCTCCATTACGATATTGCAACTTTGATGACTAGCTCGTATGTTCTAGACGTGGAAAATCCAGTTCTCAACATAAACAATTAGAAACTAAGAAAAGATAATACAAGCCCATCTTACTTATGGCATTGTTATTTAGGCCATGCAAATGAGAATCGCATTTCTAAGTTACACAAGTATGGTAACTTAAGCTCATTTGATTTTGAATTATCTGAAACTTGTGAATCTTGCTTACTAAGAAAAATGACTAAAACCTCTTTTTCCAGGAAAGAGGAAAGGGCTAAGCAATTATTAGAACTAATATATACTGATATATGTAGACCAGTAACATTGCAAGCAAGAGTGTGTTGTCAATACTTTGTCACCTTTGTTAATGATTATTCTTGATATAGGTCCTTATATTTAATGAAATACAAATTTGAAGCCTTTAACAAGTTTAAAGAATTCAAGAATGAAGTAGAGAAACAACTTTGTAGAAGTATTAAAGCTTTAAGATCTGATCGAGGAGGTAAATACTTAAGCCAAGAGTTTCAATGTTATCTTAGAGATAATGTGATATTATCTCAATGGACTCCACCGAATACACCTCAACATAATAATAGATCTAAAAGAAGGAATCAAACTTTATTAGATATGTTCGATCCATGATGATTTTTGCATATCTACTGAAATTATTTTAAGGATGTACATTGGAAACTGCTGGTTATATTCTAAATAGAGTTCCATAAAAAATGATTGACAGTATCCCATTTGAGCTATTTTTTAGTAAAAGACCAAAGCTAACTCATGTGAGAATTGGGGATATCCTGTTTAAGTAAAGAGGACAAAGTCAGGAAAATTAGAGAATAAGTTTGACAAATATTTATTTGTGGGATATCCGAAAGAATTTCATGGATATTACTTCTATTTCCTATTGGAAAATAAAGTATTTGTTTCAAAGTATGCATTGTTCCTTGAGAAGGAATTCACACTTAAAGGAGATAGTATGCGCAAAATTGAACTTAGTGAAGTTCAAGAAGAACAAACAAACAATGATCAACCTATTGATCTTGAGTCTATTAATGAGATAAACGAACTTTCCTATACACAAGAACCTCATAAGTTAAGTAGGATACGTGTGACACCTATGAGATATAGATTTCTTATTAGTTACCATAATGACGTATTGTTTTTAGAAGAAGATGAGCCTAACACTTATACGAAAGTTCTGAAGAGTTCAGAATCTAACAAATGGCTAAAAGACATGAAGTCAGAAATAGATTCCATGTATCATAGTCAAATATAGATTTGGTTGATCCACTTGAAGGGATAAAATCCATAGGATGCAAATGAATTTTCAAGAAGAAAATTGACATGAATGGTAAAGTTATTACATATATGGCACGACTGGTTACAAAAGGTTATCATCAACAATAAAATATTGACTATGACAAAAATTTTTCACTAGTATAAATTCTGAAATCTATAATAATATTTCTAGCTCTTGCCCCTTATTATGATTATGAAATTTGAAAAATGAATATGAAAATAGCTTTCCTCAATGGAAACCTGATGATGAAATGTACATGACACAACTTGAAGATTTCTAATGTGGCCCTTAGGGGATATTTATCAAGTGAATTTTGTGGTTAAATCAAAGATAAATTTAAGGAACAGTTGTAAGAACAAAATCAAGGATTTTGGTGGCTTAAAGAAGAGTAGAGAAGTTATCCAACCTAAAGCTTGCAATTCTAAGACAACTAGGGACTTAGAACTTCAAAACTGTAGGAATTAGATCTATTAGATTAATACCTAAGAACTTTATAATCAAGATTGATTTAAGAACCCTTAGAATAGAAAGATCTAGACACTCAATTTGAAGCCAAACTACAACCTTGGAACAACAAGGAATCAAGAATTTAGTATGAGCTACAACTTGAATTATCCTTAAGAGTTTAAAGACTTAAACTTAAGTAGGACTAAACCTAACAGTTGGTCTGATATTTAAGGGAAGAACTCAAAGGAATCACCTCTCAAAGATAAACTTTGATCTTAAATTATATCTCCTTATTTTTATAAAGGTGTTATAACATGATATATAAATAGGTATCCAATTAACCTATTATAATTAAAATTAAATCTCAACCTTTGGGAACCAAGCAACTTGAACGTACTTGGGTAAATGTCATGAAAGGGAATCGAGAGCAGTGTAATGGAATGAGGTTATGCCATATCCCCAGCTTGGGCGACTTTATTGACATAGATGTGCTTGACTTTAAGGATGCTGAGTTGAAGTTGGGCTATTGCCTAATTGGGATGTTTGTAGGTAGATTCCCAGGCATGAAGGCAGTGATGGATCTCACAAAGCAGCGGGGAGTTCAATCTAAGGTGCACACACATGCCTCTGGTTGGCTTATCTTTCGTTTCAACTTTGATGAGGATAGGCAAGTGGTTCTCTGTGGGGGCCCTTATGCAGCGTTTGGTCGGTCCCTGATGCTCAAGGTTATACCAACTGAATTCGATTTCTTATTGGATGATGTGAGCATAATACCCTTTTGGGTTACGTTTCTAGTTCTGCCTCTGGGTTGCTGGAATAGAACGACACTAAGTTAAATTTCATCTGGTGTTGGCATCCTCATTATGACCGACATGCTTACTGCCAGGCTTGATCGACTGTCCTATGTTAGAGTACTTATGGAAGTAGATGTTTTTAAACCACTAGTGAAAGTGTTTCCACTCAGACTACCATCAAGAAAGATCAAACAACAGTCAATTCGTTTTGAGTTTGAGCTAGCTTTTTGTAACTACTGCTGTAAATTTGGGCATACCACGGTTGCATGCATGGGGGATAGGATGAAAAAGAGGGAACAGATGATGAATCCTATGGACGACGCAATGAGTAAATGGTAAAAGTGCAGGCTACTAAACTGGACTAGACCAATGTTTGCACCGGCTGGATAAAAGCAAAAGCTACGGTCACTATCGCCTGGGGAGACACGTTCCACACGCATTGACAAGGGCAAAGAACCAGTCCAGTGCCATGGGCATAAAGGCATGGCGAAGCTCATGCCTGGTGCATCTTGTAGTGCACAGGAGCTAGACCAGTATTCATCCATGGGCAACCAGTGCCATACTGGAACTGATATGCCTACTGCCCCGCTTGTGATAGTGAGGCCACCAAACTAGATAAGGGAAAGAAGAGGGTGTTCTAGGGGAAGGCGCAGGGGCAGTATCTAGTCCCGATCTAATTCCCAGGCTCGTGTACAATTTCGAGACAATATTACGGTCCCTCCCAGTAGGAATGTCACCAGTATGGATGATATTCCTAAGGTAATGGTTAAAGCTGGTAAGGCAACCGTGTAGGCCACAAAGTTCATTCGTACCATATGAAAAAATTATGCTGATCGTAGTCTTGACTTGATTGGTGCCCAACGGGCACTAGTTAGTTCCTAATAAGAGTTGCTTGCTGGAAGAGGGTTCAATATAACCCTCAAGCAACGCGGGGTTCGGGAGTTTATCTCAAAACATCATATGGATGTTTTTGGATTACTAGAAACAAAGTTGAATTTGGATGGGCTTGGGCATATCCTTCAGAACCAGTTCCCTAATTGGTCTGTAATACAAAATTTGACTGAGTCGGATGGGGGTCGGGTTGTCATCCTGTGAAATGGAGCTATGGTGGATGTCCAGCTATTCCACTGCATGGCACAGGCACTTACTGTTCGCATCACCTGTTAGGTAACTCATGTTGCCTATTATTTTACTTTTATCTATGCTTACAATACTGTCGTAGCACGAAGGCCATTGTAGGAAGATATTGAGTACTTATCTACCATGCTGATGGAGCCATGGATACTTATGGGAAATTTTAATGCCTACTTACATGTGGATGACAAGCTAAGTGGTATCACGCCTTCAACATACGAAATAAAGGACCTTACCTCATTATGTGCTGAAATAGCCCTGGAGGATCTCCCATCTGTCGGGGCGCGGTTTACTTGGACGAATTCACGGGTTTAGTCTAAGCTGGACTGGGTTATGGGTAATAACGCATGGTTCCAGTGCCATGTCCAGGCGTCTGTGGAGTTCTTCCCCATTAGTTGTTTGTCAGATCACAGCCCCTACCTTTGGTCCTTGGTTGCCAACCGGGGGGGTGTTTAGTGCATTTGTTTAGGTTCCTTAATTTCTAGGCTGACCATAACTTATTCCAAGATTTGGTCAAGGGAGTATGAGATCATTCCTACACGGGATTCCACCAGTACACTCTATGTAGATGATTGAAATATCTTAAGCGGGTCTTGCGGAGATTAAACAGAATGAAATTCTCACATCTGTCAGGACGGGTTGAACAGGCGAACAAGGCAGTACTAAGTGCCCAAGAGCAATTACTTGAGAACCCTGTGGACCTGAATCTTATTGCACAGTTTAAGGAGTGTAAACTATTTGCATGGTGTTTGCGGAGGCAGAAATGAAATTTTACCGGCAACTTGCAAAAGGAAAGTATGTGGCTCAAGCAGACAAGAATACACGTTACTTCTATAACATAGTCAAATGAAACAAAAAAAAGGAGCTTCATTGCATCGATTCTCAAGGACGATGGTACTATGACTGACAATCCAAAGGCATTAGCTAAGGAATTTGTTGAATACTACCATAGACTACAGGGGACGAGGGTGGACTGCTAGCGCATCAATGTGGACTATGTTCGTGTAGGCCCTATGGTCCCTCACAACCTGAAAGCGGACTTGGTTAGGGAGGTCACGAATCAGGACATTAAAATGGCCTTGTGGGAAATTGGTGCTTGCAAAGCACTAAGGTCGGATGGGTACTCTGTGTTATTTTTCAAGAAAGCTTGGGGTACGATTGCACAAAGTCATTGTGACGCGGGTAGGGAATTCTTCTCGTCAGGCAGACTCCTCAAGCAGATTAACCATTTAATCATTACTCTAGTACCTAAGTCTGAACATGTGGATAGGGTGGGGGATTATAGACCAATTTCTTGCTGCAATGTGGTATACAAGATCATTTAAAAAATTTTGGCTAACAGACTAAAAAACGTTCTTCCTCATCTTGTGGACATCTCGTAGACGACGTTCATACAGGACAGGCTCATGGCTGACAACATCCTACTGGTTCAGGAGCTTATGTGTGCGTATAGTAGGACAACAGTTTCTTCTCGGTTTATGGTTAAGGTGGACCTAAGAAAGGTATATAACTTAGTTAACTGGACTTTCTTACTAGAATTACTTAGTGAACTGGGGTTTTCACATCTTTTCATGGACTGGATAAAGCAGTGTGTTACCACAACCTCTTTCCCAGTAGCTATCAATGGGATGGTGTAGGGTTTCTTTAGTGGTGCCAAAGGTCTTCGCCAAGGGGATCCGATTTCTCCTATGATGTTCGTCATTTACTTAGAATATTTCTCACAAGTAGTTAAAGTGCACACACTTGGAACTTTATTCAACTACCATCCCAAGTGCGAGGTTTTAAGGATTACTTATCTAGCATATACGGATGACCTTATGCTATTTGCTAGGGGTAACTATTCTTCTGTACGCATTCTCCTTGATTGCCTTGAAGAATTTAATAGGTACTCTGGTCTTGAAATCAACAAGGATAAGTCTAACATATACCGAGCTGGAATAAGTAGGACTGATCAGGAGGCCCCTCGTGAGGTAATTCCCATTTAGGCAATTCCCATTTCGCTATCTCGATTTACTAATCATGATTGGTAAGATCCGGACATCTTTCTACAGACCTTTGCTAGATAGAATTGGCTCCTACATTGGGCGATGGTTTGCACGTTCACTTTCTTATGTTGGGCGACTTCAACTGATCCAGACTGTTCTACAAGAGGTAGAGTGTTTTTGGTTGTCCATTCTTCTAACACCGTTTGCAGTGATTAGTCAGTTGGATAGGATGCCTCAGGATTTCTTATGGGACTCAAAACAAGTCATTGGTTTCTTGGAAGGATATTTGCCTACCCAAGATCGAGGGTGGACTTGGATTGTGACGTATGTAGACATGGAATGGTGTGCTGTTGGCTAGAATTATTTGGGACATACAAGCAGAGAAACAATCCATGTGGTTCAAATAGCTGGACCACTACAACATGAAGGGTTGATTAGTTTGGGAGATTGAACATCACAGGGACCATTCCCCACTGTTTCGTAGACTACTAGCAATTAGAGACATGATTCTGGAGCGGGAACGGGATATTCACCGCACTGCTGATCTTCTACACACTTGGGCAATGGGTACCACTTCGTTCACTACCCAAGCATATGACTACCTTAGGATAACTACATTGAAGGTTTATTGGGCCAGTACTATTTGGAAGCATGGCCTAACCCCCAAGTATTCTTTCATGGTCTGGTTGTGTGCTAGGGGATGGCTGAAGACCAAGGATGCATTTGTGTTCCAGCTGGATGACTTGTCTTGTCTACTTTGTAAGGCATAACCAGAAACGACTAACCATTTATTTTTTAAATGCTCGGTTTCTGCACCTATTTGGATGGAAGTTAAAGTGTGGCTGGGATTACCACAAGCTATGAATACGACCAACTCATGCCTGAGGTGGTTCAAGCAAGGCAATCGTGGATCTTCGTGGATTGCTAAGGCTAAGGCTACTGCTATGGCTGCTATGTTCTATTACATCTAGATGGCACGTAACCGGGCGCTGTTTGACGGAGCTGTTTGCCAACTGATGAAAATCGCTAAAAGGATCAAAACACATGTGTACACTGTTATATTTATTTTGTATCCTAATATTCTGACCAATTTTGAGTATTGTATTGACCACTGCTAGTTAATCGCCCTCTTGATTGTTAACTAGTGAACCACCTTGTAAATATATTTTGATCAATACTAATCCATTTGCATTTCCATAAAAAAAAAAAAACATAGAAGTTGTGGGAATTAAAATAGAAGTTGACTAAGCTATTGCATAGAGAAAATCAGTTGAATTGAGAAAATGCTGAAGTAAGCCGGCACTTCTCCAAAGCCTACAGTCAGCACCGGTTAGTGTTTGTTTTGATTTCCCTGTTTTAACCTGAGTTGAGTAGGTGCCATTTTAGTGCTCCTATGCGGCGTCGATTCTATAATATATTAGCTCCCCAGTGAAGGATCGCGGGAAAATTAAATACACAGCGGAAGACAGTAAATTAAAATTTTTCCCGAGCCAAAATCTAGGAATACTTATTTTTAGGGTGATTAACTTTAATAATAGGAGTTGGATTCGGGTTTTACGGTGCTTGTTGAATAGGAACGTTTACTTGTTCTGCAGGGACACCACCAAACCGTCAGCTCCTTTGCATCAAACACTTACCACGTTTACAAACTCTTGACCTTCTAAAGTATTCTCTAACCACTATAGACCCCTATCGGTGAATGAAGAATTAGGGTGAATAAAATTGGAAAAAAAAATGAAAAAGTTAAACGTTAAGGAAAAACAAAGGAAACAAAAACCAAGGAAAAAAAATGGTGGTTAATTTTTTTTTCACTGGAAAACCGAAAGCACTATTTTTCCCGTGTGTGCTTCCCAAAATTCAGTCAAGTTTCACACACCACACGTAATCCCTATTTAGTTAGCAACAATAGCTTTTCTTTCCCTTTCCAAAATAGTCATCAAATTTCCTTTTCCTTTAATTTCTTATTTCCGTTTTTCTTTCTTTGCACATGATGGCTACATCAAACCTTGATGGGCCATGCGATATTAATTAGTCTAATGACTAATTAAATTGCTCTCTTATTAATTAATTAATCCACTTGGAATCAATAAAAAATTATCTAAGATAATTAATTAATAAACTAATTAATTAAATTAGTTCTTTTATTAATTAATTAAACGTTTTTGAGCCTATTATAAAATTATCCAAGATAATTAATTGATAAACTAATTAATTAAATTGACACAATTAATTATTCTAGTCCAAATAAATAAATAATTGGACTCCTAGAATAATTCTTCCAATAATAAATTTATCCAATAAGCTCATATAGTAAATAAATTTACTAAGGTTATTTGAACTACTCTGGGGACCAAAACACATATTATTCTTGGCTACTAAAATGACCAAAACATCTCTGCTAACAAATAGTTGTATTTTAATCATTTTAAATATTCTATTTATCATTAAATGAAAATATTGACCTCGAAAATAATATTACAAATGCGTATCTCCGACTTACAGATATAATGACAAAAATATTCCTCTACGTGAGATAGGAAAATAGTCCTAACACATTTCTCAATGACATCTACCATCATTTGACAACTATTACGATAATCCACGACTTCCAGTACGTATCCAATTATCATATGGAGCTACCCAAAAGTGTACGTACTTAGTCATGTTTTCTAAGGCCTTGGATTTTTAAATTATCCCAGACAATCACAAAAAGGTGATTTCTTCACGTAATGAAGTATAAAAACTTTATTGTATAAGTCCGTTTTAATTAACTAAAGTCATACACATAATGTATAAGGTTATTGGCCTTGCAATAAAACCTTACCCAGTATACATCAATGTGTACAAATCTAGTTTCACCAGATCACCAACTTATACTCAAGTCCAAGGGTACTCGTCCACGCAGTAGCTATGATAAACCAATCTTTATTTATTTTAATACTTCACTAAAGATTATTATAGCATGGTCTAGTTCTACGTATTCGAAATATGCTTACACTATTAGTATGAGTGGACTACTTACTAGTTAAAGGTAAACCATTCCCCATTTAGAAACCATATTGTAATGATCTAAACCTTAATAAAGTGCCCCGCTTTATCAATCGATTAAGAATAATTTTTCACTTATGTGTTAGTAGCTTATAATCCACATCTTATTGTGAAAGCCTAACCTAGTCACATTGAATACTTACTAACATACTTAGACCTTTAATATGCGAATATATGTAAACAAACAACCATTAATGAATGAACTTTTATTACTTTCTAAAATACAAAAATACATACTACATTTTGGACATATATTCCAACAATCTCCCACTTGCACTAAATGGACTATGATAGTCCATATGCGCCTACCCCTATGATGTCCAAGTATCTTTTGAAAACCTTTTCCATTAAAGGTTTGGTAAATAGGTCCACCAGATTGTTTGTTGAGAAAATTTGATCAACCACTATCTCCTATTTCTGGATGAATTCTCGGATCAATTGATACTTCCTTTTAATATGCTTGCCTTTCCTATGGTTTCTTAGCTTATTCCATTGTGACATAATTTTAGAATTGTCACGATATATTGTTATGGGCCTGTCCATGTGTGACACAACTCCAAGTTTTGTGAGGAACTTTCGGAGCCAAAGTGCTTCTTTTGAAGCTTTTGAAACTGCCACATACTTAGCTTCCATGGTAAAATCAGCAATGCAAGATTGCTTGACACTCTTCTATAAAATAGCCCCTCTAGACAAAATAAAGATATATTCACTAGTAGATTTTCTTTTATCTGCCTGAAAATTTGAGTCAGTATAATCGATAGGAACTAAGTTATCTACTCTGTAAACTAACATATAATCCCTCTTTCCTATTAGGTATTTGAGTATATGTTTCACAACTTACCAATGTCCTTCCCCAGGGTTTGACTGATACCTGCTAACTATGCCTACTACAGAATAGATATCCAGCCTCGTATAAAGCATGGCATACATGAGACTTCCTACTGTCGAAGTATAGGGAATCCTACTTATCTTCTCATTTTATTCCTGTGTCCTAGGACACTTCTTGAAATATAAAGTCAATTCGTGCCTAAAGGTTATGATTGCCCATTTACACTAATCCATGTTAAACCTAGCCAGTATCTTGTCAATATAAGCTGATTGGGATAAGACTAACATTCTTTGCTTCCTATCTCTAAGAAGTTTAATACCAAGAATGTAGCTAGCTTCTCCCATATCCTTCGTGCTAAATTGACTTGATAGCCAAACCTTTATAGATGACAATGTCCCTACATCATTTTCAATGAGTAGAATGTCATCTACATAAAGTACCACAAAGGACACATTGTTCCTATCTGACTTTCTATATACACATGGATCATCCATATTTTGTATGAAACTATAAGACTTTAGAGTCTTATCAAAACGCATGTTCCATGCTCATGATGCTTGCTTAAGTCCATAAATGAACTTCTTAAGCTTGTAGACCATATGTTCTTTGCCTTTTGCAATAATACCTTCAGGCTGAGATATATAGATGTCTTCGTTAAGATAGCCATTAAGAAAGGCTGTCTTGATATCCATTTGCTACATCTTGTAGTCATAGTGACATGCGATGGCCAAGAGAATGCATATGGACTTAAGCATGGTAACAGGTGAAAAAGTATCCTCATAATTGATCCATTCTTTCTGAGTATAACCTTTAATAACTAACCTTACTTTAAAAGTTTTCACCTTTCCATTCACACATCCTTTTCTCTTGTATACCCACTTGCACCCTATGAGTTTAATCCCTTCAGGTGCAGTGACAAGATCCCAGACTTGATTAATGTACATAGACTCAATATCAGTATCCATTGCAGTTTTATCATTTGTCCGCATCAACATAAAAAATGGTCTTATCATATCTAGCGGGATCTTGCTTCTGATGGTCGGAGACGACCTCAAAGGCTTTTCCAGTCTATCTCTTAGGAACTCTAGATATCCTCCCACTATAACTTTACTCAGTCTGTATGGGAACATCTGGTTGTGTTTCTTTTGGTTCCTCAATCAGGGTACTAGAAGTTGAGACATCAACAAATTCTCTTTTAATTCTACAATACTCGAAACCTTAGTGAATCCACATTGTTCATCTTCCAAGTACCTAGTATGAGTACTAATAAGTACCTTTTGCTATTAGGGATGATAAAAATATCCACTCCTTGTTTATGTTGAATACCCTACAAAGTGGCACAATTATGATCTTGGGTCTAACTTACTTCTTTTAGTCAGTACATAAGCTGGACAATCCCATATTTTAAGATGATTTATACTGGGTTTTCGTTCAGTTCACATCTCTTAAGATATCCTAAGCACTGATTTGGAAGGCACTAAGTTCAGAATATATGTTGCTGTTTCTAGAGCATATCCAAAAAAAAAAAAAAAAAAAAAAGGGAAGAGTTGCATAACTCATCATGTTTCTGACAATTTCCATCAATGTTCTATTTCTTCTCTCAGCTACTCTATTCTTCTAGGAAGTCCCAGGTGTAGTTAGCTGAGACACTATACCCTGATGTGCCAAGTAGTCTTTGAATTCACTAAGGAGATATTTTCTACCACGATTTAATCTTAGCTTTTTAATTAGTTTACCTGTTTGATGCTCCACCTCAGCCTTAAACTCTTTGAATATATCAAAATAATTAGACTTGCACCTTATCAAGTAAACGAAACCAAAAGTCGAGGGATTATCTGTGAACGTGATAAAGTAATTATAACCTCCTCTATCTGGTGAAGACATAGGACCATATACATCAATATGACCTAACTCTAATATTTCCTTAGCCCTTTCCGCCTTTTGAGTAAAGGACATTTTGATAATTTTACCCTTAAGACAAGATTCACACTGAGGCCATTCCTCCAATTCCAATGAGTCCAAATACTCATTTTGAATTAACTCTAAATCTAATTAGGATTTATATGTCATAATCTTAAGTGCCATAAATAAGAGTCATTTGATGTTGCATTTCTCTTCTTATTATTAGGTTCCGTCTGAGTATTATTTATTTGATAATTAATAGAATTAATATAGAAAAGATTCCCATACATGTTTCCAAAACAAATAAAATTTCTATTTCTACTGATTGAAATACTAAAATGGAAAGAAATAGAACATCCTTGATTAATCAATCTAGAAACTGAAATTAAATTCTGTTTAAAACTAGAAAAATATAAAATATCCCTTAAAATTATAATCCTATTACCATCAAATAAAAGCGCCAAGTCTCCCACTGCTTCAACCTACACTTGTGCTCCATTGCCCACTCTAAGTCCCTGCTCTCCTCTACTGAGTCGCCTTATTTTGCTGAACCCCTACAAGGAGATACAGATATGATCAATGGCTTTAGAGTCAATAATCCAAACAGATGATGATCTAACCGTTAAAATAAACTTTAAGTAAAGAGTAATACCCGAGGAGGACAAGGCTAAGAAGTCTGCACAATCTTTTTTTAAATGCCCCTTCTTACCATACTTGCCCTTGGGCTTGGATGGACTGGGCTTATATGCCTTGGGCTGGGCCCCTACATGATTTTAGGCCTTCTTCTTTTTGAAGTTCTTGGACTGGACTCTAGTCGTAGATGATGGTCCAGAGTGAGTAACCAAAACCTTTGACATAGGCTTCATGATTTTTCTAGTAGCTTGGAGTTCTTTCATCAACTCAATCAAAGACATATTCAACTTGTTCATACTATAATTTAGTTGGAACTAAGAATAAGAATCTGGCAAAGTCTCAAGAACCATGTCAATTTAGCTCTCATAATCAATCGTTGCCCCAAGGACCTCGGCTTTCTCGAAGTAAGCAATCATCTGGAGAATATGCTAGTGAACCGATGCCCCTTCAGACATCTTAGTGTTCATGATTGCTCTAAGAGCATCCTTCTTTGTGGGCTGGCTCTTGTTAGCAAACATGGTGCACAATGATACATTGATGTCATATGCAATAGGCATGTTTTCGTGCTTGGACTGGAGAACATCGGACATGGAAATTAACATATAACATCGAGCCATTTCATCAGCTTTCTTGCATGCCTTCTCCGTCTCACGATCCTGGTCCGTGAAATCTTTCCCAATTTCATGACAGGGGTCAGTCAGAACATACTTGTACTCGACAATAGTAAATACTATATTCAGATTTCTTTTTCAGTCTATATAATTTGGTCCAGTTAACTTATTCTCCTTGAGAATAATGTACAAATGACTGAAACTAGATATTTCTGATGATTGGAAAAAAGCTTCATTCGAAAAAAATGTTTGTTTTGAAAAATACATATATAAATGTACATTTGAAATATCATATTATTTCCATGATATGGTTAACCTTTGAAAACCATTATAAAAAAAAAAATGAAAATTTTAGCTATTAGAAATATTGACAGAGCTTCGTAGGAAGGTTAACAATTTTTTAAATTAAGTGTATAACCATCACAAATTAAAATTCCTTAATAGGTAATAATCCAAAAATAGTTTCATTGATAGGATGATCACTACTCTCACTACTTATAGATAATCCAGTATTAATGCCTCCAACAATAGGCTAGTTGACACTAACACTTATCTTAGGATTTAATTATAATTCTTCTATTAGTTCTAGATTCTTGTGAAAATCCATCCTATAGGGGGTCATGCTCAGAATGACATGAGGGTAACCACAATCTCTTACAAAACCTGTGATGGAAGTCGTGGAACTGTTGGAACCCCTCTCCTACTTAATCTTTTGAGAAAAATAAGTTTTTAGGAAAAATGATTCTTTTAAAAATTAATTGATTTTTATTAACTCAGTGAAAACCAAAAAATTCAACCATTATTTTCTATGTCAAGAATAAAAGCTTTTAAAAAAAATAAATTTTGAATTTTTTATTTCATTACTTAAGTTAAAACCATTTTCTGGGAACTAAATTTAAAATACCCAAATTCAAAATTATTCTTTATGTTAAGGATAAAAACCTTTGGAAGAATAAACTATGAATTTATTTTTAAATCACATAGTTCCAATTTAAAAATGTTTTCCTTAATTATTTTGTCTAGAGAAAAATTAATTTCTCAAAACCTTTGTGCATGTGATCACATAATTAATTAAAATAGGCATGCTCAAAAAATAAACTTTTTACATGTTATTTCTAACCTTTAATTTTTATGTAACCAAATAATGAATTAAACATCAAAATAATAATAAAATTAAAATGATCTTGTTAATCCTAAGGTAGTTCTCCTTTATTAACTATTTTCATGCAAAATTATTTATCACAATAAATAAACCATTACAAATAATAATAATAATAATAACCTCGTGCGATATGGGCCCCAAAGGAAAAGAAAATTAACAAAAATAAGTTTAAAAAACCCAGGAGAAGCCCGCAACCCGAACCGCTCGAACCATCTTGTCATGAGCTTAGACTATGCACAGCCTTGGGAGGCTTACACTAAGCCTCCCAAGGATCAAGGCCTTTAAGCCTTGATCATGCCGTGGCACTACTTGTGCCTGCTGCGGCTTGTGATTGGCTTCCCAAGTGCATCAGCCGCGGCACGCCAATGCGGCTCTAGGGAGACAAATCTCCCGAGCAGCGCACGACTTGTCTTCTCAGGAAGCCTTTTTTCATTTTTTTTTTTGTTTTTCCTGTGCGATCTCCATCTTCTTCAGGGGTTTTGCGTTCCAGGCACCATTTTTTTTATATGAAAAATTCATAAATAAATTGAAATACAATTTCAAATGCCTATGCCTTTCAAAACAAGGCGTACACGATTTCTATGAAAGCAATTAAAAAATAAATTGCAGGTGCCTATACCTCCTCGCGTGAAGCGTACACAAAATCTACCTATATAAAAAATTATGAGGGATCTATACAATCGCAAAGATTATATTTTTATTAGTAAAAGAACTACCTTTTTTCGATTATTAATCCTAAGCATGCTTCTAGATTTAATCAGGCTCTAATACCATTTGAAGGATCGTGAAAAAATTAAATACACAATGGAAGACAAAAAATTAAAAAAATTTTCGAGCCAAAGTCTAGGTGTGAAACCTCAGTCAAAACCAATCTTAGAGTAAGGGGGTTGGGGTGCATATCATATTTCATTGCATATTTAAATATATTTTTATATGATTTTATGTGCATTGCATTTGAGTTTTATAGTCTAGAAGGCTTGATTATGACTATTGAGCGAGAAGGGCAAAATGATAATTTTTGCTTGAGGTGGAAAAAGGGAGATAGCTTGAGGATTGAATAGTAAAATATTTTTAGAGGGAAAATAAGAATAAGAGTTGCTGTGATTTAGTGGTTAGAGCCTTAGAATTAATTCTTGAGGTCTTGGGTTCAAATTCCATCATAAGAGCTTTAGCTTGGTTAAATTTTATTTTTGCTTGGGGAGTAATATTTTCGGCCTTATAAGCTTGGAGTAGGGTAGAAATGTTGTCCTAAGAGAGACATGATAGGAGTATCCTCATCATACTCTTTTGCTTACACAAAATTCCTAAGGGGAATCCATTTCCACTTGATCCTTAATTTTTCCTATTTCTCAATTCATTAGCTTGTTCAAATTGTTCAAGCCAATTTTATTCTAGAAAAATTCCAGTAATGTGCTGTGGCTTTGTAGGTTCAAAATGTCTTAGTAAAAGACATCTTATGGACCGAAACCATGGAAGTGGAGAAAGGATTTCAAGTGAATTAAATTCCTTAGTGAACTTTCTAAAAACTTTACTCTAGCTAAGTTCATCTTCCTTCATGCATGGAACTGAAATTTTTCCCAGCTTTGTGTGCCTTCAAGGTGTCGAAATTCGTAGCTTTTATTCCCTCTCAAATGCTACCAGAAAATGGCCTTTTTGATCAGCTTAGAACTTGGATTTTTCTGGCCATTTTCGGACTACACAAAAGCTGTGCAAAACCAGGAAAATTCCTGGGCAAATTCATAGCTTAAGAGGTCCAAACCAAGCTGTTTTCTTCCAGTTTTTTTCAGCATCTTAGTCACGTTTTTCCTCCATGAAGAAGGCTGGAAACCAGCCTTGAAATTTCCTGAAATACCCCTTCAAACTCCCTACAAACCGACTGGAAAAGGGCAGCCAAAAACTGCCCAGAAAATTCCAGCAAGCAGTGAAATTCTATGCAGAAATTTTCCAGCCTTGGTTCCTAATTCATCCCTAGCCGAAACTCCATCCTTCTTCTGCAAAAATCACCCTTAAACCTTCAGTAACTGAACTCCATTATTCCCCTCAAGTTTCTACACAAAAATCCAGTCATGGCTGCCTAAAAGATTTGCAAAAAAATTCTGCAAACATGATTTGATTTGGATACCAAAATTCCAGCCACCATGATTTAACAACTTTCCATAAAATATATCTCAAACAACTAGACCTTCCCTTCACCATTACACTCAGTATTTTTGGCCGCCTTTAGCCCCCCTCAACCAGCATTCATCTAGCCGAAACACTGCTAGCAATTCGGCCATGGCAGACTTCCAAAAAGCTCTCCCATGATCAAAGGTATTCCTGAATATTTAGTTTTCAAATTTGCTTCCCAAAAATATTCTTCAAGGATTTCATCAACTAGCCTTTCCTTTTCCCTTCCAAACAAAAAAATCAGCTACCAAAACCCTTCAAGCAGTCGGCCAATCCTAATCCTTACAGAATTTTGGCAGCTCCAATCCCAAAAGCTCTCTACTCTCTTCAACATCAAGAACACACAACACACCAAGAACACCTACTCCTTCCTTTCACCCAATACTCTCCCAAATCACTCCAAACTCCTTCTAAAATTTCCAGATTGAACCTACTCACTGCCATGAGTCCATCAAACTCCAAAATCCAATTTGCTATTTTGGATAAAAAATCAGAAATTTTGTGAAGGCTCAAGAACACCTTCAAGGTAGGTTTGTTCTAACAACTTCATCTTCTCCAATCTTGATCTCTAATGAATATAAATGCGAATCAACATACTAATGGTCTTTCTCTCTCTTTATCTCTCTCTCTCTCATGGCTGAATTTCTCTCCTCTTGGCCAGATGGCTTCTTCTCCAATGGCCATGCTTTCTCCACCTTCCTTGGACAGATTTAGGCATCTAGGGGTTGTCAACCATTCGAAACTCCTTCAAGATATTCAGCAAGCATGTAAGACATTTTAATCATTCTTTTAAATTCTAGATTCATGTCTCTAGGATGATATTGATAGAAGATGGATTGTGGATAGGATTTAAGTATATATTGTTGAGGTTGAAGCATGAATGTATGTACGAATATGAAGGAGATGGGATTTATGCATGGATGAATTATCTTGGTTGATTGTATGATGATTTGAGGTTTAATGCATGTCTCCATGTCATAAGTAGTATTTGTGATGAAGTATGTTAGAGATTATGTCACCTTTGGTGAATAGGATTTATATTCATATTGGATTATTGAAGCCATGATCATATTTATGCTAGTAGGGGTTAGATCATGTCTTGGTAAATTTAGATCTATGCTTATATACATGATTTGGATGATTTGATGAATTGAAGGATTGTGTATGTTCATGATTGTGGTTAGCCATAGAAGTATGATCATGATCTAGTTGTCTCTAAGCTAATTTTTATTTCATGAATAAAATATTTCATAATATGATTTTGCTAGTAATTTTGAAAATGCCCTAGGAGGGGTAAATTTGGATTATTATATATAATAAGGATATTTTAGTCAAATAAATAATAGCTTTTGCTAGAAAAATAGAATATATATATATATATATATATATATTATTATATAAAATAATGAAATCAACTAAAGCCTTTTATGGAAGTAATCATAATTAGTAAAATATTTATTACTGAAAATTTAATTATTATCTTTTAATCAAACACATTAAAATTTTATTTATTATTTTTCAAGCAAGACTCATTAAATTTATTTTCAACTAATTTTAGTTATCAATTATTTTCTAACAACTAAATTATTAATAAATCATTATTTTGCCTAATACCACCTAGGACTCTTCGTCAAATAAACTCTAAATTTTTCTTAGCAAGATTTAAACCATCAACTTATTAGTACTTGTTTCTCAAAACATTAATTATTTTAAATATCAAATTAGGTTTAGCTTATAAACCTATTTATTTAAAGTTTGGCCTTAAAGCTTGGGACACTAGGATTATGGTGGTAATGAGTTGAGTTGTTTTAAATTGAGAAAGTGGATTTTGGCTTGAGTTTGATTGTGGTTTGTATTTGCCCATGTGGGGTTAGGTCAGCTGTTGGAGACCTTATATTGTGAGCAAGAATCAGGTAAGCTCCTGCATAAAATCTGATTGATGAAACATGTTTATTATGGCAAGCTAAATGTAGAGTGCATGGACACTCAATTTTGCAAGGGCAATTGAGGATTAACTTCTTACCTATTTCAGACAAACAATTTATTTGAAAATTAATAAGTAGATTTACTCAATCTCAAAACTCTTTCCAAAACTAATTTTGATAAAGACTTTGGGAACCCTTAATTGCCATTTTCATGTGGAACGGTGTTTTGTTCATTTTATCCCAAGTGGGAAATGTCGTTGAGTATTCAATAAGGGTGGACTACTAGGGCTAGTCTTTGAGGGGTTATGATAAGTCTCTCAATAGGTGGCCACCTCTGAGGGGTGAGTCCTTCCCGGATAGGACATCAGTCCAGTAGGTCGTGCCGGTCCGAGCTAGCAGTGTTCTCTTTCAGTCAAGTGACTGTGTTTTGCTAGAATGGACACCCGGTTGTTGTTTAGGTATAGAGAAGGAGGAGTATCTTGCTCAGTAGGCTGATCATCTACTTTTGTCAGTCTGCACAAAGTGTGGCATTCTGACTGGCGGTATGCACAAAGTGTGGCATGCTGACTATGCGGTTATGGGGCCCAACGTGTGGTAACCCATGATCATTTCTTTTGAGTGGTTGATTTAATTGATTATTTATGGTTGGAAAAGCCAAAGCAACACTCTTGCTTTTGACTAATGTTTATTACTTGCCAGTGATCTCTTATAAAGAATTTTATACTTTGCATTCACGAACTGTTTTCTCCCGACACTTAAGCACACACGGACTTACTGAGATTTCTGTTTCACCACCATTTTTACCATGATTTCAAGTCAATCCTGCTGTGGGGATGAGTAGCTAGATATTGCCTGCTTTGGAAGATTTTCTGATAATTTATTTTGTGTAATGTTTTGGGGAGATGAGAGTGGATAAATTTTATTATGGATTTGTTGTTGGTATTCTTGGATTTATTTTTGGGATGTAATAAATTTTAAGTTTAAGTATCATTTTTATTCCGCTATTGGATTTAGTTATAAAGACCCCTTGTCCTTTGGACGGGACAACATCCCCGGCCCTGGCGGGCCTAGGTAGCGGGGTGTTACACTAGGAATATTTACTTCTAGGGCGATTAAATTTAATAACTGGAGTCAGATTCGGATTCGATGGCGTTTGTTGAATAGGAATGTTTACTTGTTCCACAGGGACACCAACTAACCGTCGGCTCCTTCGCATCAAACACTTAACATGTTTGCAAGGTCTTGACCTTCTAGAGTTTTCTTTAACCACTATGGACCTCTACTGGTAAAAGTAGAATTAGGGTAAATAAAATTGGAACAAAAATGGAAGAGCTAAACGTTAAGGAAAAACGAAGAAAACAAAAACCAAGGAAAAAAACAAAACGGTGGCTAATTTATTTTCACTGGAAAACTAAAAGCACTAATTTTCTTGTGTGTGCTTCCCAAAATTCGGTCAACTTGCACACACCACACGTAATTCTTGTTCATTTAGTAACAATAGCTTTTCTTTCCTTTTTCAAAATAGCCACCAATTTTCCTTTTCCTTTAATTTCCTATTTCCATTGTTCTTTCTTTGCACATGGCAGCTACATCATACCCTGATGGGCCATGTGATATTAATTAGTTCAATAACAAATTAAATAGCTCTCTTAAGATAATTAATTAATAAACTAATTAATTAAATTAGTTCTTTTATTAATTAATTAAACTACTTGGGCCTAATATAAAATTACCCAAGATAATTAATAAACTAATTAATTAAATTGGCCCAATTAATTATTCTAGAACAAATAAACAAATAATTGGACTCTTAGAATAATTCCTCTAATAATAAATTCACCTAATAAATAAATTTACTAAGGTTATTTTAGCTACTCTGGGGACCAAAAGACATATAATTCTTGACTACTAAAATGACCAAAACACCCATGCCAACAAATAGTTGTATTTTAATAATTTTAAATATTTCATATATCACTATATGAAAATGTTAACCCCGAGAAAAATATTGCAAGTGCAGTGTCTCCGACCAACAGATATGATGATAAAAATACTCTTTTACGTAACATCAGTCATTGAGATAGGAAAATAGTATTAACATATTTCCCAATGACATCTACCATCTTTTGATAACTAGTTCGATAATCCATGACTTCCAATACGTATCCAGTTATCACAAGGAGCTATCTAAAAGTGTACATACTTAGTCATGTTTCCCAAGGCCCTGGATTTTTAGATTATCTTGGACAATCACAATGGGATGATTTCTTCACGTAATGAGTACAAAAACTCTATTGTATAAGTCCGTCTTAATTAAATAGAGTATGCACCCAACGTACAAAGTTATTGGCCTTGCGATAAGATCTCATCCAACATACATCAAAGTGTATAAGTCCAGCTTCACTAGACCGATAACTTATACTCAAGTCCAAGAGTACTCGTCCACGCAATAAACCAATATTTATTTATTTTAGTACTTCACTAAAAATTGTTATCACGTAGTCCAATTCTACATATTCTAAGTACACTTATACTATTGGTGCAAATGGACTACTTACTGGTTAAAGGTAAAATATTCCCCATTTAGAAACCATAGTGTAATGATCTAAACCTTGATAAAGTGTCTAGCTTCATCAATCGATCAAGAACAATTTTTCGGTTATGTATTAGTAGCTCATAATCTACACTTTATTGTGAAACCACGACACCGTCATGTAGATTACTTACTAACATACTTAGACTTTTAATGTGCGAATATATGTAAACAAATAACCATTAATGAATGAAACTTTTATTAATTTTCAAAATATATAAATACACAGTACATTTTGAGCATATATTCCAACGCCCAGCTTTTCGTGAGTGTCTAAAACTTGCACGAACATCAATACTTGTTCCTTAGTTCTTTTAAATGCCATAGTTCCTTCAAATGCTGTATAAGGTTCATTCCATCTCCAATGTGCCAAGCTAACCTTGATAAATCCTTGAAGGTCCTCTTAGAATTTCTTGAGCCTAGCTCTTGTTAATGGTCCTTGAACGTTTGGTAAATTGATGTCTCCCCTTTTTTTGAACTTGAACATTATAATGGGATGGATTCTTATCATTTTCCCGTTCTTGAATTGAATTCTTCCTCGTATCATCATCTTCATTACCTATATTAAAGGGAGACAAATCATTAACATTAAAGGTAGCACTAATGTTGAAATTACTGAGTAAGTCAAGTTTATAGGCATTATCCCCATATTTTGCAACTACTTGAAAAGGGCCATCTCCGCTAGGATCAAGTTTTGTCTTCCTTTACATTGGAAACCTTTCCTTAAAAATATACCCAAACCCAATCTCTAGGTTGGATTGTTACTTTCTTGCATCCTTTATTTCACTTCAAAGTAAGTTCTACATTCTTCTTTGCAATATTGGCCTTAATCTTAACATGGAATTCCTTGATTTTATCAGCCCTCTTTTCTTCGTCATTGCTCACTTGAGCACTTAATGGCAAAGGCAAAAAATCTAAAGGTGTTATTAGGTAAAAACTATAGACCACTTCAAAAGGAGAATGCAAAGTTGTGAAATGTATAGAATGGTTGTAGGCAAATTTAATATAAGATAAGTAGTCCTCCCAAATCTTTAAGTTTTTTTTTTTAATTTTATTTTTTATGATTGCCTTTAGAAGTTGCGTGAGTGTCCTATTCAC
Source organism: Voacanga thouarsii (assembly GCA_026120185.1). NCBI lineage: Eukaryota > Viridiplantae > Streptophyta > Magnoliopsida > Gentianales > Apocynaceae > Voacanga > Voacanga thouarsii. The sequence continues at coordinate 1,489,159 of JANUWF010001246.1, read as the reverse complement.
CACATTCATTTGGCTATCCATTTGTGGGTGACAAGCCATGAAATACAAGAGATTAGTACAAATTTTACGCCACAAAACATGCCAAAAATAACTAAGGAATATAGAATCTCTATCAGAGAAAATAGTCTTTGGAATTCCGTGCAATCTCCCTACTTTCTTGAAGAACAAATCTGTAGTAGAAGAAGCATTATTAGTTTTTGAGAAAGATATGAAATGTGCCATCTTGGAAAAATAATCTACCACAACAAATATTGAATCCTTTCCATTCTTAGTTCTTGATAAACCCAAAATAAAATCCATGGAGATATCAACCTAAGGTGCAAAAGAAATGGATAAAGGAGTCTATAGTCAATGAGGTTGGGAAGTAGACTTAACTTTCTTGCAAGTAGTACATTGTCCACAATGCTTTTCAACATCCATTTTCATCTTAGGCCAAAAGAAATTTTCTTGTAGAATATCAAGGGTTTATGCCAAAGTTTCCTATTAACCCTCCCCTATGTGCTTTCTTAACTAGTAACAACCTAATTGAACTCTTAGGTACACAAAGCTTTCCTTATTTAAACAAAAATCCCTTATGCCTATAAAATTTCTCAAAGGCACCCTTTTCATAAGCAAGAAATATGTAACCAAAATCCTCATAATTTGCATACAAGTCTTTTAACAATGCAAAACTAAGTAGCCAAGCATCCAAATAGCTAAGTAAAGCATAATTTTGTGAGAGTGCATCCTCCACTACATTTTCTTTACTTGTCTTGTACTTAATGATATATAGAAAAGCTACTATAAATTCGAACCATCTAGCATGCCGTTTGTTTAATTTGTGCTGCCCCTTTAGGTGTGTAAGGGATTCACGATCGGTGAGGAGGATAAACTCTTTGGGAAGAAGGTAATGTTGTTAATGGTTCAAAGTTCTCACTAGGGCATAGGGTTATTTGTCATAGATTGAATAGTTGAGTATTGCCCCAAAGAGTTTCTCACTAAAATAGGCAATTGGTCTTTGGTCTTGAGTAAGCACGGCTACTATTCCTACTCCACTCATATCACATTCCACTTCAAAGGCCCTCTCAAAATTTAGTAAGGATAGTAGAGGAGCTTGGCTTAATTTATCTTTAAGGGTGGTGAAGGCTTTTTCTTGGCTATCCTCTTACTTAAACCCAATGGATTTCTTAACAATTTCAGTCAATGGAGCAGCTATAGTACTAAAGTTCCTAATAAACCTTCTATAGAAACTAGCAAGGCTATGGAAACTCCTCACTTCAGTTGTGGTGGTAGAGGTTGGCCACTCTTGAATAGCTTTCACCTTTTTCTTATTGACTTCAATTCTTTGTGAACTCAGAACATAACCAAGAAATACGATCATTTCCAAACAAAAAGATTAATTTTCAAAGTTAGCATAAAGTTTCTCCCTACGAAAAGCCACAAGAACACTTTTAAGATGTCCTAAATGATCATTGAATGACTTACTATAGATTAAAATATCATCAAATTAGATAATTACAAACTTGCCAATGAATTCTTTCAACACATAATGTATCAAATGTATAAAAGTAGTTGAAGCATTGGAAAACCAAAGGTATAACAAGCCACTCGTATAACCATTGTTTTATCTTGAAAGCGATTTTCCACTCATTACCCTTCCTTATTCTTATTTTATGATAACTCGATTTAAGGTCAATTTTAGAAAACACACAAGTACTATGAAGCTCATCGAGTAAATCATCAAGTCTTGGAATTGGGTAGCTATATTTTACTGTGATGTTGTTGATTGCCCTACAATCAATGCACATTCTTCATGCCCCATCTTTCTTGGGCACCAACAACACTAGAACCGTACAAGGACTAAGCTCTCCCTAATATGTCCCTTTGCTAGCAACTCTTTCACTTGTCGTTAAAGTTCTTTTGTCTCCTCCAGATTACTTCTATAAGCTGGCCAGTTTGGAATGATAGCTTCGGGAACAAAGTTAATTTGGTGTTCTATTCCCCTTAGTGGGGGCAAGCTTTCAGTGTTTTTTTTTGGAAAGACATCTTCAAACTCTTGAATGATAGTTGCAATTTCTTGTGGCAAAGAAGAAAATAACTTGTTAGTAGAAAAAAGTGTTATTCATAGTAGAAAATGCCCCTTTGAATACAAGATGTAAAACGGATTCTTTTGCTTCAATGGCCTCTACTATTTCACCCTCTTAGTAAAGAAATTCACTATTCTTTTCCCTCTACTCTCTTTTTGTTCACTCTTGTCTTTGATGAGCAAAGGTTTTTGTCCCTCTAATTTTGCTCTCATCTCTTTTTCCTTCCTTTTAAGTTCTCTTCTCTCCTTCTCCTGCTTTTATTTTCCACTCTCCACACTCTTCTTTTCATTTTCTCTTATAATCTTTTGGTCATTGTTAACCTTATTTGGCATCAATAGAAGCAAAGTATACTTCACTCCTTCCTTGTAAATTGCATAGGTATTCCTCCTTCCATCATATTTTACATGGCTATCATATTGCCAAGGTCTCCCTAGAAGTAGGTGACTCACTTGCTTGGGTACATCACATAACACCTCATATTTGTATTATCTTATATCAAATGACATTAGCATTTGCTTGTTCACCCTCAACTCCCCATTATCATTCAACTAATAGAGTCTATAGGACTTTGGGTGCTTTTTTGTTTCTATCCCCAATTCTTCTATGAAACTAGCACTACTGACATTGGTGAAACTTTTATTATCAACTATGACACTATAAGGCATGTTGTTAACCAAACATCTTGTATAGAAAATATTTTTCCTTTGTTGGTGTTCGACTTCTTCAATGGCTTGGGAACTCAAAAAACCTTCTTGCAATGCCTAGCAATGAACAATTTTGTCCCACTACTACTCTATCATCATTTGTTCCATCATTTTCTTCCTCCTTTTGATCTTCACATTTTCTATCCCCTTTATCCTCTTTTTCGGTTGAGACTTCCCCAAAGTCATTGGTGTACATACTCATTTTGCTTAGACACTCATTAGTGGTGTGTCCATAACCAAGACACTTAAAACACTTTTGATATGAGCTCGGGAGCTCCAAACTTCGAAAATTAAACTCAAGAACAAGACTCAAAAACTGATCACCAAATCCTCTCCCAAAATACCCACAAAATAAGAACCTTAGGTGATTTAACAACTAGAATCCAAATTTTAATAGGATTTGGCCAACTACTTTAATACCCAAATACCATTAAATCTACAAATAATTCAAGAACAAGTAGGGTGGAGAAAAGTAAGCACCCTTCTAGGTTTCCTAACAAGAATACTAGGTAAGAATAAATCCACCTAAAACCTAAGATGAAGAAACAAGTAGGATTAATCTAAAGATTTTAGAGACTCTAAACAAAGGTAGGTCTAATTCATTTTCTTGGTCTTGAAAGGAAGAACTACGGAGGAATTCTTTTCTCCAAGAGTTCAACACTCTATTCAAAATCTAAAATCTAAATTCTATTACAAAAAAGGCTATAATGGGGTATCTATAGGCCTCAAGTTGCCCTAACTAATTAGTAAACTAAAACTAGGAATTAAGAGGCCTTAATACAAATTTGAGAACCTATTACATGCCTTTAAATAAGTAAAAACATAATAAAAATCATGGCGATCAAAATAGAAATGGAAAAAGTTAAAACAAGGTAAAACAGGAGAATTTCGGACTGGACCTAACTTAGGCCGGCGCTAATTTGAATGGTTGACCCGGTGCTAATTCAATACTGGTCCTTCGGCATCTTCAAAAGACCACAGCCAGCGTTGTTTTTCGATTTTTTTTTTCCTTGGAGAGAATAAGTGGTTTTTATTTTTTTTTAAAAAAACTAAAGAGAAAAATTATTCTCTCTGAAACAGACACAAGACTTTTTTCTTCTTTTCTCTGTGATCTTACCCTAGTCGTCATTCTTTCTCTACTAGCACATAGACTGTGTTCTAGTATTCTTGAGAGCATACCTCATGTAGATTACTGTTAGAGTCAATCTCACGTTGAGATTGAAGAGGCGAGACAAACTGTTCATCAACCGGTTGCTGTTTGATCGAGAGGTTTGCTAGATCGCACCTCGCATTTGGAAATTTTGAAATTACGATGCCGCATAGGGAAGGTATATTGCTCTTCTTGTCCTTCTATTCTTCACACATTGTAGATCCTGGTTTTGGTATATCTTGAATTTTTCGCTGCACGAATATGACTTTACATGAGATTACCTACAGACTTGAGAAACTAGAAAACAATGCGGATCACACATCCTGGGAATTCTAAAAGAATTAGAATTCTTTAATTGTAATTGAAACCTATAAGTTCTCACAATTATAATTTGGCCCATAAATTAACTAATTATAAATTGGCCCAAAAAACTTCTACTTTTCACTATTAACCCCACAATGTTATCATATAATATCTTGAGTACATAATCCTCTATTGTGTGTGACCTATTAGGTTGCCCGGTCTATTGGTAGCGAATATGAATTAATCCAAACATCTTTGAGATTAATAATTCTTAATAATTTAAAATTAACCTATTAATTCTAAACATGATTGGTTTATTAATTCATCAATTAATAAACTTATATTCAGCAGATCATGAGCTGTATCTAGTAACACATCATGGCTACCCAAGAATTCAGGAAGTTAAATGACTTGATATGAACCCTTCAATAACAAACTACAGTGAAATAAATTCCCTTCATCATACAATATCTCATTTGGTTTAGAGTACGGAATTATATATTAATTCTGGTCCGAATATATTAGTACTTATATTGGGAATCTACTACTCTACATGTATATCAATTAGAACTATTTTCGATACACAATCACCATCACCAAGGATTTCACGAGTAGTAATTTCAACAAGTGGCTGTGAGATATTCGCGCCTACTATTAGGAGTGGTAAATTCTCTATTGACCCTCTCAGCTACTTTCGTTTACCTCACATTGTACCCAAGATCCATCACATAGGCGGCCCTCAATCTGGCTCCAGATATTAGAATTAAAGTACAATGCTCTGCAAACAAAGTACCTTGGAGATCTCAAGTCTAAGGATACTTACACGTTTGCTATAACGAGATTCTATCACTGGCATTGCATAGTTATCCATGTGATTATCTCATAGTCAGGTCATACAATGTACTTGTTCTATTAACAAGCATCAACGTGTTAACTTTAAGTATCACAATACTCATGGATGTGAGAACCACTGCTTGATCAAATTAAGAAGTCTAACACATGCTAATCTTAACGCATTAATGAAGTCCTATCTCATTAATACTACGACTAGAGATTATTCAAGTACGAACACTATATACTGTAATATGAATCTCATATTATGATCTCTATCACGATTTTTTGAACACAGTTGGGATGTATACCCTCTTAAACTAGGTTTTTGATGTAATTTTGACATGTATTAATAAAAATATTTTTCTCAGAAATTATTTGCGAAATTTTTTTATATTTGTGCACAATTTTCATTAAAAAAGACTAATTGTGTTTAAGTAAAAGGTTCATATGAATGGAGGTCTTTCACAATAAGGTATGGATCATGGGATACTCAACACATAAACTACTATTCTTAACCAGATGATGAGAATGGGAATCTTATCATGGCAAGGTTATTGTGTTATGAATTCTAAATAGGAAATGTCTTACCTTTAGCCAATGAGTAGTCTTCTCATTTTATAATACAAGCGTATTTCGAATACGTAGAACATGACCCATAGTAGTGGTTTCTAAAAGTACTATGTGATAAAAATCTAGACTACTACTGCTACAACGTAGACTTGTACTCTACTGCTTGAGTATGAGTTGGTGGTCTGCCAAAGCTGGAAGCGTATGCTTTGATATACTATAGTTGAGGCTCTTTAGAAAGACCAATATACTTGTATGTTGGGTATATATAACTAGTTAGTCAAGACAGACTTGTATAAGATAGTGTCTCTACTATATCACCCATTGTGGTTGTCTGAATAATCCAGTTATTTAGGACCCTGGGGAACATGACTTGGATATTGGCTTTAGGGTAGCACCATTGGAAAGAGAAAATATTCCAAGAAGTCATGGATAATTGAACTAGAAGCCTAAGGATGGTAGATATCTTTTTGAGAGGTGTTAGTATACTTTTACTCTTTCCTCTCTAAATGCATAGTGGTGTGTAGAAGCGTATTTTAGTCATTTCACCTGTAGATCGAAGCCATAGCTAACGCAGCATTGTCCTTAGAGTCAATATTTTCTTATGGTGATATTAGAAAATATTTAAAATTTAAAATACAGCTATTTATATAGCAAGGGTATTTTGGTCATTTTAGTAGCCAAGATAATGTGTCTTTTTTGCCTTCAGAATAGCTTGTAAGTCCTAATTAATTTTAGGTCGAGGAAATAATCTCAATTAAAAAAGAATTTTATTTTATTCAGGAAGGTTAATTTAATTTTGGATTGGAATAAAATAATAGAATGAGAGAAATTAAATTTATTATCTAGTTTAATTGGTCAATTAATTTTTAGGGCCTAAGCCCAGATTGAATAATTAAAAAATTAACCTGGGCTTAAGCTAGTTAATAAAAGACTTAAATAATTATTTTAGTTCATTTGAGTTCGTTAATTATTTACTGAGTTATTTTAATAGGTCTAGGTAGTAAATAATTAATGGTTATTATTTTTGGATCATTTGGTCCAAGAAAAATAATAAATTATTTTTAGCCCAATAGCCTGGACTAAATGGTTTTTTTAATTTACGAAATAGAAGAGTTTAGGCTAAGCCAAATCTCTTTTGTTGATAGCCTTTAGATGTTTTGAAATAGTAAAACACTAAGGTTTTGGTTATCAGGGATTGATGTGAAGTCGTGTGATTTGGTTGAGAGATATAGTAGGCACACGAAGAAGAAAAAAAACTCTGAAGATTATTATTTTTCCTTTTCTCTTCTTTCTTGTTTGGTTTTTCCTTTTGACTTCTTGATTTTGCTAATCAATAGCAAAGGATCAAGAAGAGCCTTTCCTCGCCTAAGTTGTTTCACCAACATAAATTGGGCAGTGGAATATTATGAGAAGCAAAGGGCTTCGCGTTCATGCCCTGAAGGAGTAGGTTGATTGCCAGAAGTTTTAACACGTGAAGAAGTCGTCACTATTATTCCATCATTTTCTTCTCGACCAAACAAAACAATGACACGAAGAGGTATTATTTTTTTTTTTTCCTCGATTTTTCTGGTTTTGTTTCATTCATGCTTGGTTTTTGTTTGTTTTCGAAGCTACAGTTCATATAGTGGAGGAGTGATTTGGTATTTATCCCTCACCCTAGGGCTATTATTTGATCTTTGCCATCTTTTTTGAGCAACCATTGATGCTTGTCCTTGATTAGATTATAGGTCTGTTTGCCCCCATTGCAAATTTTCAAACCCATTTTGTATTGTTCTTATCATCTCTTGGAGACTCTCTTGAAAAGGCCTAGTATCATTAGATCCCTCTTGAGCCATTGCTTTGGTAACTAGAAAAGATTTCAAGTAGAAATACTTAGGAATTAAAAGAAATCCTCACAAATCACTTCTTCACATGTTTTACTCAAACAATGATCATACAACTCCCATGTTTAACTCTCCTTAAGGCTTTTGTCAATATAGTCTCACTCTCGTGCCTTTTTCCCAATTCTCAAATTTCTCCAAATTTTTTTTCCACAAAACCTTCCCACTTAATTAGATAAGTAATCCTATTAATTCAAACTAATAAAATCCCCAAGATAAGTAAGGAGGTGGTCTTAGTAGAGGCAAACAAAAGTCAAGGAACGCAATAAGACATAGTAAACATATATATGATCACAAGATAAATAAAGTTAAACAAGTCCAATTTCAACAAAAATAGGACTCTTAAGAGTAAATTAAACAAGAATTTCCAAAGATAACAAGAGTCCAAAAAGAATTAGAATGCGTAGTAGAATTCAATTAGTTGAACATAGAATAATGAACAAAACATTGGATTAGCTTGATCAACACAATTGTTCATAGAATTTCATCTATGAAATATGTTTAGAGCATAATTTCTTCAACGGATTAGAGTAGCAAGAACAAAGATTCCCACAATCAAGAAAATTCAACTTATACCCGTTAACAAGATTTTTTTTATCAAACACATAAGGTCAATTTTTTGGAGTTCAAGTTATCCCATATATATATATATATATATATATATATATATATATATATCAAATTAAGCCACAATCAAGCAGAATAAACAAGAATTTTTCATTCCCTAAGATCATATACATATTATATGTCAATTTTTTGAAGTAATTTGTTAGAGAAATAAGTTTTTGATGACTTTTTTGAAGCCACAAATTGAATTATGTGATTGCCCTATTTTTGGAGTCTTTTTGCATGTAAATTTCTTGATTAACAAGTATTGATAAGAATCAACAATTTCCAAAGCTCTGAAACCAAATTTGATGTGGCCTTTGTAGAATATTTATCAAGTGAATTTCGTGACTAAATCAAAGGTAAATTCAAGGAACAATTGTAAGAACCAAATCAGGGATTTTGGTAGCCCAAAAAAGAGTAGAGAAATTACCTAACTTAAAGCTTGCCATCCTAGGACAACTAGAGACATAGAACTTCAAAACTATTAGAATTAAATCTACTAGATTAATATCTAAGAACTCTAGAATCAAGATTGATTCAAGAACCCTTGGATAGATAGATCTAGGTACTCAATTTGAAGCCAAACTAGAACCTTGGAACAATAAGGAACTATGACCTTAGCATGAACTACAACTTGAATTTTCCTTAAGGGTTTAAAGACTTGAACTTAAGTAGGACTAAACCTAAGAATTGGCCTAATATTTGGGGGAAGAGCCTAGAGGAATCACCTCTCAAAGATGAACTTCGATCTCAAATTATATCTCATTATTTTTATAAAACTGTTATAACATGATACATATAATAGGCATCCAATTAACCTATTGTAATTAAGATTAAATCTTAGCCTTTGGATGCTAAAAATAAGCTAAAGACAACATAAAAGTAGTGGGAATTAAAATGGAAGTCAACTAAACTATTACATAGAGAAAATCAGTTAAATTGAGGAAATCTGGAAGTAGGCCGACACATGTCTGAAGCTTGTAGCCCACGCCAATTAGCATCTATCTTGATTTCCCTATTTTGAACAGAGTTAAGCCAGTGCCATTTTAATTCTCCCATCCAGCACCGGTTCTACACTGTTTTAGCTTCCCAACGCTTCATAAGTGTCTAAAACTTGCACGAACATCAATACTTGGTCCTTAGTTCCTTCAAATACCATAGTTTCTTCAAATGCCATATAAGGTTTGTTCCATCTCCAATGTACCAAGCTGGCCTTCATAAATTCTTGAAGTCCCTCTTAGAACTTCTTGAGCCTAGCCCTTGTTAATAGTCCTTGAATGTCTAGTAGATTGATGTCTTCCTCTTCTTGAACTTGAACATTATAATGGGATGGATTCTCATCAGTTTTACATCCAAAGATCACACTAAAGTGTGCAAGTTACAAAGGTCTATTTATAGACTTAAAGAAGCTTCTAGGAGTTGGAATATCTGTTTTAATGAAATAGACCAATCAGAGCTTCTTTAAGTCTATAAGATTAGTCTATAAAAAAATATAGATGAACCTTGTGTATACCATAAGATTAGTGGGAGTGCAATTATTTCCTATTGCTATATGTAGATAACATATTGCTAATAGGGAATAACGTCTCTATTCTACAAACTGTCAAAATTTGGTTATCTAAGAAGTTCTCTATGAAAGACCTTGGAGAAGTAACTTATATTTTAGGAATAAGCATCTATAGAGATGGATTAAAGAGGTTGCTTGGTGGTTCACAGTCTACATACATAGACAAAGTGCTAAAGAGGTGTAGTATGGATCAATCCAAGAGGGAATTCTTATCTATGATCCATGGAATAAGCCTTTCAAAATCTATGTGTCCTAAGACATAAGATGAAAGGGATAACATGGATAAGATACTATATGCATTAGCAATTGGATCTATCATGTATATTATGATATGTACTAGGCCCGATGTTTCTTATACTATTAGTTTAATGTGCAGATACCAATCTGATTATGGAAAAAGTCATCGGGTGGTTGTCAAGAATATCCTTAAGTACTTAAGAAAAACTAAGGATGTATTCTTGATATATAGAGATGGTAATTTATAGGTAAAAAAGGATACTGCTACTAATTTCCAATCTGATAAGGATGACTACAAGTCACAATGAGGCTACGTGTTCATTTTTGAAGGTGGGGCAGTTAGTTGAAAAAGTTCCATACAAGACACAACTGCGACTCAACCACTGAAATTGAGTACATAGCGGCTTCTAAAGCATGTTAGGAAGCAGTCTAGATTAAGAAGCTTATTATGGAGTTAGGACTGGTAACTAGTATTATTGATCTAATACCCTTGTATTATGAGAATAATAGAGCTATTGCACAAGCTAAAGAACTATGGTCTCATCATGAACTAAGTATGTACTTAGGTGCTATCATTTGATTATAGATATTATTGATAAAAAAATGTGTAAAGATAGAGAGAGTTTTCACTGATCAGAACATAGCTAAGACCAAGGCATTACCCTAAAAGAAACATCATAATCATGTTCAATCATTTGGTATTCAATACATGAATGATTGAGTCGAATGCAAGTAGAAGATTATTAGGATTATACCCCAGAAGCAATCATTTGTATAATATATTTTGTACATTTAATTAATAAAGGCATTCTTTATCATTTGGATCAGAACATAGATGATCCACTAACCAAGGTATTACCTTAAAAGAAACATGATAGTTATGTTTAATCATTTGGTATTCAATACATGAATGATTTGGTCTAGTGCAAGTGAGAGATTGTTGGGATTATATCCCAGAAGCAATCATTTGTATAATATATTTTGTACATTTAATTAATAAAGACATTTTTTATCTTTCAATTCAATTAATTATTTTGCATATATATAGATAAAACTGTTAGATAAATTCCCAAGCACATAGTATAATGTTAAGAAAATTATAATAGGGATTATAATATGAGATTCCTACTATATTATACAGTACTTGTGCTTAAATTATCCCTAGTCATATTATTAATGAGATAGGTCACCATTAATATGCAAAGACTAGCACATGTTATACTTCTTGATTGATCAAATGATGGTTCTTATATCCGTGAGTATTGTGATATTCAAAGTTAACACATGGATGCTTGTTATGTGAACAAGTTCATTGGATGACCTAACTATGAGATAATCATATATGTAACAATTTAGTGCCAGTGATAGAATCTCATTATAACATACATGCAAGAATCTTTAGACTTGAGATCTCTAAGGTATTTTGTTTACTAAGCATTGTACTTTGATTCTAATCTTTGGAGTCTCATTAGGATCGCCTATAGGATGGATATTAAGTACTGATAGGGACTAAATTCATCACCATTTTTTCTAGTTATTTGAGACTCTTTTATGATACTTTTTATGTAATAATTAGGCATATTTCTTCTTATTTGATATTTTACTTGTGGAAAGTATTTTTTATAAATTTGTATAGAATTGAGTAAATCTTAAGCAAAAAGTGAAAGATTCTAGATTGGACCTGGTGCCAGGTCCAGTTAAGGCACCAGACACTAGGTCTGTTTTGGAAAAGTATCAATTTTGAGGAGAAACAGATTGGACCCAATGCTAGGTGGGTAGAATGGGCCCGACGCCAGGTCCATTTTGATCAATGTTGGTGAATTTTCCTTTTCCAAGTAGATTTTGGTAATTTCAGTTTGATTCTTTGGGAACTCTTTCAACCAAGGAAAATAACTCTTCTACACATTTTTTGGCAATTAGAACTGTAACACCCTACTACCAACACTCCTATTAGGGCTGGGGATGTCGCCCTATCCACAGGACAATGGGTCTTTATAACTATGACACACAAAATAAATGAAATAAATAATTCAAAATTAAACTTATTACAACCTAAACAATACATGAATAAGTTCCAAACAATAAATAAATGTCTTGCAAAGTCCCTCAAATGAAATACATCAGAAAGAAATAAATCTTCAAAACATAGGCAATCTCTACTTAATAACCTTCACAACAGGACTGGCCTGAAACATAGCATAAAAGATGGTGAGACATAAATTTCAGTAAGCTCGTGTGTGCTTTAAGTGTTTTAGGCAAAACAGTTCATGTATGCAAGTTGAGAAATTTTTATAAAAGAAAGTGCTGGCAAGCCTCAAATAACAAATGAGGAGTGGTATTTTCCTTTTAAATCATATATGTATACAATAAATACAACTATTCAAAAGAGGTAGTCAAGGTACCACACTTTGTGTACCATGACAAAATAACGTTCAGAATGCCACACTTTGTGCATACTGACATAAGGTAGGTGTACGACCTACCAGGTGAGATACTCCTTCATCTCTACACCTAAACTTACTGGTTGCCTATTCCGAGAATACACAGTCCACTGGACAGAACTTGCTAGATCGGACCGATATGACCTATAGGACTGCCATCCTCTTCGGGAAGGACTCACCCCTCAGAGGTGACCACCTATTGAGAGACTTACCCTAACTCTTTAAAGATTAGTCCTAATAGTCTACCTTTATTGAATACTTAACATTGTATTCGTCCCACTTGGGAAAAGAAAGATCATACATTGATTCTCTTTAAAAAAGCAATTATGGTCTCCAAAATCCTTATCAAAGTTAGTTTTTAGAAAAAGTTTGGCATTTTGTATAAAATTGCTTGTTTCACTTTAGATGGTTTGCTTGACTGAAAAGGAAAGAAAAATTGTCCATAATTACATATACAGTACAAATGCTCGTATACATTGAGCTTGACTTGCCAGGATAACTTTGGTCTTCAAACAGCTTTATGCAAGAACTTACCTAATCTTTTGCTCTTCTTGAGTACAAAGAGTCTTACAAGGTAGTTCAGGTCAACCTAACCCCGCTTGGGGTTAATTCAAGGTATAAGATAAACATCCAGACAATACTTGCCTTAAATAAATAGCTCTTAGGTCAACTATCCACAATCAATATCTAACCATGACCGCAATTCCTTAAGCTTTAATGCTAGTTGATAAACTATTTTATAAAATAAAATTAGTTTGAAAAGTTAGAATAAATAGGTGTTATAAATTAATAATATATAATAAATTATAGTTTTAACTATTTATTATCCAATAATAAATAATGAGTAAAATAAATAAAATTAGTAATAAATAATGGGTAATAATAAATCCTAAATAATATTGGTAATAAATAATACTTAAATAATAATATTATAAATAATAATAAATTATACTTAATTTTAAATAATAAATAATAAATAACAAATAACAAATAAAATTAATAATAAATAAATTATTTAATATCAATAATATTTATGAGTATAGATAAAAGTTTTAGTAAGGCTAACTAATAATAATATGATTTTAAAAGTCATTTGATGTTAATTAATTCTACTATATTATTATTTATATTTACTAGAAATATTTTATTTATTTATCTAATAAAATAATAATATTTTAAATAATCTTCTATTTCGAAACTACTTAGTGTATTTCAAATTTAGTAAATTAAATTAAATAATAATATTAATTATAATAGTAATAATAATAATAGTAAGAATAATTCTAAAAATAATAAGGGTAGTTCTTAAAATAATTATATTGCTAGAGAAAATCCATATTCATGCTCATACACACAAGAATTCAACAAATATCTTAAGGGTGTTTGAACGTCCATTAATAGTGGTTTTCCAGCCTTCATCGCGAAGAAGAATAGAGAAAGTTCTAGCTGTTCATATGTTCTAATGGATGGCTTCAAGTTCATGTTCAATGTTGCTAGTTTGCTGGGAAAGAAAAAAAAATTTCTAGTTTGGCATTGTTTGTGAAGTTGTGAAAATTCAAGGAATTCCAGCCTTCATCCTTACACAAGACGGTTGGTTTCTTGTAAGAATTGGGTAGGGAGGCTTGTTGCAATTTTTTGAAAATAGCCTTGAAGGAAATCTGGAAAATTTTCTAGATTTTTGACCAAGACAAGAACAAGAGGAAGATGATGTTCTTGAAGAAATAGCTATGGTGATTTGCTTGAAACCTCTACCTATTTTTCCTCCTCACTTTCGGCCACTCCTATCCCACAAAAGTTGGGATTTTTGAAATTCCAAGCTAGAGAATTATCTCAGAATTTTATGATTATAGAAATGAATTAAAGAATCAAGAGTAGTTTAAATTTCAAAGAAGTTAGGACAAGGTTTGCAAAATTAGTAGAGACAAAAATTTCTCTAGAATTCTTTGTAGGACAAGACCACATGCTCAAGACATTACCATTGTGTCTTCCTTAAGACAACATTCCTAACTTTAAGGAATGTAAGAAAAAGAAAATTCAAACATGGGTTAACATAAATATGAATAAAACTTAAGTGATGGGATTTGAACTTAAGACCTTAGAAATTAAATCACAAAGCTCTAACCATTTAACCATACTAATTCTTGTTTTTATTTTCTCTCCCAAATATTCTTCTTATCTAAACCTTAAGCCATATTCCTATTCCGACCCCAAGAAAAGTTACCTTTTTACCCTTTCTACTCAACAAGCATAAATAAATCATATATCCTATAAACTACAATTCTAAGGCACACAAAAATCATTTAAGTGATATATTTTATGCATGATAACATGATATGCATCTCATCCCTCTTACTCTAGGGTAGGTTTAGGTGCGGTTTTACATCCTCCCCTCCTTAGAAGAATTTCATCCCGAAATTTAGGTGTACCTTTATCTCAAGTCGGGATATTTCTGCTTCACCCATTCTTCTGTTTCCCACATGGCATCTTGAGTGCCATGATGCTCCTATTGTACCTTCACTTCTGGAGAGTCTTGATATGTCGGAAGAAAAATTTTCACAGGTTTCTCCACGTAGCTCAAGTCGAGTTGCAGAACTAATGGCTCGTCATTCAAAACATGTCCAGGCTCAGCATTGTACTTCTTCAATTGAGACACATAAAATACATCATGTATTCTCGTCAATCCATCTGGCAAATCCAGTCAATATGCCACTAGTCCATTCATTTTCGTTATCGAAAATGGTCCCAAATATCTCATATTCAACTTCCCACATTTCGGATGCTTCAAAAAACATCTACTAAGAGTCAATCTTAAAAACAAACTGTCTCTTTCTTGAAATTCCAACTCCCTTCACATATTATCCGCATAACTTTTTTGTTGACTTTGGGCCTCTTTCAACCTTTCTTTGATCAGCTTTACCTTATCTACCATCTCTTGAATGTAGACTTCCCCAGACTTGCTTATGTGGCCGTCTTCTGACCAACTCCAGTAGGGAGGTACTTGACACTTACGTCTATACAATGCTTCATATGGGCCATTCCAATCGAAGATTGGTAGCTATTGTTGTAAGCCAATTCTACATACGGTACAAACTTAATCCACTTATCCCTGAAATCCAATACGCACGCTCGTAACATATCTTTTAATATTTAGATAACCTTTTTTGACTGACTATCAGTTTGCGGGTGTGCCGTTGTACTAAACTTCAAATTAGAACCCATAAATTCTTGGAACTTGTCCTAAAATTGGGATGTAAATCTCGGGTCTTGGTCGGACACAATACTCGAAGGCACTCCATGTAATCTGACTATCTCCTACACATACGTTTAAGCTAACTTCTCCATTGAATCCCTTACATTCACCGATATAAAGTGTGTTGACTTAGTCAATCGGTCTACTACTACCCATATGGATTCTTTTTAGGTCCTTTCCATAGGGAGTCCCATGACGAAGTCCATGGTCACTTCTTCCTATTTCCACTCAAGTATCGATAATGGTTGTAGTAGTCCCGCTGACTTTTTGTTTTCCACCTTAACTTTTTGACAAGTCAGACATGTGGAGACATACTTTACCACGTTCTTCTTCATTCTGGGCCACCAATAAGCCTTTTTTAGGTCTTGATACATTTTTATCTCTCCCAGATGAATAGCGTATTTGCTTTTATGCGCCTCTTCCAAAATCTTATCCTTCAGTTGTTGCTCATTAGGAACACACAAGCGATCTCGAAAATACATCACTCTCGTCTTATCCTGCCTAAAATCATTGCCTTGCCATTTAAGTTCTTTATCCTTGAAAATTTGAAATTTTGCATTATCTTATTAAGCTTCGATAATTTCCCGCCTTAGATCTGGTGTCAATCTCAGACTACTAACAATAATCCTCTCTTCTTGCACTTTCGTCTTCCTATCCAACACCTCTTGGACTGCTTGAATCTCTTGCACTCTCAGACTGGCCATTTTGACTTTACGGCTCAGGAAATCAACAACAACGTTGGCCTTTCCAGGGTAATAGTTGATCGGATAATGATATTCCTCTAGAAATTCCATCCATCTTGGCTGTCTCAAATTTAAGTCCTTTTGGGTGAAGATATACTTCTGGCTCTTGTGGTCGGTGAACACTTCATACTTGGCTCCATACAAGTAATGCCTTCATTTCTTCAATGCAAAAATAATGGAAGCCAGCTCCAAATCATGCGTCAGGTAATTGGCTTTGTGAGGCTTCAACTTCTAAGAGGCATAGGCTATTACCTTCCTATCCTGTATCAATACCGTTCCCAAACCTTCTTGTGAAGCATCATTATATAAAGCGTAAGGTTTATCTCCCTCTGGCAAACTCAGCACTGGAGCCGTTATTAACCTCCGCTTCAGCTCTTGGAAACTCTTCTCGCATTTCTAATTCTGGACAAAGGGTACATCCTTTCTCAATAGACGGGTCATAGGTGTTGGTAGTGTTGAGAACCCTTTAATAAACTGCCTATAATAGCCGGCCAACCCCAAGAAGCTTCTAATCTCAGTGATGTTCTTCGGTTGCTTCTAGTCCGAAACTGCTTCAACTTTTGCCGGGTCCACCTTGATTCCATCCTTGGTCACCACATGGCCAAGGAACGAGAAATTGTCCAACCAAAATTTGCACTTGCTAAATTTAGCATAAAGCTTGTACTCTCTTAGCTTTTCCAATACCAGCCTGATATGCTCAGTATGATCCTCTGGACTCTTAGAGTATATGAGTATATCGTTGATGAATACCACCACAAACTTATCTAAGTAGGGTTGGAAAACTCGATGCATAGAATCCATAAACACTGCCGGTGCATTAGTCACCCCAAAAGGCATCACTACGAACTTGTAGTGACTATATCTTATGTTAAAGGCCGTCTTGAAGATATCCTCTTTCTTTATCTGCCCTTGATAATATACCTGCCTCAAATCTAGCTTGGAATAACAATTGGAACCTTGCAACTGGTCGAACAACTTATCAATTAACGATAGGGGATATTTATTCTTGATGGCCAGATTGTTCAATCCTCGATAGTCGATACACAATCCTAAAGTTCCGTCCTTCTTCTTTAAAATACACTGAAGCTCCCCAAGGTGATGTGTTAGGCCTTAATGTAACCTTGCTTCATCAATTCCTCTAGTTGCTCCTTTAGCTCATTCGACTCTGCTGGTGCCATCTGATATGGGGTTCGGGATACAGGTTCTACTCCTGGAATTAGATCAATGGTGAACTCAACTTCTCAGTTGGAAGGAAAAGAAGTAAGTTCTACAGGAAACACGTCGAGAAAATCTTTTACTACCTCAGTATCTTCGAGGGTGCACTGATCCTTCGGCTTGTTTATCACGTAAGCCAAATACCCTTGACATCCTTACTTCAATAATTTTCGGGCTTTTGCTCCAGCTATCAAGAATTTTAACTCTTTTCCCGCTTGCCGTTGAACTCCAGCACATCGCATCCCGGTCTAGTGAACTGGACAGACTTATTCTTACAGTCTACTTTAGCTTCATGCTCAGTTAGCCAATCCATACCCAAGATGAGGTTGTAGTCATTAATAGCTAAGACTATCAAATTTCCTTCCAAGATTTCTTTCCCCACTTCAATCTTACAATTCTGCACATATCGATCTGCTTGCACCATTTTTCCCAAAGGCGTACTCACCAACATGGTAAAAGGTAATTCTACTCCATCCAAACCCAAATGTTATGCACAATTCTTATTTAAATAGGAATGGGTAGATCCAGGGTCTATCAATGCATTAACGGAACGACCTTGGATAGTTAACGTATTTTCCACCACTGCTGTATCCACTTCAACTTCCTTCTGGTTAAGAGCAAAAACCTTCGCTTTCACTTGCGGCTTCTGAGTTCCACTTCCAAAGGCTCTTGTAGTATTAGCTCGATTGACTCCTGTAGTTTGGGCCGGGTTTCCTTGCTCGACTCAGAGAAGTTTTGGGCGGGCATTTCGCAGGTGTGCTAAATCTCCATAATTGTAGCATTTTTGCTCTGCTCCCTTAGACAAATAATTCTTCTCTACATAGCCCTTCTTCTCGCAGTGTCGGCATGGTGGGAGATTTTGTGTAAGACCAGCTGGTGCAGTTCGTGCTTGCTTTCCTCGGTTCTGCCATTACTGGATGGCAGGTCGCTTATTGGTTTGCTACCTCTGGAAGGGTCTCGTTAGTTGTCTTAGTGGTAAGAATGGTTTTGGTACCATTCTACTTCGATTCTTGTTCTCAGTTTGGGTCGCCAAGTCTACTACCTCCGAATAAGTCATTGATGGAGAAAGTGCCAAAGCCCTTCTCAGCTCTTGCCTCAATTCTTTAAAAAACTTCCTCATTTAGTTCTGCTCGATATCTACTAGTCTCTTCCAGTACTTTGACAATTGGGTCAAACGAGTAGCACACTAAGCCACGGTTATGCTCCCCTGCTTCTGATTTTCGAACTCATTCTCCTTTTTTTTCACTCTTCACTGAGGGATATATTCTCTCTGAATACCTCTATAAAGTTAGCCCATATCCAGTCTTGATCTATCATTTCCCAGTCATCTTGGACTCACTGCCACCATGCTCGAGCTGGGCCTTTCAGCCTGAATGCAGCAAATTTCACCATCCGCTTCTCTGTGTATTGGAGTGTGGCAGAGATGTCCTCCATTTGCTCCACCCACTGCTCTAATTTCTAGTCTTGCTCGGTTTCTCCCAAGAAAGTGGGAGGTTGGAACTTTAGAAACCTCTCCAACGCTTCATCTTCTCCCTTTGGGTTCCTTCACTCAGATAGGGTTTGTAGAATCTCTGTCATTTTGTGGAATGCTTGCCCCCTGGTCACACTGGCAGGTTCTTCAAATCCCACTTCCTGCTCCGATTCATTCTCATTTACCTGTTTTGGCAATGACAGTTGAGTTACATCAAACTTCGGAGTCATGGGTTCTGCCTCAAGAACCCTTCTGTTAGATACTACTACATGACGTTTTAGTGCCATTCTAAACAATGTCCCCAGATAATGAGTTTATGCATCAATGTTTAAAATATTTAAAATGAGCATGCATTCACATTCAGACTTTAAGTAAAAGTAAATTAGATGCAAGCTTTGCATAAAGAATTGCATTTTTTTTTCAAGATTAGAGTACACCAAAGTACTCTTATTTGCATAAATTTTGAAATAAAACATTAAACATAAATGAACCCTTAGCATAGGAGTTTATTGAAAGTAGTAAATAACTACTTCCTAAGCATGGCAAAACCTAGCCCCTAATCCTCATCAAAATCCTCGGTGTCAGCATTATACAACCATCCTCTAATATTCCTAGAAAAGTCTATCCCTGCACTATTCACAAACCCATAGTAGATTGGCTCTTTCCTAGGTCTCCTAGAACTCTCCCTAGTTTCAACATGGTTAGGTAGGGGTACAAAAGATGGTCTAGGTGAAGATTCATAGTCTATCTCCCTCGGGTCATCACTATCAGCAGTTGAGTTAATCACGAGGCTAGGCGGGTTTAGGACATACTCCATGTCAATATCCTCATCCTCACTATCGGTAATTAAGTCTATTACAGGTATGAGAGGTGGCTCAATAATCTGAACCTCATCATCACTGCTCATGTCCAAAGGTATGACCGGTTGTGGTGCGGGTTGTGGTGCAGGTTTGTGGCACTAGTAAGTCTTCCAGGTTGATAAGGATTGGTGGATCCGATTGCTGCCCCTTCCTTGTGGTTCTAATAATTTTAACCATCTTACAGCGTAAACAACCCAAATTAGTTAAAAGAGCTTAATCTTAATGAAATAAAGCAAATACTATCAATAATTACCTAGACCTTGTCTCTAATCCCACTTGTAACACCCCACTACCTACGCCCCTATTAGAGCTAGGGATGTCACCCCATCCACAGGACAAGGAGTCTTTATAACTATGACACACAAAATAAATGAAAAAAATAATTCAAAATTAAATTTATTACAACCCAAACAATACATGAATAAGTTCCAAACAATAAATAAATGTCTGCCAAAGTCCCTTAAATAAAATACATCAGAAAGAAATAAATCTTCAAAACATAGGCAATCTCTAATTAAAAATCTTCACAGCAGGACCGACCTGAAACATGGCATAAAAGGTGGTAAGACATAAATCTTAGTAAGCCCGTGAGTGCTTTGAGTATTCAAGGTAAAACAGTTCATGTATGCAAGTTGAGAATTTTTTATAAAAGAAAGCGCTGGCAAGCCTCCAATAAATTTCACAAATAAGGAGTAGTGTTTTCCTTTCAAACCATACATGTATACAATAAATACAACCACTCAAAAGAAGTAGCCATGGCACTACACTTTGTGCATCATGACAAAATAACGTTCAGAATGCCATACTTTGTGCATACTGACACAAGGTAAGTGTATGGCCTACCGGGTGAGATACTCCTCCATCTCTATACCCAAACTTATCGGTTGCCCATTCCAGGAATACACAGTCCACTTGACTGAACTTGCTAGCTCGGACCAATATGACCTACAGGACTGGCATTCTATCTGGGAAGGACTCACCTCTCATAGGTGGCCACCTATTGAGAGACTTACCCTAACCCTTCAAAAACTAGTCCTAGTAGTCTACCCTTATTGAGTACTCAACGTTGTGTTCGTTCCACTTGGGAAAAGAAAAATCATACATTGATTCTCTTTGAAATAGCAATTATGGTCTCCAAAATCCTTGTCAAAGTTGGTTTTTAGAAAAGTTTGGCATTTTGTATAAAATTGCTTGTTTCACTTTAAATGGTTTGCTTGACTGAAAAGGAAAAGAAAATTATCCATAATTGCATTTACAGTACAAATGCTCGTATATGTTGAGCTTGACTTGCCAAGGTAACTTTAGTTTCAAACAGCTTTATGTGGAACTTACTTGATCTTTTGCTCTTCTTGGGTACAAAGAGTCTTCCAAGGTAATTCAGGTCAACCTAACTCTGCCTGGGGTAAATTCAAGGTATAAGACAAACATCTAGACAATACTTGCCTTAAATAACTAACTATTAAGTCAACTAGCCACAATCAATATCTTACCATGACCACAATGCCTTAAACTTTAATGCTAGTTGATAAAGTATTTTATAAAATAAAATTAGTTTGATAAGTTAGAATAAATAGGTGTTATAAATACATAATAAATAGTAAATTATAGCTTTGACTATTTATTACCCAATAATAAATAATGAGTAAAATAAATAAAATTAGTAATAAATAATGGGTAATAATAAATCCTAAATAATATTGGTAATAAATAATACTTAAATAATATTATTATAAATAATAATAAATTTACTTAATTTTAAATAATAAATAATAAATAACAAATAAAATTAATAATAAATAAATTATTATAATATAAATAATATTTATGAGTATAGATAAATGTTTTAGTAAGGTTAACTAATAATAATATGATTTTAAAAGTCATTTGATATTAATTAATTCCATTATATTATTATTATTTATATTTACTAGAAATATTTTATTTATTTATCTAATAAAATTATAATATTTTAAATGATCTTCTTTTTCTTAACTACTTAGTGTTTTTTGAATTTAGTAAATTAAATTAATTAACAATATTAGTTATAATAGTAATAATAATAATAATAATAGCAAGTATAATTCTAAAAATAATAAGGGTAGTTCTTACAATAATTCTATTGGTAGAGAAAATCCATATTCCTGCTCATACACACAAGGATTCAACAAATATCATTTTTAATCTATCAAAAAATATAGGTTTGAATTAACATATACTACAACAAGGATGACAATCCACTAAGAATAATATTATTCTATGGCTTTATTGAAAAATAACGCCTTGAAGGCCCAATCAATAATGGTGGCATAATGTTTAACAAGCATCAAAACATCCATAAAGCTCTTAATCATAGTGAACATATAGTGATTCTAAGCATAATCCATAAATCACATCATTCATTCCCATTCTCATGTCTTAAATCCACTCCCCTTACCCACATACATAACTTCAACCCTACTTTGTTTAATGAACCTATCATCATCTAAGATTTTGAAAATCTAAAGAGGAGATCAAGAAGGAAATACTTGATTTGATGAAGGTTTCGCCTTTGCTTAGTGGAGGTCCTTGAGTGCTTGATGGCTTTGATGATCTGGAAATAGTCCATGGTTGTTCATCAACATTTTTGCCAATAGAGAGGGAGAGAGTGAGAGAGGAACGAATGAGGGTAGAAGAGAAGAATAGCAGTTGAATAAAAGAAGAAGAACAAGAAGGTTATTCTTATTTTATTTTTCTGGTGTTCCTCGAATTTTCAACAAAAAAGGGTGGTTTGTTCCGTTTGAAGGTTCAACTTTGTATGTTTTGGTGTTATAAAGTGCACCAATGAAGAATATAGGTTGAATACTAATGGTTTAGACTATTTGGGAGTGATTGAAGGTGTTTAGAGGTGATCTAGGCTTGAAGATGTGAAATGTGTGTTTTTTGTATTCTTGGTGTTCTTGAGAGAGTTTGAGAGGAAAGGAATTTCGTGTATGCTAGTGAGAATGATGGCCGAATGGCTTAGCCTAGGGAGAGCTTTCGATTATCCAAGAATGAGAGAGAGAATTTCAGATTTTTCGAAATTCAAATTGAGGAAAAAGTGGAGTTGTTTGAGGTATAGGATTGGGTAATGGTGTTTGCTCTTGGAAGGTTTCTTGTGCTTCAATAGTGTATGGCTGAACTAGTTATGTTTCAACCAAGGAATAGAGAGTTGTTTCAATCTTGGGCTGGCCGAAATTGGCTATGGAATGGCAGAGAATTTTCTGGTTTTATCACTAGCTAAATGAGTGTTTAATGAAACAAAATCTTGAATTTTAATTTGAAATTTGAACAAGTTTGGATAGAGTGAAGATAGGGGCATTTTGAGGTTTGATAATGGAGTCCTATCATTCAAGGTTGGTAGAGAAGCCAAGAGGTTCAGTTCATGGCTGTAAAAGGGCCAAAATTTGGTGAAGTTGGCTGAAGAATTTTGGCCTTAGCATGAAGAGGCAAAGCTGGACACAAATTTCTGGAATTGAAGCTCAAGAACACTTGGAATTGAAGTGGTTTTGGTGCAAAAATTTCGGTCCACTTTGGAGTGATTTTGCAGCTGGATTTTAAGGGTGTTTGAAGGTTGATTAATGGTAATTTTCCGGCCTTCATCTTGAAGAAGAATAGAGAAAGTTCCATTTGTTCATATGTTCTAACAGATGGCTTCAAGTTCATGTTCAATGTTACTAGTTTGCTAAAAAAAAATTCTGGTTTGGCATTGTTTGTGAAGCTGCGAAAATTCAAGGAATTCCAGCCTTCATCCTCACACAAGATGGTTGGTTTCTTGCAAGAATTGGGTAGGGAGGCATGCTGCAAATTTTCAAAAACAGCCTTCAAGGAAATATGGAAAATTTTTCAAATTTTTAACCAAGACAAGAACAAGAGGAAGATGATGTTCTTGAAGAAATAGCTATGGTGATTTGCTTGAAACCTCTACCTATTTTTCCTCCTCATTTTCGGCCACTCCTATCCCACAAGAGCTGGGATTTTTGAAATTCCAAGCTAGAGAATTATCGCAAAATATTATGATAATAGAAATGAATTAAAGAATCAAGAGTAGTTTAAATTTCAAAGGAGTTAGGACAAGGTTTGCAAAATTAAATGAGACCAGAATTCCTCTAGAATTCTTTTTAGGACAAGACCACATGGTCAAGACATTACCATTGTGTCTTCCTTAAGACAACATTCCTATTCTTAAGGAATGTAAGAAAAAGAAAATTCAAACATGGGTTAAAATAAATATGAATAAAACTTAAGTGACGGGATTTAGATTCAAGACCTTAGAAATTAAATCACAAAGCTCTAACCACTTAACCACACTAACTCTTATTTTTATTTTCTCCCCCAAATATTTTTTTTATCTAATCCTCAAGCCATCTTCCTATTCTGACCCCAAGCAAAATTACCTTTATACCCTTTCTACTCAATAAGCACAAAATAAATCATATATCCTATAAACCACAATTCTAAGGCATAAAAAAATCATTTAAGTGATATATTTTATGCATGATGACATGATATGCATTCCATCACTGTTACTCTAGGGTAGGTTTAGGTGTGGTTTTACAAGAACTCCTACAAATACAAGAGAATAACATTGTACAAGAGAGTTTTCATAGTTTTCAATTCTTGAATGAAATATCTTTAGAAAACTCCTAGAGAAACACCAAGATTTAAGAGGATCAAGGAGAATTCTTGGAGAAGAAGAGGAGGTTTCTCAAGAAGGTTTCAAGGAAGAAGAAGAAGGCTCACTTGTCTATGAGTGGTTTATTTTTCTCTTCTTTGTAATTTATTGACAATTTGATATTAATGTTTTAATTATCTTTGGAGGATATTCTTTTGGATTCATAATTTTGTATTGATTGTAGTTCTTTGATCAATTTATTCCTATTCTTGGTATTTGATTATTGAGCATAATATCTTGTTGGATTGATTAGTTCTCTTTTAATTAACTTGCAAAATAATGTTAGGAGAGAATGGCCAAATAATTAATTCAATGCTAGTTATTTTTAACTTGCTTGAAAAAGAGGTCAAGGTTCAAGACTAAGTAGTTAAAGGTTAGTTGATGATTGCTAGAATATGGATTTATTGGCTAATTTCATGTTTTAAATCACCTAGAATATAGGGATTTGTGTGAGGATTGATTTTAGTGCATTTTTTGGGTAAATTGGTTGAGACAGAATATGTTCATTAATTTAGCTAGAAGATAGTGATTCCATGGATTGCAAACGAAGTAGGTCTACTTTAACCCTTCATGATGCCAAGATAATAAATAATTGAGAGACTAGCTAGTCAATCATTATTGCGTATTTAAGGATTTCTATCTATTTACATGTTTGTTCTCCTTGTTCTCACTTCTTAATTATCTTTGTGACTTTTCTTATGTGACTTGATTTTCTCTAGTATATTAGGTTAGTAGGTTATTTACTTTTATTCCTTTAATTTATTGGTTAAACAACAAAGATTTGGGTAAAATAAGGTGAGAGCTTAAGTTCTCGTGAATTCTATAGTTGCTATTCTCTATACTATACGATGGATATACTTGTTCGTATATGTAGTTTTAGTGGTTGGCATGTTAATTAAAACTTGATTAATTATATAATTTGTTGGTAATATTTTTTACACTAAAAAACACGCATCAAGTTTTTGATGCCGTTGTCGAGGATAGGCACTATCGGAAACACTCAAGGCTTGGTTACTTAGCCTTTGTTGTATTTGTAAATATTACTAACTTTTGTGTTTAGGTAGTTTTTGAATATTTCTAATTTGTGTATTTTTCTTTTCTTTGTTTTTCAATTATTTATTTTTATTTTCGATTTGATCTTTGTTTTTCTTTGAGCGCAAGATTGACATCATCATGGACACTTACTTTTGGCACAAGATCAACGTAGCTGCAAATTTAGAAGCTCAGATTGACGTTTTTTGTGAGACGTCACTTGAAGCCTCAATACATGATGGTATCTCATGCAAGTTAGATAGCACATTAGAAGGTAAACAAACGAGATACTATCCCAATAATCCACATATGTGTGATAAATAGAATAGATGAAATGAAGGGAAAAGGCCTTTTTACAGTGTCTTTGTCGCTAAAAAAATTTTCTTCGTGTCTGAAGGCAAGATCCAGCCACCTTGCATTTAACAACGAATTGCAGCTTCTCTTATATTGATCAAGTCAAACCACCACAACTCAAGCCTAGAGTTATCTCTAACAGTATCCTCCCAAGGGACTCAAGGAAAAAAAAAAAAACTCTCTGCTAGAAGTGTCTCTTGGCGACTAGGGTTCACCGAGAGAAGAAGAATGAGAGAAGTCGTGTGTGTGTGTGTGTTTTTTTTATCACCACAGAACGAACCATTCCCTCTGTGTATTTGAAAAATAATGAAGACAACATTCTTTTTGGAGTGAAAAATGCAGAGTACACGATTTCATGAATTCTAAATGAATTAGAATTCGTCAATTGCAATTGAGAACTATAAGTCTTCAACTATTACAATTTGGCCTAAAATTATAACTAATTATAATATGACCATAAAACTTCTTCTTCTCACGACTAACCCGACAATATTATCAAATATTATCTTGAGTACTTAATCCTCTATTATGTGCGACCTATTAGGTTTTCCAGTCAATTGATAGCAAAATATGAATTAATCTAAACGTCTTTGAGATTAATAATACTTAATAATTTAGAATTAACCTATTAATTCTAATCAGAATTGGTTTATTAATCCATCAATTAATAAAACTATACTCAGCAGATCATGAGCGGTATCTAGCAACACATCATGACCACCTAAGAGTCCAGGAAGTCAAGTGGCTTGACATGAACCCTTCAATAACAAACTATGGTGCAATAAACTCATTTCATCATGTAATATCTCATTTGATTTGGAGTACGGAATTAGTACCAACTCCCTCTAAAATATAAATTAATTCTAGCCTAAATATATTAATACGTATACTAGGAATCCACTACTCTACATGTGTATCAATTGGAATTATTTTCAATACACAATTGCCTTAGCCAAGGAATTCAGACTAGTAATTCCAACAAGTGGCCGTGATATATTCGCCCCTACTATTAGAAGTGGTGAATACTTTATCGACCTTCTTAATTACTTTCGTTTACCTCACGTTATACTCAATATCCATCCCAGAGGTGGCCCTCGATCTGGCTCCAGAGATTGGAGTCAAAGTACAATGCTCAGCAAACAAAGTACCTTGGAGATCTCAAGTCTAGGGATACTTGCACGTTTACTATAACGAGATTCTATCACTGGCACTAAATAGTTATCCATGTAATTATCTCATAGCCAGGAAATCAATGTACTTGTTCTATTAACAAGCATTCACGTGTTAGCTTTGAATATCACAATACTCACGGATATGAGAACCACCATATGATCAAATCAAGAAGTCTAACACGTGCTAGTATTAGCTGATTAATAATGTCATCTCATTAATACTACGACTAGGGATTATTTAAGTACTAACACTTATACAGTACAGTAGGAATCTCATATCATGATTTTGTTAACACAGTATTGTACGAAGAACTTTATCTAACAGCTATTTTACATGAAAGTAAAGAAAACAAACTTAAAGATAAATAATGCCTTGCATTATAAATACATATGTTATATATAAAGTATAAGTAATTGTCTCTAGGGCACAACAGTAACAAACTCCCACTTACACTAGAGCCAATCATTCATGTATCTAATACTGAATGACTCAACATGCCTATTATGTTTGTTCTGGGATAGTGCTTTTGTAAGCGGGTCAACTATGTTCTCGTCTATGTGAACTCTCTCTATCTTTAAATCCTGTCTATCTATGATCTCCCAAATTAGATGATAGCATCGTAGTACGTGCTTGGATCGTTAGTGAGATCGTGGTTCCTTTACTTTGTGCAATGGTGCCGTTGTTGTCACAATGTAAGAATATTGGACCAACAACGCTAGGGACCACACCCAGTTCTGGCACAAACTTCTTGATTTAAACGGCTTCCTTAGTTGCTTCAGAAGCGGCTATATACTCAACTTATGCCGTAGAGTCAGCAATAGTCTATTGTTTGAAACTTTTCCAACTTATTGCCCCTCTACATAACAAAAACACGTAGCCAGATTATGATTTGAAATCATCTTTGTCAGATTAAAAACTGATATCAGTATACTTGTTTATTTTCAAATCACCCTCTCCATATACCAAGAACACATCCTTAGTCTAAGTACTTAAAGATGTTTTTTACAACCGCTCAATGACCCTCACCAGGGTCAGATTAGAATCTACTCATCTAACTGAGAGCACAGGATACATCAAATCTCGTACATATCATAGCGTACATGATAGAACCAACTACTAAAGTATATGGAATCTTACTCATGTGATCATTTTCAACTTGTGACTTGGAAAACATCGACTTTGAAAGGCTTATCCCATAGGACATGAGTAAGAATCCATTTTTGGATTGATCCATGCTAAACCTCCTTAGCACTTTGTCTATGTATGCAGACTGTGAAAGACCTAGCAATCTGTTTGACCTATCTCTATAGATCCTAATTCCAAGAATATAGGTTGCTTCTCTAAGGTCTTTCATGTAGAATTTCTTGGACAACCAAAATTTAACTGATTGAAGAATAGGTACATTATTTCCCATTAGCAATATGTCATCTACATAAAGCAATAAGAAAACTAGTGCACTCCCACTAACCTTCTTGTACACACAAGGCTCATCCATATTTTGAATAAAACCTAACTCTTTTATTATTTTATCAAAGCAGATGTTCTAATTCCTAGAAGCTTACTTAAGTTTAAAAATAGAGCTTTGCAACTTGCACACTTTTGTGCTATCATTGGATGTGAAACCTGTTGGGTATCTCAGGCTCGTATCCAATACAGTGCAGCAGAAGAATAAAACGAGATACCATTCCAGGACCTGCATATGTGTGAAAAACAAGACATAAAGATAACAAATGTAACAACTTTTACCTTTCTTTGATTGTCTGAAGAACAAAAATTTCTTCTTCAAGTCGAGGCGTGATCCAGCAATCCTCTTGATCAAACTCCACAAGAGTTGAACGTCTAACCACTATAATCACAGTGTGTGATTATCTCTAATAGTAATCCACATAGAGGAATACTCAAGCACCAAAATTTCCTATGCTAGTAGAAAAAGATGGCAGCTAGGGTTCCTCAAGAACAATCTTGAGAAAGAGAGAAGAGAGAAATTGTGTGCCTTAGGGTTTGGAGTTATTTGCGTATCTTACATAAAATCAGCTAGGGTTTCGAGTGTATCTCTATATCACACGAAAAATCCTGCTCAAAATATACTCCAATCTCAGAATTCTAAAATAGTTAGAATTCCCTAATTGTAATTAGAAACATCAAGTTCTCACAATTATAATTTGGACCATTAATTATAACTAACTATAATTTGGCCACAACAACTTCTTTTTCTTTCAATTAACCCCACTATGTTATCAAATAACATCTTGAGTATATAATCCTCTATTGTGTGTGACCTATTAGGTTTCCTAGCCAATTGGTAGCGAATATGAATTAATCCAAATGTCTTTGAGATTAATAATCCATAATTAATTAGACTTAATCATATTGATTCTAATCGGGATTAGTTTATTAATTCATCAATTAATAAACCTATATTTCCAGATCATGAGCGGTATCTAGTAGCACATCATGACCACCCAAGAGTCCAGGAAGTCAAGTGGCTTGACATGAACCCTTCAATAACAAACTATAGTGTAATTAACTCCTTTCACCATACAATATCTCATTCGTTTTGGAGTATGGAATTAGTGCCAACTTTCTCCAGAATTAATTCTGGCCCGAATACAATAATACATGTACCAGGAATCCACTACTCTCCATGTGTATCAATTGGAACTGTTTTCAATACACAATCACCTTGGCCAAGGATTTCACAACTAGTAATTCCAAAAAGTGGCCGTGAGAAATTCGCCCCTACTATTAGAAATGGTGAATCCTTTATCAATCCTCTCAACTACTTTCGTTTACCTCACATTGTACTCAATAGCCATCTCATAGGCGGCCCTCGATCTGACTCTAGAGATTGGAATTAAAGTACAATGCTCAGCAAACAAAATACCTTGGAGATCTCAAGTCTAAGGATTCTTGCATGTTTGCCATAACGAGATTCTATCACTGGCACTAAATGGTAATCCATGTGATTATCTCATAGCCAGGTTATGTAATGTACTTATTCTATTAACAAGTATCCACGTGCTAGCTTTGAATATCATAATACTCACGGATGTGAGAACCACCACATGATCAAATCAGAAAGTCTAACACGTGCTAGTCTTAGCTCATTAATGATGTCATATCTCATTAATACTACGACTAGGGATTATTTAAGTACTAACACTATAGTGTAGTAGGAATCTCATATCATGATCTCTATCATAATTTTCTTAACACCGTGTTGTCTTAGGGACTTTATCTAACAGTTCTTTTACATGAAAGTAAAGAAAACAAATTGAAAGATAAATAATACCTTGTATTATAAACAAATGTGTCATATACAAAATACAAGTGATTGCTTCTAGGGCACTACACTAA
The DNA here is from genome assembly GCA_026120185.1 of Voacanga thouarsii. NCBI lineage: Eukaryota > Viridiplantae > Streptophyta > Magnoliopsida > Gentianales > Apocynaceae > Voacanga > Voacanga thouarsii. Next base: position 1,458,653 of record JANUWF010001246.1, on the reverse strand, counting down.
CAATACATTCTTTTGTTACCCATACAAATTTATCTGTTAAGTGGCATGAAGAAGTATCCTAACATATAATTCATCTAATAGGGCCTAAATTAGTCATATTTTTTCTAGTTATTTGAAGCTCTTTTGTGATACATTCTGTTTAATAACTAGTCATATTCCTTCATATTTGAGATTTTACCCTTGGAAAGGTATTTTGTTCATTATTTCAAATTTTAGGGGTAAAACAAAGCAAAAACGTCACAAAATAGAACCAAGGCGGCGTTGGACAGGTCAGAGGAATCGGTGCCGGCCATGAGCTATTGACATGAACTTCGAGACAACGGAAAATTGTGAAATAGGACTGGAACAGAGCCAAGTCGGTGCCAGTTCTAGTAGCCAAGACGACGCTGGATGTACTTTGGACAACACTGTGTGGGAATCAAGAAAAAATCGGTGAACAATGGAAGAAATATGACACAACTGGCGCCAGCTCCAGTAGCTAAGGCGGCGCTGGCTGTGCCCTGAAGATAAGGCGGAATATTGAGTTTAGGCACTTCCTAAGCCTATAAATAGATGGAAAACACAAGAGAAGAGGGGAGAATTCATAGATCATCATAGAACACCACTTAAATCAAAGGAGGAATTCTTCAATTAAGGAGGGTTGTGCAAGAAGGTTTTCAAAGGAAGAAAAAGGAGGCTTGGCTATGAGTGCTTTCTTTTACTTTGTTTTCTTTTTCTTGAATAGTGATGTATTAATTGTTTTATTGTAATTCGACATTATTTTAGGTATTTATAATTTTTAGAGTTATTTGATCTTTTGACCAATTGATTGTTCTTGTTAGTATTTAATTACTTTTACTTATTACGACATTAATTGGTTGTTTCTTGATAGGGGGCTAAATTAGTCATGTTTTTTCCTAGTTATTTGTAGTTCATTTGTGATATATTTTGTTCAATAACTAGTCATATTCTTTCATATTTGAGATTTTACCCTTGAAAAGGTATTTTGTTCTTTATTTTAGATTTTTAGGGTAAAACGAAACAACAACATCACAAAACAGAGGAGAGGCGGCGCCGACTAAGGCCTTAGAACTGGCGCCGACCATGCACTGTTGAAACAAACTCTGAAGCGACAAGAAATTGTTGAAACAGAGCAGAACAGAACCAACGCGGCACCGGCTGTGAAGCTGGAACCGGTGTCGGCTGCATTCTGGAATACATTGTGCAAAATTCAAAGAAAAATTAGCAAACGAGTAGAGAAGCATAACACAACCGGTGCCGGCTCAGAGAGCCAAGACGGCACCAGCTGTGCCATGGAGCTAAGGCGGTACTTGATTTTTTCTACGCGGTTTTTGGTAATCTGAGGAGTTTTAGTATCTTCCAACTTCTACTCGGCCAGGAACTCTATACCTACAAGTTTAGGCACTTCCTAAGCCTATAAATAGATGAAAAACACAAAGAAAAATGGGACAATTCATTGATCATCATAAAAAATCACTCAATCAAAGGAGGAATTCTTCAATTCAAGGAGGGTTGTACAAGAAAGTCTTCAAATAAAGAAAAAGGAGGCTTGTCTATGAGTGCTTTCTTTTACTTTGTTTTCTTTTTCTTGACAATGATGTATTAATTGTTTTATTGTAATTTGACATTGGTTTAGATATTCATGATTTTTAGAGTTATTTGATATTTTGATTAATTGATTGTTATTCTTGGTAATTAATTACTCGTGCTTATTACAAGACTAATTAATTGTGGCTTTCCGTTAACTTGCTTGAGAATAGGGTTGATGGTGTCAATTTATTAATTTCATATTTATTATCTTTTAACTTGCCTCAAAATGGGGTTAATTGTTAAAAACAGAGTAATTAAGGGTTAATTGATGTCTGCCAGAGTATGGATTCATTGGTTAGTTTCATGGGTTGAGTTTACCTGAGAATGGGACTTAATCAGAGAATTGTGTTTAATACATCTTTTGGGTAAGATTGGTTGAGATAAAGTATGTGATACTAAGTTACCTAGAAGATAGGGATTCATGAATTGGGAAAAAAGTGAGACTACTTTAAGTCTTCATGATGCCAAGAGAATAGTTGATTATAATAAGGATTGGGTATTTTAAGATCATGTTTGTCTAAACAATGGTTTAAGTTATATAATTCTACAACCTTGACATGTATATATTTTTACTTTATTTTAATTTTCTTTTTATTTATATTTCACTTTATCGAGTCGGTTAAACAATGAAAGAAAGGTGATTAATGTCTACTTGTTCCTGAAGGATCGACACTCGTTTGAACCCTATGCTTGGTTAATGATATGTACGCTTGCTCATATGTGTGATTTGGGTTGAATGTTTTAATTTAAACTTGATTGGGAATATGCTTAGTTTTGTATGATTTTTATACCCACGTCCGAACACATTAAGTTTTTGGCGCTATTGCCGGGGAACAATAGCATGAAAGCTTGGATTTTGTTGTTTTAACCATGTAAATATGTAAATACGTAAATATGTAAATATGTATAATTGTTCTTTCCGTAAAAAGGTGTTGTCTTTTGTATCTTGTGTATTTGTGTATACCCTTGTAACCTAACCTACTAACTTTGACTATGTTCTATTAACTAACTTTGTAATCTTGTAATTTTGTGTTGTTATCATGAATTATGTTATCTAACTTTCGTCTTGTCTTTGCTAGGTGTTAGCTTTGGTACATGATCCACTGACCTGAAGGCAACATTGTAGATTTCATTTTTATTTCTTTCTTCATGAATTAAATTGCATTATTCATCATTGCTACATGTTCATCATTTTTCTTTCGTTTTTCAAAAAAAAAAAAAAAAAGCATTAGTGTATTGATTGGCAAAATTACAAGCTCACATTGATGTTTTTAGTGAGACGTCATTAGAAGCATTAGTGAATTCTTTTGTTGCGAATATAAATTTATCTGTTCAGTGGTATGAAGAAGCTTCCCAACGATCGTGCGATCAAAGGAAACAATTAGTTAAGATTGTTGGGGAGACTCATGAGTTCATACTAGCCCATACACTTTAACCAAAGAATCTTCAAGGAGGGGAGAGATGCTACGAGGGACAATTATCCACTGTGGAAATGGAGGTATTCAATTCTTTGCTATGTGCTAATAATCCAAATCTCTCTTTGTCACATGATTTCTTAAGTTCCTCTCTTTTCTTGGAGAATATTGGTCCAAATAATGATGTGTTGAATTTATCATGCTTCAAGGCGTTGGATTTGTTAACATTATATCGTAAGAAGTTCTTAGATGATGATGGTAATTTCTACCCTTCACCCCATTCAATGGGAGGTAACTTAGTTTTTGTAGATATGTCAAAAAGTAAGGATTTCCCAATCCCATCTTTAAGAACTCAAACACTAAGTTTAAAGGAGCATTTTAAATTGCAAAAATTCTTTTGAAGGGTTAATCGGTGATTTCAAAGTTGATGCATCCGTTAGATACCATGGGCACTCATATGTTGAAAAAGATATTTATGTATCTAAAGGAATGTTAGAGAATAAGGTTTATGCGTTTTGCTTTGCTGAGACAAATCGTTTTCATGAACCCTCAATTTTTCAAAATCCTCCATCCTTTCTATATTCATTATGCTTACTTGGAGCCTTAATATCTTTTCCAAAAGGATTGATGAAGAAGTATGATGAGTGTCAACAGTTTTGTTATCTTTTTATTTTTTTTTATTTTAGTATTTTTCTTTAGTTTGTTTTCTTTTATTTATGTATGTTTTTATTTTATTATTATTTGCCTTGTGCTTTTATTTGTGTTTTATTTTATAGGAATAAAGTCCTCTTGGACAAGCCCTTCTCTTTACCTCATGTTTGGATATCTATTAGAGCATTATTACACTTGGGAAGTATTACTTAAACTTTCTAACCCATTATTATTTTTAGTTCCTTTGGAGATACTTTTTAGTGTTTAATTTTTTCCAATGAGGACATTGTCCAATTGAAGTATGGGGCAGTGGTTTGGTGATATATTTTGTTCAAGTTTTTATCAATTTTATTGTGAGCACAATAAATGGGAGTATTGTCTTTCTTATCTCTTCTCCTTTATATTTTTGGTCCCTTGGCATTGTTTATTCTTTATTATATTTATTTGGCCATTAAGGACAATGTCCAATTTAAGTGTGGGGGAGTGATTTGATTGACAAGTCTTCTATACATATATTTTAGCCTTCTTGGGAGAAAATTTTGAGCGAAAATTTTTCAAATTTTTTTCTAATTTTCTAGAGATTTCAAACTATATTTTTGATGCATGTCTTTATGATGGATTATAGAGCATATGTTCTAGATCATTTATAGCTTATGCATGACTTTTTACACTCACTTGGACAAAGTAGTTCTTGATCAAATGTTTTGCATTGTTCTTAAACCTATTTTTCTACTAAAATTCATGGAGCATTTTAGAACTTACTTGAATATCTCTCGAGGCGAAATAAGAAAGACAGTCATGATTTAACTTAGGGATGACGGTAATAGGCCTTCTTTGGATAGTTTGAGCTTTTCAAGCCTACCAATTTTCATAACATCCTTAGTGCATATTTTGAGCCTAAATTATTGATTTCTTTCATTAAAACCCATCACAATATTTTGTCCATTGCCTATACTGAGAGTTTGAATAATTTTCCAAATCTTTATGCTCTTGATGATGAAAGTATATGTATGAGAAGGTTGAGAAAGAATGTGGGGATAAAGATCATGACTTGTTACTTTTAGTCATGGATCAATAACAAGTTGAGCTGGAAAGAAAAAGAAAATTAAAGAAAGAGAAAGAAGAAAAAATTGAAAGAAGAAAGAAAAGATCACAAAAAGAATAGTGATTGAGCTGTAAAAAGTTAAGTTCATATAAAGTACTTGACACCATTGCTGGAAATTTGAGTGATCTTGTGAAAGACATAGAGAAGAGTTGTTGAGAAGGAAAAAGAAAGAGAAAAAAATGTAGGATTTGCTGGAGTGGAGTTGTAATTGCTATATAAGGTTATGGTTTGTTGGATTTTTGGAATAGGAGAGCAAGAAGAGTTGGAAATGATTGCTTCATTTGTTTATCCTTTTGTTGCTAATTCTCAGTTTTTCTTTGAATTTTGATTCTCCTATATCCTTCGTTTGATAAGCTATATTACAAGCCTTTAGTCTTACATTACAAGCTTAAAAGTCCTACTTGATCTAAGTAGAATCATTATATGTCTCGGATTAGTGGAGAGAGTGATGAAATGTAAGCCTATGGAATGCATATTCTTTTTTTTGAACTGAATTATTTCCAATTGTTTGAGAATATTGTGAAGTATTGTGATGGTTCTACTAAGTCATTTATCACTTGCACAAGTCTTGCATTGGTTGTGAAAAATGTAGTGTCATATGTTTTATGTTCTTAAATGAAAAAACGTTAAAGATATGGTTTGGAAATTGATTGAGTGATTAATGAAACCTTGTGTTTTCATACTTGTTCTTGATACTTTGCTTAAGGACAAGCAAAGAGCTAAGTGTGGGGGAATATGATACGGGCTAAATTAGTCATATTTTTCCTAGTTATTTGTAGTTCATTTGTGATATATTTTGTTCAATAACTAGACATATTCCTTTATATTTGGGATTTTACCCTTGGAAAGGTATTTTGTTCTTTATTTCAGATTTTTAGGGTAAAACGAAACAAAAACATCGCAAAATAGAGGAGAGGCGGCACCGGCTAGGGCCCTAGAACCGACGCCGGCCATGCACTGTTGAAACGAACTTCGAAGTGACGAAAAATTGTTAAAACAGAACATAACAAAACCAACGCGGCGCTGGCTGTGAAGCTAGAATCGGCGACGGTTGCATTCTGGAACACATTGTGCAAAATTCGAAAAAAAAATCAACAAACGAGTAGAGAAGCAGAACATAATCGGCGCTGGCTCGGAGAGCCAAGGCGGCACCAGCTGTGCTCTGGAGCTAAGGCGGCACTTGATTTTTTCTATGCGATTTTTGGTAATCTAAGGAGTTTTAGTATCTTCCAACTTTTACTCGGCCAAGAACTCTATACCTACAAGTTTAGGCACTTCCTAAGCCTATAAATAAATGAAAAGCACAAGGAGAAATGAGAGAATTCATTAATCATCATAGAAAATCACTCAATCAAAGGAGGAATTCTTTAATTCAAGGAGGGTTGTATAAGAAGGTCTTCAAAGGAAGAAAAAGGAGGCTTGTCTACGAGTGCTTTCTTTTACTTTGTTTTCTTTTTCTTGACAATGATTTATTAATTGTTTTATTGTAATTTAACATTGGTTTAGATATTCATAATTTTTAGAGTTATTTGATCTTTTGATTAATTGATTGTTATTCTTAGTAATTAATTACTCGTGCTTATTACAAGATTAATTTATTGTGGCTTTCTATTAACTTACTTGAGAATAGGGTTGATGGTGTCAATTTATTGATTTCATATTTGTTATCTTTTAACTTGCCTGAAAATGGGGTTAATTGTTAAGAACAGAGTAATTAAAGGTTAATTGATGTCTGCCAGTGTGAAACCCCAGTTGAAACCAACCTTAGAGTAAGGGGGTTGGGATGCATATCATACTTTATTACATGCATAAATATATTTTCATATAATTTTATGTGCTTTGGATTTGTGATTTGTTGCCTAGATGGCTTATTTGTGCTTGTTGAGTAAGAAGGGCAAAATGGTAATTTTTGCTTGAGGTGAAAATAGAGAGATAGCTTGAGGATTAAATAGGAAAAATATTTGGGAGAGAAAATAAGAACAAGAGTTGTTGTAGTTTAGTGGGTAGAGCTTTGGAATTAATTCTTGAGGTCTTGGGTTCAAATTCCATCATTGGAGTTTTAGCATGATTAAATTTTATTTTTGTGTAGGAATGCTATATTTTCGGCTTCGTATGCTTTAGGGAAGAGTAGAGGTGTTGTCCTAAGGGAGACATGATAGGAATGTCCTAATCCTACACTTATGCCCTACAAAAATTTCCAAGGGAATTCATACCTTTCTTGATCCTTAGTTTTTCTTACTTTTCAATTCATTAAGTTGTTCAATTTATTCATGCCAACTTTATTCCATAAAAATTCCAGCAAGGTTCTGTGAGGTTTAGGTTTCGAAAATGGCTATAAGTGAGTTATCTTGTGGCCGAAAATGGGAAGGAGTTTTGGAAGGTTCTCAAGAGAATTAATCTCCATGGTTGAACCTTCAAAACTCCACCCTAGCCATGTTCATTTTTTTCATGTAAGTAATTTGAAATTTTTCCAGCTTCTTGTTCAGTCCAAGTGTCGAAATTTTCAGCCATTATTCCCTCCAAAATTCTGCCAGAAAAATGGCCCTGTTAACCAGCTTGAAGTCTGAAATTATAAGGCCAAAATCGGACTACACAAATGCTGTGCAAACTAGGAAATTTTTCTAGACAATTTCACAGCATTGGTGAGCCTAAACCAAGCTGATTCTTCTAGTTTTTCACCTAGCATCTTAGCCATATTTTTCCTCCATAAAGAAGGCTGGAAACTAGCCTTGAAAGATCTCTAAATACCCTTTCAAATCTTCTGCAAGTTGACTGGAAAATGGCAGCAACATCTGCCCAGGAAAATTCCAACAACTTGCGAAATCTACCCAGAATTTTCTAGCCTTGCTTCTTCTTCACCCTTGTCCGAAACCTCCACCATTTTTCTGTACAAACTTCCCTTGAACAGCCCTGAACTGAACTTCATCATCTTCCCCAGCATTCTGCTCGAAAATCAGTCCACGGCTGCTCCTAAAAACTCTCCATCAATCACTTCAATCAAACCATTGATTGAAGTCTAAAATTTTAGCAATCTATTTTAGCAACCTTCCATGAATTAAACTTCCAACAACCAAAAAATCCCTTCACCATTGAACATCATATTTTCAGCCACCATTAAGCTCCTTCAACCAGCTTTCATTCTAGCAAAATCCCTACCCAGCCAACCGACCATTACAATTTCCAAAAGCTCTCCTCTATCAAAGATCTTCTTACCATATTTTGTTTCCAAAATTGATCTCCTAAAATATTTTTTTAGGATTTCAAACAACTAGCTTTCCTTTTCCTCTCAAATAATAAAATTCAACTTCCTAAACCCTCCAAATCAGTCGGCCACTCCTTGCTACACAGAATTTTAGCCAGACCTCTCCCTATCCTCTCCATTCTCTCAAAACCAAGGACACCAAGAACACCTACTAAACATCTTCACGCCTAAGATCACTCCAAAATTCTCCAATCTCCTCCAAAAACTCTAGATCATACCTACTCAACCCCTTGAAGCACTTCTGCAATTTTTAACACCAAATACCGAAATTCAACTCTCTCTTTTGGATTGAAAAACCAGTATTTTTATGAAGGCTCAAAAACACCTTCAAGTCCCTAAGAGTTAGGATCCATTTGAAACTACTCCAAGGTACTCATCAATCAAGTAAACCTTTTCAAACCTCTTTTTAAATTCTAGATTCATGTCTTTAGGATGATATTGGAAGGAGATGGATTATGATTAGGGCTTGAGCATGTGTTGTTGTGATGAGTTGAGATTGAAGCATGAATAAATGTGTGTATATGATGGAGATGGGATTGATGCATGATGATGATTGGTCTTGGTTAGGTTATATGATGTTTTAGGGTTTTGTTGCATGCTCTCCATGTCGTGAGTAGTATATATGATCAATCATGTTAGAGTTTATGTCACATTTGGTAAATAGGGTTTATGTTCATGTATGATTGTTAAAGCCATGATTATGTTTATGTTAGTAGAGTTTGGATCATGTCTTGGTAAATTTAGATTTCTGCCTTTATTCATGATTTGGATGATTTGCTGAATTGGAGTGGAGTATATGTTCATGATTGTGGTTAGCAAGTGGAAATATGATCATGACCTTGTTGTCCCTAAATTAATTATATTTCATCAATAAAATGATTAATACTGTGACTTCTTCTAGTAAATTTTGAAAACTCTAGAAAAATGTGGATTTGGTCTTTTATATAAAATAGTGATATTTTAGTCAAATAAATGATAGCTTTTATTAAAGAAATAAAATATATAGATATTATATAAAATAATAATATCAAATAAAGCCTTTTTATAAGTAATTATAATAAGTGAAATATTAATTTTGTAAGTCTTATATTCATAAATACTATTAAAATTTATTCATCAAAACCTATTAAAATTTCCTTACAACTAATTTCAGTTACCAATTATTTTCTAACAATTAATTATCAATAGATTATTATTTTAAATAATTACATCTAGGTCCTAGGACCCTTCATCAAATAAACCCTGATTTATTTTTAGCAAGATTTAAACTTTCAACTTATAGTACCTATTTTCCAAACCCTAGTTATTTTAATATCAAGCTAGATTTATTTTATAAACCCTTTTATTTGTTATCTAGCCTTAAAGCTTGGGACACTAGGGACATGATGGTAGTAAGTTGAGTTAGTTTTATTTGTGAAAGTGAATCTTTAGCTTGAGTTTGATTATGACTCATGTTTAACCCAGGCGAGGTTAAGTCAGCTGTTGGAGACCTTTACTTTGAGCAAGGATCAGGTAAGCTCCTGCATAAAAACCGTTTGATGCAAAATGATTATTATGGCAAGCGAAATGTAGAGTGCATGGACACTCACTTCTGTAAAGGCAATTGAGGATTGTCCTCTTTCCCATTTCAGTCAAACAAATTATTTGAAAAATCAATGAACAGATTTACTCAAACCTTAAAACTTTTTCTAAAACTGATTTTGACAAAGACTTTGGAAATCCTTAATTGCCATTTTTAAGTGGAACTGTGTTTTGTTCATTTTCTCCTAAGTGGGATCAATTACGTTAAGTACTCAATAAGGGTGGACTGCTAGGACTAGTCTTTGAAGGGTTAGGGTAAGTCTCTCAATAGGTGGCCACCTCTGAGGGGTGAGTCCTTCCCGGATAAGATGTCAGTCTAGTAGGTCGTGCCGGTCCGAACTAGCAGTTTTCAGTCAAGTGGACTGTGTGTTGCCGGAATAGACAACCAGTTTTATTTGGGTATAAAGAATGAGGGGTATCTTACCCGATAAGCCGATCACCTACCTTTTGTCAGTCTGCACAAAGTGTGGCATTCTGACCGTTGTATGGTTATGGGGCCTAACGTGTGGTAACCCATGACCACCTTTTTGAGTGGTTGATTTTATTGTACATGTATGGTTGGAAAAGCCAAAACACCACTCTTGATTTTGACTGTTGTTTATTGCTTGCTAGTATTTCTCTTATGAAGATTTTATACTTTGCATCCACGAACTATTTTCACTAGACACTCCAAGCACACACGGATTTACTGAGATTTTTATCCCATCACCCTTTTTACCATGATTTCAAGTCGATATTACTATGGGGATGAGTAGCTAGTGTTGTCCGCCTTGGAAGAGATTTTATTGTTTATTTTTATATAATGCTTTGGGAGCTGAGAGTGAATAATTTTATTTCTGGATTTGTTTTTGAATTCTTGGATTGTATAAGTTTTAAGTTTTAAGTATTGTTTTATTCCATTATTTTGAATGTGTGACCTAGGTATAAAGACCCATTGTCCTTTGGACGGGGCGACATCTTCGGCCCTGTCGGGCCTAGGTAGTGGGGTGTTACAGCCAGAGTATGGATTCATTAGCTAATTTCATCGGTTGAGTTTGCTTGAGAATGGGACTTAATCAGAGAATTGTGTTTAATATATCTTTTGGGTAAGACTGGTTGAGATAGAGTATGTGATACTAAGTTACCTAGAAGATAGGGATTCATGGATTAGAAAAGAAGTGAGTCTACTTTAAGTCTTCATGATGCCAAGAGAATAGTTGATTATGATAAGGATTGGGTACTTTAAGATCATATTTGTCTAAATAATGGTTTAAGTTACATAATTCTACATCCTTGATATGTATACATTTTTACTTTATTTTAATTTTCTTTTTATTTATTTTTCACTGTATCGAGCCGGTTAAACAATGAAAGAAAGGTGATTAATGTCTACTTGTTCCTGAAGGATCGACACTCGTTTGAACCCTATGCTCGGTTAATAATGAGTACGCTTGCTCATATGTGTGATTTAGGTTGAACGTTTTAATTTAAACTTGATTGGGAATGTGCTTAGTTTTTGTATGATTTTTATACTCAAGTCCGAACACATCATTTCTTTCCATTAACTTGCTTGAAAAAGAGGTTGATGGTGGTTTCAATTCATTAGTTTCATATTTGTTGTCTCTTAACTTGCTTGAAAAAGAGGTTGATTGCCAAGAACAAAGTAATTAAACATTAATTGATGTTTGCCAGAATATGGATTCATTAGTTGATTTCATGTTTTAAGTTTGCCAGAATATGGAAATTTAATCAAGGATCGTGTTTAATGCATCTTTTGGGTGAATTAGTTGAGATAGAATATGTGATGCTAATTTGTCTAGAAGATAGTGATTTCATGGATTGAAAAAGAAGTGAATCTATCTTAATCCTTCATGATGCCAAGAGAATAATGAGTTATGACAATGATTAGGTACTTTAAGGTCATGTATGTCAAAATAATGGTTTCGGTTACATAATTTTCCATTCTTGACATGTATATATTCTTTTATTTTATTTTATTTTTTTTTATTTTTTATTTCATTTTAACTTGTTTGAGTCGGTTAAACAATGAGAGAAAAGGGATTAATGCATACTTGTTCCTTGAGGATTGACACTCGTTTGAACCCTATTCTATGTTAATGATGAGTACGCTTGCTCATATATGTAATTTGGGGTTAACATTTTAATTTAAACTTGATTGAGAATATGCTTATTTTTATATAATTTTTATACCCAAATAAATACTCATCATCATTAAAGAACACAACTAGCTAAGTTGGTTAATGATGCCATAAAGGTCCATACCCTTGAAGAAGAGGATCTCCAAGGAAATGGAGGTATTTGATTTTCTTCTATGTATGAATAATTCTAATCTCTCTTTATCATATGATTTCTTATGTTCCTCTCCATTATTGGAGGAAAATGGTCCGAATGATGATGTATGGAGTTTAACATATCTCATGGAGTTACATTTATCCATAATTCATCATAAGAAGTCCTTGAAGGATGGTGGCAAATTCTGTCAAGATTTGTGAACTCCTAGACGCGAAAAACATACACGAATCCCTTCCGAGGATCCAAGTAAACGATTAAGAAGATCTAAGGTTTACAGAATTACCTTTTTGTTTGGCATAATTGAGATCCTTCGATTCTGATTATGCTATTATACGTACAACCCGAATGATCACCAGACGTTGCAGTGTGCGAACGTCCTCTATTAGATACACACAGCGAACTGACTCATTACCCCAAGAGTGCTAGCGCCTAGAGTTTGAGAGGGATTTTTTTTCCTAGTGAATAGAGGCACGAATATTTTCAACAGAGCAGGGCTATTGAGAAGACGGCTAGGGTTTTCTTAAAAAATCCCCGAACCTCTTAGAGTTCAATTCTGATAATATCTTATCATATTTTAATTTAAATTAAAATTAAATTAAAACCAATATGATAAGATTCTGCCATTATCTCGGTAATTTAACTAATTAATTTAACGAGCCAGATTCTTATAATCTGGACATTATCTGATATATTGAATGTAGACATATTTCCAAATTCATTGTATCTGGTAAATTTTCTAAGTTTGATTAGCTTAGACATATTTCCAGATTCATCGAATCTGGTTACCAGAAAAATAACCTAACAAGTGCGCTTATTGTGTGACCCTATAGGTTCATAACACTAGCAGTGTGCCTAAATCATATTTAAATGGCCCACAAGTTATAAGCGATTTTTAGCAAAATATTATAACTATCCAGGTTAAATGAAGATCAGTGATCTCTTTGAATCAAACTACAATTTTATATTTAGTCCTTTTGTCACACGATATCCAGATTAAGCATAAGGCATGGAGCATATCATCCTTATTAAGCTTAATCAATTATTTCTTAATTTCATAGTATACTATTCAAACAAATGATATCAATAACTTAGATTAATATATTTGAGCACGGCCATGCATTTTAACAGTCTAACTTATCAAGGGGCCCATGGATATCTCTCCCATAATTGAGAGGGGCAAATTCCTTCACTATCAATTATATTCCTCCCTTTGATTTATTCTATATCCAATAGTAGTCTAATTTATTATCTAGTTAAAGATAATTTTAGATAACGTCAAAATATAGAACTTATCCAGTAGGAAACTGTGATGAATTTAGGTCGAAGGACTTTTAATATCATTATGGCTAGAAAGTACTTATGACATATTCCATGAAGTACTCTCACAGTGAGTCATGTCCAATACAATATTTTCTAACATTTATTTATGTCTTGACTTGATATCATAAATATCCATGACCAATAAAACATAGCCATCAAGTCATAAACATAATAATCTTAATTTAATATTGTTCCAATAATAATAATTGACCAGGGACAGTTTTAGAATAGTCATTGTATTCATTGCTGGGTTTTACTATCAAGTCAAGTACTTGATGACCACAAAACAAAATGCAGTATTCATGGAAAGGAAAACCTCATATTATTATATAAAACATAATGATAATAGTATAAGTACAAATTGATTCTAGGGTATATCCCTAACAAATTCTACCATTCACCTTAATTTCAGAGAGGAAACTTGGTATTTGTAGAAGCATTGAAAAGTAAGAATTTCTTGATCCCATCTTTATGAACTCAATTGCTAAGTTTTCAGGGGCATTTTCATTGTAACAAATCTTTTAAAGGGTTAAATGGTGATTTCAAGTTTGATGCATTCTTTAGAGACCATGTGCACTTATAAATTAACAAAAATATTCGTATGTCTAAAGGAATGTTAGAGAATGAGGTTTATGTGTTTTTCTTTGTTGAGAAAAATTATTTTTATGAACCTTTTATTTTTTAAAAACCTCTCTTATTTCTACTTTCATTATCCTTACCTTTTTCAATAAGTATTAATGTCTTTTACAGAAGGATGATGAGAAAGCATGAAAGTGGAAATAGTTTGTCTCTTTGTCTTAGCTTGGGTTTTTTTTAGTCGGTTAAGTGTCTTTTCCCTCCCCAAATAAGGAAAATATTTTCCATCTTATGTGTGGGGGAGTGAGTCGTGTCTTTATTTGTTTTGTTAGGATTTTTATTAGTATTTTTTTAGTTTGTTTTCTTTTATTTAGGTGTGTCTTTATTTTGTTATTTTTTTCCTTGTGCTTTTATTTGGGTTTTCTTTTGTAGGTTTGAATAAAGTCTTCTTGAATGAGCTTTTCGCTCTATTCCAAGTGTTAACATTTATTGGAGCATCATTGCACTTAGGGAGTATTACTTAACTTTCTATCTCCTTTATCATTTTTGGTCCCTTTGGGATATACTTTCTTGTATTTATTTTCGGCCAATGAGGATATTCTCTAGTTTAAGAGTGGGAGAGTAGTTTAGTAATATTCTTTGTCCAAGTTTTTATCAAGTATCTTGGTGTGTTCTTCGAAAATTTGAAAGTTTGGAGATTTAGAGCTAAGATTTTTTTTTTTTTTTTATGTATAGATTTGTCATTCATTATGGTTTGATTTTTATTAAAAGGTAAAGTTGTGTATTAAGTTAAATTTTGCTAAGTCTTGACAATTTAAGTTAACCTTGGTTATATTTGGTATTTGAGGTTGTTTTATTCTTTGAGTTTGAATATAGATGATATGATGAATATAGGAAGAGTTGTTGATTAATTCTTGTATTATAGATTTAAAATTTGCTTGAATTTGAATTGTGAATAAGGAATATGAGAAAAAAAAATTGTGTGGAAAAGAATCAATATGAGTTGAAAAAAATTTGCTTTCATCTTTTGAGAAAAAAAATAATACTTTTTGCTGAAAATGGAGTTAATATGGAGAGAAGTATCAAGTATTATTCGGTGCACTCTCCTGAGGTTATTTCGAAGGCAAGAAGGCAAAAAGGTAAAATGGCAAGAAAAAGCAAAGAAAGAAAATATTGAAAAAAAATGATGAAAAAGCAAAAAAAAAAAATAATAATGACTATAAGGGGGTCAATACGGTGGATGAAGAGAAATCCATTCACTTGAGGCTATCAATTCCCAAAGTCATAGAAAATCAGAGTGGAGTATTTTCCTTATTTCATTAATTTGAGTTGTGTAAATTTGAGTTTATAATACTGGATTGATTAAATGGCTTGACTTGTATGATTTATGTTATCTATGTTGTTGCTTGAGGAGTAGGATGATTTTATTGTACTAGATATGAGCTTGTTTAACTTAACTTTGATGGTTTTAGGATTGTTTAATTTAATACAAGAGTTTACAAGGTTTTGAAAGGGTTGAATGAATGACAAATTTATGTTTAAAATTGGAAGAAGGTTTTGTCTTCATTATGGATGAATTTTCTATGGAAACATTTGTGAAATTGTTTTGTCTTGTTCTAAATGCTCAGTGTCTAATTCTTGTTTGCTTGAGAACAAGCAAAGTTTAAGTGTGGGGAAATTGATAGGGGCTAAGTTTATCACTATTTTCTTAGTTATTTGAGGCTTTTTTGTGATACTTTTGATGTAATAACTAGCTATATTCCTTCCTATTTGATATTTTGCCAGTGAAAAGTGTTTTTAAAGAATTTGTGTAGAATTGAGTAGATCTCGATCAAAAAGTGAAAGATTCCATATTGGACCTGGAGCTAGGTCCAGTTAAGGCACTAGGGACCAGGTCTGCTCTAGAAAAGTAGTAATTTTGAGGAAAAACAAATTAGACCCGGTGCCAGATCTATTCTGATCGGTATCGATGAACTTTCCTTTTCCAAGCAGATTTTGGCAATTTCAGCTTGATTCTTTTGGGAACTCTTTCAACCACAGAAAAGGACTCTTGTACACACTTTTTAGCGATTAAAACTCCTATAAATACAAGAGAATAACATTGTACCAGAGAGTTTTAATAGTTTTCAATTCTTGAATGTAATATCTCTAGAACACCAAGATTTAGGAGAATCAAAGAGAGTTCTTAGAGAAGAAGAGAAGGTTGCTCAAGAAGGTTTCAAGGAAGAACAAGAAGGCTTACTTGTCTATGAGTGGTTTCTTTTTCTTTTCTTTGTAATTTATTGACAATTTAATATTAATGTTTTAATTGTCTTTAGAGGATATTCTTTTGGATTTATGATTTTGTATTGATTTTAGTTCTTTGATCAATTTATTGTTATTCTTGGTATTTGATTACTAGAGAATAATATCTTGTTGGATTGATTAGCTCTCTTTTAATTAACTTGCAAAATGATGTCAGGATAGAATGACCAACTAATTAATTCAATGCTAGTTATTCTTAACTTGCTTGAAAAAGAAGTTAAGGGTAAAGACTAAGTAGTCAAAGATTAGTTGATGATTGCTAGAAATATGGATTCATTGACTAATTTCATGTTTTAAATAACCTAAAATATAGGGATTTGTGTGAGGATTGATTTTAGTGCATCTTTTGGGTAAATTGGTTGAGACAGAATATGTTCACTAATTTAGCTAGAAGATAGTAATTCCATAGATTGCAAAAGAAGTGGATCTACTTTAATCCTTCATGATGCCAAGATAATAATTAATTGAGACACTAGGTAGTCAATCATTATTGCATATTCAATGATTTCTAACTATTTACATGTCTTTTCTCCTTGGTCTCACTCCTTGATTATCCTTGTGACTTTTCTTGTGTGACTTGATTTTCTCTAGTATATTAGGTTAGTCGGTTATTCACTTCTATCCCTTTATTTTATTGGCCAAACAATAAAGATTTAGATAAAGTAAAGTGGGAGCCTAAGTTCTAGTGGATTCGATACTTGCTATTCCATATACTATATGATGGGTATACTTGCCCGTATGTGTGGCTTTAATGGTTAGCATTTTAATTAAAATTTGGTTAATTGTGTAATTTGTTAGTAATATTTTTACACTAAAAAACATGCATAAGGTATAACGTGAAATAAATGAAAGTAGTTGAGAGAGTAAATAAAGGATTCATCACTCCTAATAGTACAGGCGTGTATCTCACGATCAGTTGTATAGAATAATTACTCGAGAAGTTCTTGGCTAAGGTGACTATGTGTTGGAAATAGTTCCAAATTGATTCACATGTTGAGTAATGGATTCTGGATCAAGTACTTATAAATTTGGATTGAAATTAATTATATTATATTGGGAATTAGTACTAATTTCATTCTCTAAACTGAATGAGAAATAGTATGATGACAGGAGTTCATTGCACTGATTTTTTGCTATTGAAATGTTCATGTCAAGCCACTTAACTTTCTAGACTTTTGGGTGGTCATGATACATTACTAGATACCGCTCTTGATATGCTAAATATGAATTTATTAATTAGAAAATTAACAAATTAATTTTAATTAGAATTAATAAGTTAATTCTAATTATAAAAGGATTATTAATTCTATAGTGATAGAATTAATTCGTATTAGCTACCAATTGACTAAAAAACTTAATAGGTCACACACAATAGAGGAATTGGTACTTAAGATATTATTTGATAATATTATGTGATTAATTTCTATGAAAAAATATTTATTATGGGTTAATTATAAAGTGTTATAATTAGTTGGGGCTGAATTATAATTAATAAATCATTATGGGTGATTATAAACTTGTTATAATTTAGGGGGTCAAATTGAAAATCTTAAAAGTCCAAGCCATAATTGGAAAGGGGAAAAATATTTGTTTCCAAATATTTTGTACTATATGGCTTGAAAATAATTCGCCTATAAGGATTTCGTATAGTATGCGCTTGAAAATAATGTTTCAATTTCTGAATTACAAATATTAAAACTAGACAAAGTTTTTCAATTAGCGAATAGTTAACTCATTTGATGTAATCATCCGAGTTAAGTAGTAGAGATGATTCTCTTTGCTATTTTCATTTTCTTGAGCAAGTAATGTCCCTACTGAACTCTCTTGTGCAGAATGTATAAAATCAATAACTTATCAAGAATAGGTGCAATAAGCACAAAAGGCTTCATCATGTTAGATTTGATGCATTTGAAATCATTTTGGCAAGCTTCATCCCACTCAAATTGTACACCCTTCTTCGTTAGACGACTAAATAGTTGACAGCATCCAGCAAGATTTAAGATGAACCTTTAGAGGTAGGCCAACTATCTCTGTAGACTCTTTGATTCATGGATATTCCTTAGCTCGGGAATTTTCATAATTACGTCGATCTTTGATTGGTTAATTTTAATACCTCGATGACGAATGACCAAACTCAGGAATTTTCTAGAGGTGACGCCAGAGGCACATTTGAGAGGATTCATCTTCAATTGATATTTTCGGAGTCGCTCAAAAGTCTTTCTCAAATCTTGAACATGATCACCTCGTTTAGGTAACTTGACCACCAAATCATTTACATAGTATTCCACGATCTTGTACAACATATCATCAAAGATCTTTTGCATTGCCCTTTGATATATGGCTCGAACATTTTTTAGACCAAAAGGCATCACTATGTAGCAATAGATTCCTTTTAGAGTACGAAAGGTAGTAAGCTCCTTATCTTTCGGCGATATTAAGATTTGGTTATAACCAAAAGATCCATCCATAAAAGATAGAGTTTTATGACCAGTGGTTGCGTCTACCATCTATTTAGTAATAAACAGTGGAAAATCATCTTTTAGACATGCATCATTCAAATTTCTAAAATCCATGCAAATTTGAATTTGCCTATTTTTCTATCTAATAGGGACAATATTCGCAATCCAAGTTGGATACTTGATCTCTTATATAAATTTGGCTTCGACGGGCTTGTTCATCTCTGCTTCAATTAATTGTACCAACTCAGGTAAAAAATATTGTTGAGCTTGTTTCACTAGTGTCACCCTATCTTTTACAGCTGAACGGTGGACAATAATTCTTATATCTAAATCGGACATTTCTTTTGTATGTCCAAACAAAGACGTCATTGAATATTTTTAAAAGGCTGATGTAGGCCTTTTTTTTTTTTTTTTAAGAAAATAGAGGTGCACTTATATAGATTGGGTGAAGATCTTCACTTATACCCAAGCTTACTTCTTTTAGCTAATCACTATGGCTTTTACACCATCTTCAACTTTTGCTGGAGCATGCTCAACGTCTTCTTCCTCGGCACACTCTTCGTCATAGATGGTGATGTAATTACAATAAGCTACACTTTCTTTATCACAAGGCGTAACAGGCATCGCTTGTGTTATCACTTTTAGTACTCCATCACAATTCACTACCGCTCTTGCCTTAGAGGAGATTTTGCCAGGATTTCTTACCTTTGAAGTGACTATGACTTCAAGCCTCTTGAAAAGAGATTTTCTTTTTCCCTTTAGGCCTAGTTTCATGAAGACAAATGGACACAGATTTATATCTCCCAATTTATCAAAAATACATCGAGGTTTTGATGTTGCTTTATCTTCTATAGTAATATACTGAACGTTTTCCCTCTTAATTTTATGTTGAATGGAAGATGCTTATTTATAACCTAATCCGGCACGTCCTTTATCTATTGACATGCTCTAGGTAGATCCTGAACCATGCCTTTTTTTCCTAATCAATATCTACAGGAAGCTTGCCCAACAAATATTGACTTTGTGAATTATATCTTGCCCTCTGCTAGAAGTCTATAAGCATTTCAATCAAATTGTTCCTTCATGGGTGAAGTCAGTAATTCACCGTGCTCTACTTTTATTTCTTTCTTTGGCTGAAGAATTCTTTTTATTTTTCATAGGTGTATTTGATGATTTAACTGAATTAACCTTTATGAGGGGCAAAGTGAGCCCTAATAGTGACTTACTGTGCGCAGGTTGCTTATTAGAGTCTTCTACACATACTATAGCTTTAACATTTTTGGAGAATGCAACCTTTTTATCTTCCTTCCCTATAGATGAATTGCTCTTGGTTGCTTCATTATCTTTCCAAATGTAGTACTTAGCATCAACAATATGCGTTTTAGCTTCAGTGAATGGTTTGTTATCGGCGTCTATTTTCTTTACTACACTATTGCGATGATATTTGAAATATTGATATAGGGTTGATTGCCCCATACCATTATCATGGAGCCATAGTCTTCCTAGTAGAATGTTATCGGAGGTTTTAGCATCAATAACATGGAAGAAAGCATTTGAAGGCATATCTTCAATTAATATGCCTAATCAAAGAGCAACACCTGCTCGTTGTCCCTTCGATTGAATCCTTGTATCATAAGACAGCTTCATGACAATTCATCCATAAAAATGCCCAACTTTCTCAATGTCCATAGAGGTAAGATGTTCACTATTGATCCTGCATCTAATAGTATCCTATTTATTCTCTACTCTTGTACCTAGCTAGTCACAAATAATGATCCATTGTGAGGCATTGAACCAAGTAGAAAATCATCATCAGTGAATGTGATCTCTTCTATGCAACCACTAAGATCTGCTGAAGAATCAGTTTTCTCCATGTCTCCTTCTTTTATGCACTCATCATTATTTTTTTCATTTTTCTTATCATGTATAGCATGGCATGAGATAATATTAAAAATTTTAGCAAGTTCTCTTAGTATAAAATCTTTTATTGTGAGAGGTGTTGGAGATTTCTTTCATGAAGAATCATCTACTACTGATGCTAGTTTAGTCTTCTTACTTTTTACCTTTCTCATATTTTTCTCAATGAACCTACTTCTTACCAATGATGCTCTACTTCTAGAGCTTTTGATACATTTTTTCTTCTTGTCATAAGTGTCCAACCTTCATCTTCGCCATGTACAAAAGGTTCTTTAATTTTTTGATGATATCCTTTGGTAGGAAGGACTTGTCCATCAACTTCAACTTTAACGGGATCAAAACTTTCAAATTTAACCTTAAAAATAAAAGAGTCAACAGGAAGGACTGCAATAGTTATCAAATTTGCAGATGTCCTGTCTTCTTCAAGGACTACATGTCCTTCATGGTCCAATTGCATGATCTTGTCCTTGAGTACGAAGCATTTCTCAATTAGATGACTAATCAACCAATGGTACTTGCAGTAGTTAGGATCATTTATTCCTCTAACCTCATTTATACATTTTGGTTCTAGCAATTCTATGGCCTTAACAGCAAACAATTCATCAAACAATTAAAAAACATTAGAGTCGAAGAAAGGATATTTTTTAGACTGCCTCTCTTCTAAGGTTACCTTATTCATTTCTTGTGAAAGATTCACTTTCTTAGTTACCTTTTAAGTTACCTTTAAAAAAAATTTATTGGAGATGCAACTGTTGCTGTAGACTCCTTTACTTTGGTTTTAGAAAATAGATTGCTTCTTTTCCTAAAATCTTACTTTCTTTTCCTTTGTTAGGGTCTTGAACAAGTGCTTTGCCTCTATGTGTAGTAATGCTCAATTCCATATTGTGAGCATGTGTAGCTAATTTTTCAAAAGTTTTTGGTATCATCCCTTTAAGAATTTACTGGAGTCTCTAGTGCATGTCTTGAATGCATATTTCAATTGCAGACGATTCACTTAATCGATCTCTAGAATTGAGGTTCAAATTTCTCCATTTGTTGATAGTGTCCACCACTGGTTCGTCTTTCCATTTATTAGAGTTGGTGAGCTCTACTATGCTAACGATTCTACGAGTATTATATAATCTGTTGACAAATTCTTGTTCAAGTTATTTCTAGCTATTGATGGAACTAGGTGTAAGATCAGTATACCAATCAAATACTTTGTCTTTGAGGGACCGCACAAATTGCTTCACTAGTAGATCCTATTGGTAAGATCAGTATACCAATCAAATACTTTGTCTTTAGGATTTCATTTGCCATCAAATTGTTAAATTTTGGTGGCTAATATCTAGTTAGCATCCGTATTTCATCGATTCTTTGCGAATAAATCTTTGCATTTGTGAAGGTGGATTAGATGCCTCCTTCATACTTATCCTTAATCGTACCCATGATGAAGTCTTTGAGCTGATCAACAGGAATCATACCTTCAGAGGATATTTGGATATACTGTGATTTCTTAGAAGTTTCCACTTTCTCTTGCACTTTAGTCCTCTTTGGATGAGCTTAACTTGTTTCGCCAGTCTTTTTAAAGTGGTTGATGAGTTATGCGATGATGAGATCCTGTTCTTAGGAGCATTTAGCGGGTCCCTCTGCCAATTTTATGAGGTGCGTGAATTGCTCTTTTAGATTTTGTGCATCAGTCATCATAATCAGTACCACAGAAGAAGTAGTTGACTTTTCATTAAAGAATGTCTTGGATTTAAGGTCCCTATAGGGGGATTGAGGTGCAAAACTAATGCTTGAACCATGATTCTCTTACTTGGAGGTTTAGGTCTTCTCCAATAAAGACGACACTTTGTGCATTGTAGAAGCAGTATCTTGTTTCAACTTTGTAGCTACAGCTAATGAGACGATGCTGAAGTTTTGAGCCTCACTTTTTGAAAGAACTCGAGCCTTACTTCTTGTTAGCATGCATTAGCTTGAAGCTTGTGGAGCCTTGCTAATAGTTGTAGCTGTGGGATTGCAGAAAAATAAATACGTAGTAGAAATTACAATTTAAAATTTTTTTGAGCTAAAATCCTAGAATACTTACTTCTAGGGCATTTTACTTGAATAACTAGAGTTGGATTCGGGTTTGATGGCACTTCCTGAACTAGAATGTCTACTTGTTCCACTTGAATACCAACTAACCGTCAGCTCCTTCGCGTCAAACACTAACTACGTTTGCTAGCTCTTGACCTTCCAGAATATTCTTGAATCTCTATGGTCTTCTACCGATGAAAATAGAACTAGGGTGAAGAATATTGGAAGAAAAATGAAAAAGCTAATGTTAAAGGAAAAATAGAAGGGAAAATGACAAGAAAATGGTGGTCATTTTAAGAAAACCGAAAGACGTTTGCTTGCATAGAGGAAAATCGGTCAAATAACTTTTTCTTAAGCTGGATTAACATAATCAGCCTTTCCCTTGTGCTTTCGATTAAACCTTATTTAATAGCATAGGTTTTTTTCCCTTAACAATCAAGGCTACCCGTTTCCTTTTCCTTATTTTTCATTTTTCCTTACTCGGTGGCGGCTCCCTAGGATTCTTAAAAATCCTTAAGTCGTCACAACACCTTGGTGGGCTAGGTTTTCTTAATCAGTGCATAACTAATTAAATTAGTTCTTTTTATTAATTAGTTAATCTACTTGGGCCCAGTATAAAATTACCCAAGATAATTAATTAATTAATTAAATTAGCTCAATTAATTATTCTAGCCAAATAAATAAATAATTGGACTTCTAGAATAATTCTACCTATAATCAATTCACTGAATAAGCCCATATTGTAAATAAATTTATTAAGGTTATTTGAGCCACTATGGAGATCAAAAGACATATTATTTTTTATTACTGAAATGACCAAAATACTTCCACTAACAAATAACTATATTTTATCATTTTAAATATTCCATTTATCACTGTATAGAAATATTGGCCTTGAGAATAATATTGCAAGTGTAGTGCCTTCGACTTACAAGTATAATGATGAAAATACCCCTCTACGTTACACCCATCATTGAGATAGGAAAAATGTACTAATACTTTTCTGGATGACATTTACCATCATTTGATAGCTAGTCGATAATCCACAACTTCCAATATGTATACACTCATCACATGGAGCTATCCAAAAGTGTTCATAATTAGTCACGTTTTCCAAGGCCCTGGATTAATTAGATTATCCTAGACAATCACAATTGGGTGACTTCTTCACTTAATAAAGCATAGAAACTCTATTGTATAAGTCCATCTTAATTAACTAGAGTCATATACCTAACGTACAAGGTTTTTGGCCTTGCGATAAGACCTCACATAATATACATTAAAATGTACAAGTCCAACTTCACTAGACTACCAACTTATATTCAAGTTTTAGGGTACTCGTCCACGCATGATATGATCTTGGGGCTGAATTCTCAATGAATTTCGTTGCTAAATTTGGGGCAAAATATAAGACCCATTTAAGAGCTCAAAACAATGAATTTTGTGAAGAAATAAAACACCCAATTTAAATATTAGGACCCTAAGCTTAAATAAAGAACTAAGAACTCTAGTAATGAGAATCAAGTCTACTAGTTCATAGCTAAGAACCCTCAAGCTAACTAAGGAGTCAAGAACACTTAAAGAATATGAACTAGGCAACTACAGTTAACCTCTACTCTAGACCCATAGCTTAGCAAGAAACTAAGATTCTATTTTGATAGGTTAGTTTGATCTATCCTTAAGAGTTTATAAACTCAAATCAAAAGTAAGGAATGAAATCCTAAGATTGGTCTTAGCCCTCATGGAAGAACCCTCAAAGAACTCTCTAAAAAGTATCTTTTTATCTTAATAATAATATCCAAGTTACATTTGAAATGTTATAATGTCGTATATATAAGCATCTAAACTTAACTAAGGTGACTTTAAAAAGTCCAAAATATTTCTATTACATAATAAAAGTCGTAGAATTTTAATTAGGAACAAAACAGAACATGGAATAAAAAAATTAAGCAAAACTAGGCTTTGCATGAAACGGGCTAGCACCAGTTTGAACAGGGAAGTAGGTGCCAACTGGGATCTGGAAAAAATTGGCCTATAGGCTGAGCCAGGCTAACTCCAATTCAGCTTGCTGGGCAAGCACTGGTTCGGCACTATTCTTCAATAGCCGGTTCACTTTTTTGTCTGTAACCTTCTCTTGTGCTCTTTTGGCCTTCCATATAAATTGTTAGGCAAATGCAACTTTATTTGGCCCTCTCTTTGATACCCATCTTTTTGCACTTTTCATGTTCCTTGGCTTGTTAGTTGGTTTTGCTTGAATTTTCTCTTGTAAGCCTTCATGTCTTAGATTCTTCCAACGTGTCATGAAGTGTGGCTTGTAATCTCATCCCCCTTTTTTAGCTTTGGGATAATGCTTGGATGGATTCCTATCATTTCTTCCTTCTTTGTGCAAATTTTTCTTCGAACGAACACCTACATAAGATTTCAAGCAAGAAGTTTTGTTGTGAAAACAAAATGTTAGCCTATGTTCCGCCACAAAAAGTGCAGTCTTTCCCTCTTTGTCACTCTTCTTTTTTATTTTTTCTCTCTCTTTGTTTTCATTTTTCAAGCACAAAAGAGTCACTTACATTTTATCTCCATCTTCTCTCATTTTTTCACTTTCCTCCTTTGTTCTCTCTTATTTTGAGGTCTCCTTTTGCACTCTTTCTTTGTTTTCATCATTTTCTCTCTCATTCTCTTTCTTTAGAAGGCCTCCTACCACACTTTTATTTTTCTCATTGTCCCTCATTTTTCTTTGCACATCTCTCACCTTGCTTGGGGGTAGGGGCAAAGTGTATATAGCTTACCTCTCTTAATAACCGAGTAGGAATTTCTCCTTCTGTCATGCAACACACTTCTATCAAATTGCAATGGCCTTCCTAAAATTAAATGGCTAGCTTGTATAGAGACTACATCACAAACAATTTCATCATGATACTTCCCCATTTCAATTGTCAACAACATTTGTTTGTTCACCCTCAACTTCCCACTATCATGGAGCTATTGCAATCTATAGGGATTAGGGTGTTTTATTACATATAAACCTAATTCTTCTACAAGACTAGCACTCATAACATTGATAAAGCTCCCTCTATCAATAATAGCAATACATGGCTATTAGTTGATAAGGCAATGGGGAAGTAGAAAATATTGTTTCTTTGTAGGCTCTTCTTCACTTCATCATCACAATTATCTCCTACAACACAAGTTCCCATTTCTTTAATTACAAAGCCGACTAAAAAGTTAAGGGGTAGCACAAGAATTCTTTCGTCACTAGAATTATCATCACCATTGTGCCTCTCTTTTCGTCTCTTATCTCCATAATTCTCCTCTTCACTAGTTAACTCTTCTTGGGTATAGGTAAATATCATTTTTTTTTTTATGAAAATGTAAAAGTATATTAATTATCAAAAAGAGGTACAAAGAATTCATCTAGCAAGTAGTGCATATACATAAGTAAGACTACTATCTAGTCCATCCTACACAAGATACAAAAAGGTCCAAAATATGAGGGTACAAAGTGAAGGTCATCCTGTACATATGTGTTTTGATCCACTTGGAAACGTCCCTCGAATGGTATGATGAACCATCAAATAATGTCCGGTTTTGGGCAGATCATATATGGTAGATGGTAGCACAGAGGGCTGTGGACTTAGCCTTTGCCGTCCAACTTGATCCACGGTTTAACCACTTAAACTATTTAAGGCAGCTAGAGATGGTATTCATAGCCCGTGGTAGATGCAGCTAAGTTTTGATATCGTTCCAAACTTATTGCAAAAAGGCACAAGCAAAATAGAGATGCTGAGCTGTCTCCCGATGAGTCAGGCATAGGGGGCAGCACATATCATCAAGTTGAAATGGTAGTCGGTCTTTGGTATTGAGTTGGCCCTTAGCGCACAACTATTCTGTGAAGGAATGCTTTGCCGTGAGGTTTTGTGTCCAGACAACTTTAGCCTACGGGATCTTGGCATGGTGAGAATAGAAGTAGTTATATGCTCACTTAGTGGAGAACTTAGGCTCGATAGCTAAGTCCCCTAGGGTTGCTATAGCTCGATCATGCGATTGTTCCTTCTGAAGAATGATGTCCCAGATGCTTAAGATATGGCGGATGAGCAGGGACTGGTCTCGATGTTGGGAGAGGTCCCATATAGAATATCCAGCTAAGTAGTAGTGTGAGACCGATCTGACCTATAGAGTTTGTTTTTCCAGCTGAACGTCCCACAAGACTTGGGCGAGGAGCGCCAGGTTCTAAGTCTGAAGGTCCTTGAGTCGCAGCCCACTTTTAGTCTTTGGTAGGTAGAGATTTGCCCAGGCCACCAAGAAGCCTTTGGAGTCCCATAGGAAATCCCTTGCCATCTTGTTAAGTTGATCAATAATTATTATCGGCATTGGAAACAGCGATAGCCAAAAGCAGTCGACCCCCTACAAGACGGCTCTTATGAGTTGCATTTTGCCAGCGTAAGAGAGGGAACGGGCAGTCCAGCTTCCAATGTAAGACCCAATCTTATCAAGTAGCAGTCAGTAATTGTTGAGGTGAGTCTTGCCAAGCATAATAGGCACCCTGAGAAAACGGAACGGAAAGGAGCCCAGCGGGATACCAACTGACCGAACAAGCATTTCCTTGGTAGTTTTGATAATACTGACTAAATACAAATGTGATTTCTGTTTGTTGAATTGGAGCCTAGAGCACTCTTTAAACTCCTCCAAGTAGTTGAGTAAGATGGCAATGGAGTCCATATCTGGCAAATAGCGTAAGGTCGTCTGCAAAGGCTAAATAAGTGATACCGAGCCTGTCATACTTGGGATGATACTTAAAGCCCATTCCTAATGTTGCCAACTTAATGGATCTGGATAAGTATTCCATACAGAGCACAAACAGCAATGGAGATATCGGGTCACCCTGCCTGATACCCTATCTCCCGAGAAAGAACCCTTGCACCGGGCCATTAAGTGAGACAGAGTATGATGGGGTCACTATGCACTGCTTGACCCATCCAATGAATTGTTCCGGGAAACCAAGCTCGGCTAGCAGGTCTAGCAAGAATTCCCAATTTATGGAGTCATAAGCCTTCCGCAGGTCTACCTTGATAGTACACCTAGGGGAGGATCGCTTTCTACTATAAGTCCGAAGCAGTTCCTGCACAAGGAATATGTTTTCAGCCATTAGCCAGTCTTCAATGAAGGCTGACTGTGCTGGACCAACAAGCTATGGCAGTGTTGTGCGCAGGCAGTCTGCAAGCACCTTAGAGATGATTTTCTACACAACATTGCAACATGAGATTGGTCTATAATCTGCCACTCCCTTTGCCGAGTTGGATTTGGGGATGAGGGAGATAACATAATGGTTAAGTTGTTTCAACAATTTCCCTAATTGAAAGAATTCATAGCATGCACGTAGAACATCCCCGTTGGCCATACTTTCTTAAAGAAATAGGTGGAGTATCCATTAAAGCCCGGGGCCTTACTATCACCAATATCTTATAGTACAGATTTAATCTAATCATCAGTGATTGGCCTGACCAGATCGGGCATCATGTGGCTGGGGAGCAGCATACCTGCACAGACCACATTTGAGTTTAGTCGCTTACATTGGCTGGACGAACATAGAAGGGACTGGTAGTCTGCTACAAATTCAAACATAACCTCATCTGTACTTTGAATTCTGGATCCATCAGTATGGACCACTGTTGCAATAAAGTTGCGCTTCTTGTTCCGGCTAACAATGTCATGGATGTGATATTGGCGCTTCGGTCGACATTGGCTACATATTTGGTCTTGGCAAGCTGCTAAAGAACTTAAGTTCTGCTTCTGCCAACCTGCATGCCTCCTGTTTGGCTGCTTTGAAGCTGCCAAGAAGGGCCTGGTCGTCAGGTGATTGCTGGAGAGCTGACTAAATAGTTTCAACAGCCTCATTAGCCCGCTCCACTCTGCTAGAGATATGCGAGAATTCCAACCTGTTCTGTAATACCCTGGCCAAAACCACCTTTGACTATGGGGAAAAAGGTCATGCATTGCATAGCATTTCGTATTTCTTGTATTATCTTAAAATTATTCCTGCATGGGTGCATGTGATTTTCAAAGTTGCTTTTGCATTTAATTTATTTGGTGTGAAATAATTGTGTTGTCTAAGAGTTGGTTAAGTGAAGTTTAGTCGAGGAGATGGAAGGATAAGAATTAGGGTGGAAAGAATTTCTTAGAGAAATATTAGCATTGGAGTTGGTTTGGAATAGCGGGAGAGGTTGGTAATTTCCTTTGGTGACCCGAGTTCAAATCTTACCTTTTGCGAATCTTAGTTTTCTTTTTGAAAATTCTTTTTCCTAGACCCCTCCATGTTTTGGCCGAAAAGACCCTAGCCATCCTAGTGAATTTTCAGCGCCATTTTTCTAAGGAAATAAGTCTCTATATTTATCTCCTAAATTCAAGGATTTTTTATGTGAATAAAGTTTATTGTTAATTTCAGCTTTTGTTCCCTTTGATTTTCGAAAAAAAAACCCTAGCTGAATAACTAAATTCCAACTTGATTTTAACTTACTAGATTTTGTAATGGATAGTTGGAATTAAAGTGATATTTTTCTAGTTGGATACTTTGTGGATTTTGAACCTAGAACCTTAGCTAAAAATCTAGAAAATTTTCCAGCTAGGTGCCGCCACTTTTTGAAGAAGTTTTAGCCCAACTCAAACTCTTCCAACACTAGGAAATCTTATCCAAAATCCTTTAGCAAATCAGATTTTATTTCAATCCTACTTCAACTAGGTTTTGTTTCCTTTTCCTAGCAGAATTTTGGCAGCCTTGTGCAAGCACAAGCTATCCGAAATTCCAGCACTCCTAAGTGCAGTCCAACTCTTCAAATCCTAGCTCAAAACATCTAGAACACTCCTCATCAATTTAGATTACCTTAGCCACACAAAAACCAGATTTTACTCACCAAAATTCCATAAATTTGGCCAGCTTAGGAACCAGAATTTTGGCCAGCCTTGCACTCCAACTCAAACGAAAATTCTGCACACCAAAACCTACTAAAATCCTTAGCTGATTAAGCCAATTTTTAGTGCCTAAAACCCTCGCATTTTCTCTGTAAATCATGGCAGAACAACAGCTAAAACAGTCCAGAATTTCTCCCATCTGGTTCAGTGATTTTTGCACAGCATATGAGCCATTCTTGCTATGAAACCCCACCTAAAGCCAACCCTAGAGTAAGGGGGCCGGGATGCATATCATATTATTTTGCATGAATATATACATTTTTGAATTATTTATGTTCTTTAGAATTGTGGTTTATAGGGTAAAAGGCTTAGATATGCTTATTGAGTAGGAAGGGTAAAATGGTAATTTTGCTTGAGGTCAAAATAGGAAGTTAGCTTGAGGATTAAATAAAAGGAATATGTGGGTGAGAAAATAAGAACAAGAGTTGTTGTGGTTTAGTGGTTAGAGCTTTGGCATTAATTTCTAAGGTCATGAGTTCAAATCCCATCATCTAAGTTTTTATCATGAATATCTTAATTAAGTTTGAATTTTTGTTTTCTTGCATTCCATAAAAATAGGAATGTTGTCTTAGGGGAGACATGAAGAGAATGTCCTAATATTATCATTGTGTCCTAAAAAGAATTCTAGAGGAATTCTTGTCCTTTTTATTACCTCTAGTTTGGTCCTAATATCTTCATAATTTAAATAAACCAAAATCCATTAAATCTCTTCTTTTAAATTCCAAAAAAAAAATCTGTGATAATTCCTTAACCTTGAATTTCGAAAATCATTCTTGAAGGATAGAGGATTGGCCGAAAATAGGAGAGATTTTAGGATGAGTTTCCGAAAGAAATAAATCTCCATGATTATACCTTCAATCCTACCTTCACGTTGTTCATATTTTTAGTAAAGAAAATCTAGAAAATTTTCCAGAATTTTTGCAGACCAGCTTTTCAAAAAATTCAGCCAGTAAACCTACTCATTTGCTGCCAGAAAAATGGTCATTTCATGTGGCTTGAAGGATGAAAATTCTGTGCAATTTTCGGACTGCACAAACTGCACAAAACCAGGAAAAAATTCTGAGCAGTTTCGCTACTTTCAATCAAGAAAATGAAGCTGTTTTAATCCACCTTCAAACCAGCAAAACTCCTCTGTTTTTCTTCAGAAAGAAGGCTGGAAAATCACCTTTTAAGGACCTTCAAATCCCCTAAAAAACCAACTGCAAATCAGGCTGAAGAAATGCAGAAAATTCTGCACCAAAAGCCACCAACCTTCGAAACTTTGAACAAGTTGAAACCAGAAAATTTTCCAGCTTTGTCTCTCAAAGCTAAGGCCGAAGAACACCTTTCAAATCTCTGGAAATTGAACCTTGTTCAGCCATGGACTGAACAGCATTGACCTCCACACTTACCTTGAGTACATGGACTCCATAACCATGTTAGTGTTGTGCTCTAGAGGCAATTACTTGTGTCATGTATATTGCATATTAAATTAATAAGAGGCAGTCTTTATCTTTCAGTTTGATTGTTATATCTAAACATGTGTATAAACCGTTAGATAAAGTCCCTAGTACAACACAGTGTTAAGGAAATCATGATAGAGATCATGATGTGAGATTCCTACTACACTATGCAGTGTTTGTACTTAAATAATCCCCAGTCATAGTATTAATAAGATGTGACATTATTAATATGCCAAGACTGGCAAATGTTATATCTCTTGATTGGATCAAGCGGTGGTTCTCATATCCGTAAGTATTGGGATACTTAGGATTAGCGTGTGGATGATTGTTTTAGAACAAGTTCATTGGATGACCTAGCTACGAGATAATCACTTGGATAACTATTTAGTACCAGTGATAGAATCTCATTATAGCAAGTGTGCAAGTATCCTTAGACTTGAGATCTCCAAGGTACTTTGTTTAACGAGCGTTGTACTTTGATTCTAATCTTTGGAGTCTTATCTAGGACTGCCTATAGGATGGATATTGGGTACAACGTAAAGTAAACGAAAGTAGTTGAGAAAGTCAATAAAGGATTCACCACTTCTAATAGTAGGAGAGTATACCTCAAGGCCACTTGTAGAAATCATTACTCATGAAGTCCTTGGCCAAGGCGACTATGTGATGGAAATGATTCCAATTGATACACATATCGAGTAATGGATTTCTTGAACAAGTACTAAAATATTCGAGCCAGAATTAATAATATTCTGGAGGGAGTTGGCACTAATTCCATGCTCTAGACCGAATGAGATACTGTATGGTGAAATGAGTTTATTGCACTGATAATTTGCTATTGAAAGGTTCATGTCAAGCCACTTGACTTTCTGGACTTTTGGGTGGTCAAGATTCATTGCTAGATGTTGCTCTTGATATGCTAAATATGGATTTATTAATTAGAGAATTAATAAATTTAGTCCTTTATTTTATTAAGGATTATTAATTCTAATATTGTTAGAATTAATTCATATTATTTTACCAATAAGACCAGGAAACCTAATGGGTCATACACAATAAAGGTTTGAATGCTCAAATATATTATTTGATAATATTGTGAAGTTAATTAAGAGAAGGGAATATATTTATAGGTGAATTATAAGTTTGTTATAATTCATGGGACCTAATTGTAATTAAGTAAACTTCAAGGACCAATTTGTTGACAATTGGACGTTGAAGGACTAAGTTACAATTTACGGTAATTATAAATCTATAAATATAAGGAAACGGTTTCCTTAGGGTAAGAGACACAGACTATTCACGCAATAACAGAGAAACCATTTCTCTGCCTCTCTCTTGATCAAACCCTAGCCGTCTCTCTCTTATTAATCAAACCCTAGCCTCCTAAATTCTACTAGCATAGAATTGTGAGATTATGAGCGTTCGACCTTGTGTGGATTATCATTAGAGGGAGTTCTTTCTTGGACTTCAGTTGAGCTGCTGTGAACCGGTTTTATGATCTGGATCGCGCCTGCGTTCTTGGAACAAGAAAAATTTAAATTCTGGCTTTAAGATGTAATAAGCGTGATATTCTCTTTTTCCCGTTTCTACTACAAACCCGTGATCCATGGCTTGGATTTCTTGCTATTTTCCGCTGCATTTAATCTGTTTAATTAATCTAGAAATCCTACAAACCACACCTCAAAACCCTCCTAAGATTACTCTATCCAAAACTCTTTTTGAACTTCAAAATAATTCCAGAATTTACTCCATTAAACCACTCTTGTATCAAGCTAATCAACCAGAATTTTCTCTGCCATTAAAGACTGCATTTCGGCCAGCCTTATAACCTGAACAAGCTTCATTCATTTCAGCAACGGTAGCTAGTTCAGCCGGCACCATTGAAGAGCAAAGAAACCTTTCTTAATCAAACACCATTAGCTAATCTCCTACCTTAAACAACTCCACAATTTCCTCCATTCGAATTTCAAAAAAATCTGATCACTCTCTCTCCCACTAGCTGAAACCGAAAATCCTATCTACCCCAAACCATTCGGTCAACAACACTCTAGAAAATTGTGAGCCTTTTCTCTCATTCTCTCCATTTTCACCAAGAACACCAAGAACACACACTACCTTTCTTCAAACCTAAACCTACTCTAAACACCTCCAATCATTCTCAAATACTCCAGATCACTTCTACTTAACCCCTAGACTTCATTTCTGATATTTATAACACAAAAACACGCAAACAAGAATTTTCAATCGGATCAAAATCAGCTTTTTCTTGAAGGTCTCAAGAACATCAACAAGGTAAATCAAGAACAATCTTCTTATTCATCCTCTTCCATTCAATTCTCAATATACCTTTCTAATTCTCTCTCTCTCTCTCTCTCTACCGAAATGGTTGGTCAACCATCAACCATAGCTGTTTTTTCGTTGGATCGCTCAAGGCTCTCCATCGCGCGTGGACCTTTTTTAGTCTTCACCATAGTAATCGAAAATCAAGTAATTATTCTTAAAACCTTCTTTTAAAATTTTGAATTCATGTCTCTTAGATGTTGATAGGAAGAATGGATATGAATAAGAGATTGGGGATATGTATGTGAAGGAAAGGGATGGAGTTAAGACATGAGGATTGATGTATATGGCTAAGTTGTATGTATTTTCTTTTTGAATCAATGTATGTTCTTCGTGCTTAATGAATTTTGTGGATGTTTGAAGCATGTTAGATATTATGACACCAAAGGTGATTAGGCTCTTATGTTTCTATTTTCCATTGAAGCCATTAATGATGATTATGCCTAGAAGGAAATTAGCCTTGTGATAGTAGGTGATAATTCAAGCATATGTTCGTGAATGGTTTATTATTTGATGTTGGAGAATGTGTTTATAAATCTTTTCTAGCAGCAGGAAAATCATGGTGAAAGATTATTTTCTTGTTAAGTCTAGGTTATTTTTATTAACAAATTTTATTACTTTAATTAGAATTGCTACTATATTTTTCTCTATAAAATTCGAAACTCTAGGAAGATTTGGATTGGATTATTAATTAAAATATTAATATTTTAATTATCAAATAAATAAAATCTTTTATTAAAAATAATATATATATATAATAAATATTTTATATAAATAATAATAAATCAAATATTAGAATTAATTATTGACCTTGTAGACTTTAGTTCAAACTTTTACCTATAACCCTAAATATTATTTATATTAAAATCTATTTGTTATTTATTAATTAAAAATTTAATATAACTCATTTATTATTAATTTTATTTATTACTAATTATTTATTATCTATTAAAAATTATTTGTAATTTATTATTTGTTTACAATAAAGCTATTCTTAAATTACCATTTATTAATATTATTCAAAATTCAAACCTTAGTTTATTTATTAATAATAACACTCAAGATTTATTATTTGAGCCTATAACTTATCAGCAATTATTTTTACAACCCCTAGTTATTTTACCTTATCAAGCTAGACTTATTTTATAAAATCCTTTATCATCTAGCCTTAAAGCTTAGGACATTAGGGGCATGATTGTAATAAGTTGAACTAGGAATATTTGTGTAAGTGAATATAGCTTGAGTATAACCTTATGTCTTGTGTTTACCCCAGGCGGGGTTAAGTCAGCCTTGAAAGACTTTTGACTTTGAGCAAGCAAAGGATCAGGTAAGTTCTTGCATGGAGTTATTTGAAGACCAAAACTTACTATGGCAAGCCAAATGTGATGTGTATGGACATTCCTTATGTAAAGGCAATTAAGAACTGTTTTTCCTTTTTATTCCAGTTAACCAAATTATTTGAAAATCAAACAAGCAATTTTACACAAAATGCTAAATTCTTTCTAAAACTCAACTTTGACAAGAATTTTAGAAACCCTTATTTGTTATTTCCAAATAAAACAATGTGTGATCAATTTTCTCCCAAGTGGGGCAATCAACGTTGAGTACTCAATAAGGGTAGACCACCGGGACTGGTCTTTGAAGGGTCAGGGTAAGTCTCTCAGTAGGTGGCCATCTTTAAGGGGTGAGTCCTTCCTGGATAGGGTGCCAGTCCGGTAGGTCATGCCGGTCCGAGCTAGCAAGTTTTCAGTCATGTGGATTGTGTGTTTTCGGAGTGGACAATCGGTAAGTTTGGGTGTAAAGATGGAGGAGTATCTCATCCGGTGGGCCGTACACCTACCTTTTGTCAACTTGCACAACGTGTGGCATTCTGACCGTTATTTAGTCATGGGGCCCAACGTGTGGTAACCCATGGCTACCCATTGGAGTGGTTGTATTTATTGTGCACTTGCATGGTTTGAGAAGCAAAACACCACTCTTTATTTTCAACACTTATTTAATGCTTGCCAGCATTTGCTCTGTGAAACTTTTACAACTTGCATACATGAATGATTTTACCTGAAACACTCAAAGCACACACAGGCTTACTGAAATTCTTATCTCATCACCTTTTATGCCATGTTTTCAGGTTGATCCAGCTGTGGAGGTCATTAGCTAGACCTGTTGCCTATTCTTTGAAGACTTCATGTTATTTTCTTTATGTGATGTTTTGAGGAAATGTAGCAAAGAATTTATTTTGGATTTGTTCATGTACTTATCTTTTGGGTTGTAATAAGTTTAATTTTAAAGTATTTTTTTATTTTATTATATGTGACCTAGTTATAAAGACCCCTTGTCCTTTAGACGGGGCGACATCCCCGGCCCTGTTGGGCCTAGGCAGTGGGGTGTTACACTTGCATAGAATTTTAGTTCTCAAAACCTAAACCTACTCAAACTCTTCCTTGTTTTAGCCAAAAACTTTGGATGCACACAGCCCTTTTCTTGAGCAATATTTCGGCCAGTGTAAGGTAGCAATTGCAGAATACATTCTCCTCATAAACCCTCCCAAATTCGGCAGCAACAAGGTGCACAGCAAGCTGCAATTTTCAGCCTTGCTGTCCACGAAACCTAAAGCCATTAGGAGTCTTTCTTAACACCACTATCTAACCCTAAACCAATCTTCTCTAACCCTAAATCACAGTAGCCGACTATCCTTTCCATTCTACACGAAAATTCCAAAAAGAATCTCCCTACAATTTTCAAAAATCACAAGAACAATTCCTAGCAAGAAACCGATCACACTCTAAGGTAAGCAAAAACCATCTTAACCTCTTGATTCCTTTCTTCCATCAATTCTTCTCATTTTCTTCCCTTGAATCACGCCACCTAAAGGCTGATTTCATCCCTTTTACCTGCTTTCAGTCAAAAGGAAGGAAAGAAGGCAGCTTTTCCTTTCTACTCGAACGAACTCGGGACGACCACCATAGGAGTATCGAGATCTTGTTAACTCGGTTGTCGCAAGGTAAGGGAATCCTTACCCTTGATGTCAAAATTAAGGTTTAATATGGTTGATGATGTCCATTAGCATAATGAATGGGTATTTTGAGACGAGTAATTAATTAAGCATATTCGATGCATAGCAATGCCATATTTTACTGTGATAATGATAGATATGAGTTGTGATGGTCAAGTCAAGCCTTTTTGATATAATATTCATGTCTTTGATGAATATATGGTTATAAAATATGAATTTTGGGGATTTATTAATTTATTGGGAATTAGATAGTGGATTGTGAATTGTTATGGGAATAAATGAGTTTAGAGTATGTTCGAATCGATTGAGACCCTAATCATGATATTATATGGTTTTAGATCAGGAAGATATTTGAGGAAAGCAAACTGTGATTTTATCTCATTTGTCTGAGGCATATCAAGTAAGTCTTTGCATAAACTCTTTTATTAAATGTTGTGATGGCAAGTCTATGTTGTAAAGCTTTGTGAAGATATTGTTAAACTATGTTCACTTGGGTTGTAGACGTTGATATTTATTCTTTAAATGGTTTTGTTAAACTAATGATTTTTTCGAGAAAACTATTCTTTCTCCTAAATTTTTGGATAACTCTTCTAAAGAAAACCATGTTATACAAAGTCAAGGTATGGAAATTTTGAATCAGGAATTGATGGATATGTTCGTTGAGTACTCAATAAGGGTAAGCTAACAATACTAGTCTTGGAGGACTAGAGTAAGTCTTCTAGTAGGAGGCCACCTCCAGAAGATAAGCTCGGCTTGAAGAGGCGACAATATTGGTTGGTCAGGCTGATCCGAGCTAGCATTTGTACCTAGTAAGGTATTATTTATTTTCCCAGCATAGACACCCGGATGGTTTTGTTGGGTGTAGAGAAGGAGGAGTATCTCACTCGGTGAGCTGTACACTCACCTTGATCAAAACGCCCAACGTGTGGTAATTTGGTCCCGGTAAGGTGCACAAAGTGTGGTGCTTTGTCCTCATGGAGCCCAACATGTGGTGACATGACTGTTTATTCGAGTGGATGATTTGTTTTGTATAAAGTGTAATTATGAGAAAAACGCACTTCTTGTGAAAAGAAAGTATTTATGACTTGTCAAATATTTCTGCAAATATTTTTCACTATGCATACACGAACTGTTTGAACACCTGTGCACACACAGGACTTACTGAGATTTCATCTCACACTACTTTATATCATGTTTTCAGGAGATAGATTGTGCTGAGCCAGTGAGGCATGTGATAGTTGAAGCTTTTTTTTTTTCCCCATTTTGTTCTAGGAGCCAGTTGTTGTTTAAGCTTCTGAACGATATTTGTTTTATTTCGTATTGCTTCAATTTGAGCTGGATGTAATAAGAGTTTTTCTCTATTTATCTAAGTTAATTCTTTTGGGGTTACCTTTAAATTTTATACCTCGTTTTAAAGACCCCTTGTCCTATGGGACGGGGCGACATCCCCGCCCTTTTAGGGTACGTAGTAGTGGGGTGTTACATGTTCAAAGCTTTAAGATGGCCCTTAAAGGTCTTGAGACGCTGAATCAATATAAACTGATCATATTCGCTAGCCGAGTTGCCCCAATGTTGGCTTACCAGGTCTTAGAACTTAGAGTGATTTACCCATATGTTGAGGAACCAGAATAGTTTTTGTTGGTTGGCATGATGAGTTTTTAGACTCCAAAGGTAGGGGCTATGATACGATAAAAGGGAGATAGGAAAGAATTTTGTCGATGCCTGGTGTGGTGAGCCGAACCATGCTGCATTGCCCATAATTCGGTTAAGTTTAGACCAAACACGCGTGTTAGTCCAAGTATAAGCCGGGCCAATTGAAGGCAAGTCATTAAGGTCCATATCTCGGCAGAGAAAGGAGAAATCCTTAAGCTCATAATTAGTCAGTGGTGCCTCATGGAGTTTTTTCATCGGTTCCCGGTATGTGTTGAAATCCCCCATAAGGATCCAGGGGGTAGGAACTTGTTGCACTAATTGAGCCAGCTCTGCCCAGAGAGGCCTTTTGGCCACAATAGTATTGTATGCATAGATAAAGGAAAAACAGAGAGAAATTTGAGAAACCTTACATGTAAGGGAACATGTCACCGCCTAGCTGGAAGAGGAGACAAGGCTAAGCTACACCTTATCTACATTCCAGAGAACCAAAATCTAACCATTTGAGTCAGCTAAAGTTGTGAGTGGCTAACCACCCTCGGAACTGGAACCGCTAAATAGCCTTTAGGCTATCCTTGATCAACTTTGTTTCCATGACAGCAAACACATCAATTGAATGTTTTTGGATGAATTCTTTCATTTCGTACTGTTTGAGGGTCCGGTAGAACCCCCAACTATTCCAACAGCCAACTATCATTGAGGTTAGATTAGTATCGTAGGGGCACCAACGAAACTGGAGTTATGTCTAGTATACTTGTTCCAAGCAGTGCATAAGAGTCTTGTCGCCTGTAGTGTAATCATACTGGCTTTCACTGCTACCTTAGGCAGTCGAAGGGTGATCTCCATGTGCGATTTTTGTGGCTTAGTTAGGGATACTGGCCTAGCTGGTCTGGCCCCAGACGTTGATCTGACTAGGCATCATCCCTATGACCTTTCCCTGCTTTGGCGAGACCTTCACCTGGCATAGTTATTGGCCTGGGTGTTCTGTCTCCCTTTAGGCTCAACAAAGTACACTTCCTTTGCACTTGGAGCATGGATGGTGTCCCCTTGCTTACTAGTAGATGACCCAACAGTTGGTGGTAGGTCACCCCTTGTGTTCTTGATCGGATCCGAGTCAAAGATGGGTGTTTTACCCTTATCCTGGTGCGTGCTCGGGGTCTTTCCCTTGTCAGGAGCAATATTCCACTGGCAACCCAGGGCTGAATGGCTCCGCCTATGCTTACGTGCAGGTTGGGGTAAGCGGGCAGGGCGAGCTTCCTTAGGCAAGAAAATTTCCTCTCTGTTGTTAACTTTATCTCCCACGCAGTTCTACACTAAGTGTCCAAACCTCCTACAGTTGGAGTAATATGTTGGCTCAAACTTAAAACGTACTGGCTGGTCCTTAGTCTTGCCTGACATCAAATGAATAGGGATAGAGTTTACTAAAGGCTTGCCTATATCAACTTCCACGAGGACCCGTGCATAGGACAGACGCTCCAGTCTGGTCGTGAGCATGTCCGTCATTATCAGAACGCTAACCCCTGAG
This sequence comes from Voacanga thouarsii, assembly GCA_026120185.1. NCBI lineage: Eukaryota > Viridiplantae > Streptophyta > Magnoliopsida > Gentianales > Apocynaceae > Voacanga > Voacanga thouarsii. The sequence continues at coordinate 1,419,193 of JANUWF010001246.1, read as the reverse complement.
GCTATCTTGCTTAAGGACAGCCTATTCCAGCAGTCGAGAGGCAGGCCAAGGAAAGTTACCCATAGTGACATGATGTTGACTTTATCCAAGGAAAAGTCAAATTCCGTAGGCATTACTTTGAGCATGATAGAGCACCTGAACACAAAGTAAGAGACACCTTTGAGGATAGCTTGTTTGTCATCATCCGTGTTAAAATAAAAAATAACCTAACCCGAGGCATAGGGGTAAACTTGGGATGACACAGGTCATTGCTTCGTCATTTCGGAGATGGCCTTGAGCCCTGGGAAACATCCCGCGAACATGCCCACTAGACAGAACCCCAACTTTAGCTCAATATCTTTAAAATCAATCTTATCAATGTCGATATAGTCCCCCAACCAAGGAACATGGACCAGCTTCATTCCATTGCCAAGGTCCCTGTTACCTTTAACCACATTAGCCCATGTTTTGGCTGGGTCAGTCCTAGTATCAGGGGTAGTGTCCGATGCATGAGGAGGGATAGTATCAGCAACAAACAAAGTAGAGGACACTGAGGGGGAAGTATCAGATGGGGGTTGAGTATGTTGAGATATAGGTTCGGACGACTGTGGATTTGGGTCAGACTCCTGCGGAGGGGCTAAGGGTGGTGGGCTTATGTCTGGTTGGCTTGGTGGGTTCATAACAGGATATGGGTTGGGTGAGCTGGAGGAGGTTGCTTTGTGCGAAATTGCCTAAAAGGCTGGGCGCTTCCTCCGAGTCTATGCCATAGGATGGGCTGGCCCAGGCAAATGCCCAGGTAGAAAGCGAGTTGGGAATAGACGAAGCCATGTGGCTTTGAAGCTTGCCCAAGGGACCCTAGGCCCAAGCGAAGAGACCCAGGATAAAAAGAATTTCGGCTGATAGAAAGGCGGGCAGTAGGCTAGTTTAAATTTGAGGTTGAAAAGGTGGTGTTAGAGCTAGGCCCCCATAGCAGACCAGAAACCAGGAATAGAAAACTGGTATTGGGATGTCAACGGTAGGTTTAATAGATCAAAAAGCTGGAAAATGAGTTGAGGCTAAGAAAACGAACAAGAACCAGTCGGAATATATTAACAGGTAAAACATGTTGGAAAATTAATAAGAGGCAAAATAGGAAATACAGGACAAACTGAACAAACTTGAAATGTGGAAATGGTAATCCCGAAATTAGCCAATGCCAAGCAGCACATGACAGTCCTGACCAGTAAGCCAGAAGATGAACCAGATGACCCTCACAGCGAGCAATAGCCCAAACTGACTTCGTGGGAATCTTGGCCAGGCCAAGAAGAGTAAGATTTTATTGCCCAAAACACTGCAAGAGGCCTCTGAGCTAGAGCAGGAGCCCGCAGGGTGTAGCAGTAGACTGACAAGCAGGTTTTGGGAAGAAGAAAACCGAAACAGAATTGCAAAACGAACAGAACCACTTACCAGATTAGTCGCGGGCAGATGAACAAAGAGCCAACATCTAATCGGGCAAGTGAACTTGTGAATCCATGGAAACCGAAAGGGAGAAACCAAGGGTAGTGAGAATCGTGAAGGGGTGCACTAAGAGGGAGTTGAGAGCTTCTCTCTCTAACCATTTCTCTCTTCCTTATAAACATCAATTTCTTAGTTTGACACTTATATGAGGTGCGTCCATAGCCTAAGCATTTGAAGCATTCGATGTCCCTAGTTCTTGGTGGTCTCTTAATACTTTTGCCCTTCTCTTTGGCCCATTCTTCTCTAGGTTCTAGGACTCCCTTGGTGGTTTTGGTGGCTCTTTCTTCTCTTTAGGATGGTAGTTGAAAATAAGATTGGTATAGATGGTTTCCTTAGAATGTAACTTTCTTTTGAGCTGTCCCTCAATTTTAATGTCTATATGCACTATCTCCTCTAAAGTCTCACAAGAATGTAACTTAACCATATTTGCAATCTCCCTATTCAACCCACTTAAAAACCTAGCTTTTGTAGCCCTTACATCCTCAACAATATTAGCCCTCATCAAGGTAACCTCCATCTTCTTAAGAGAATTCTCTACACTTTTATTTTCTTGTCTTAGCACACACAATTTTTTATAAAGCCCATTATAGTAGTGTTGATATGATCTTGGGGTTGTTTTCTCAATAAATTTCGTGGCTAAATTTAGGGCAAAATGCAAGACCCATCAAAGAGCCCAAAACAGGGGTTTGTGTGAAGAAACAAGATACCCAATTCAAATACTAGGACCCTAAGCCAAAATAAAGAACTTAGAACTCTAAAAATGAGAATCAAGTCTACTAATTCATATCCAAGAACCCTTAACCTAACTAGGAGTTAAGAATAATTGAAGTAAATGAACTAGGCAACAAAAAAATAACCTCTATTCTAGATCCTTAGCTTAGCAAGAAACTAAGATTCTATTTTGATAGGTTAGTTTGATCTATCCTTATTAGTTTATAGACTCAAATCAAAGGCAAGGAATGGAATCTTAAGATTCCCTTCATTGAAGAACCCTTAAAGAACTCTCTCAAGAGTATCTTTTGATCTTAATAATAATATCCAAGTTACATTTGAAATATTATAATGTCATATATCCATGCATCTAAATCTAACTAGGGTGAGATGAAATCTCAACCATTCAAGCCTTTAAAAGGTCCAAAATATCCCTATTACATAATAAAAGTCGTGAGAGTTTAATTAGGAACAAAACATTACAAAATAAGAAAATTGCACAAAAAATAGATAGTGCCCGACTCGGGCTGGCATCAGTTCTAAGGCCTAGCCAGCATTGGTTGTGGCTTGAACTTCGAAGATTCTTGCTTCTAGAATAGGATCGATGCCGATTTCACTTTTTCAAGCCGACGCCAGTTCTGCTCTATCCTACTTTCCCTATTTTTCAATTCTAGCTTATTTGGCTTGATTTTGGAGCCCCTTCTGAACCCATATCATCTTAGCCTTTGCCTTGGGACTCTTAGGACTAGGTTGTTCAATTTCCTTTGCCCTTCCATATGGTGTGTTCTTCTAATTGAACACCAATCACTCTTCTCTTTGGCAACCATCTCTTTACACTTTTCATGTTCCTTGGCATGTTGGCTGGTTTTGCTTGAATTCTCTCTTGTAAGCCTTCCTGTCTTGGATTCTTCCAAGGTGCCATGATGTGTGACTTGTAATTCCATCCCCCTTCTTTAGCTTTAGCATATCACTTAGATGGATTCTTATCAAGTGTAGAGGTACAAACCTCTTTCCCATTAAGTTCCTCAACAATTCCCAAGTAGCAACTGGTTGATCTCTCATTCTCCTTCTTTAGGATACTAGTTAGTCCCACCACATTAAGTTATACTCAAGAAAACTTGAAATGACCAATTTAACCTTAGTTTGTTCACTATATTCATGGCACTCATACAAAATCTCTATCTGCCTTTCCCATTTAAAATAAGTCTCCGGGTTACTTTTGCCTTGGAAAGGGGGTACCTTCATTTTAATATGCTTCAACTCTCTATCTCCCTCGTCTTCGTCTAGCCTTCTCACTCTAATATCATTTTTCCAGTTTTTTCCTCCATAATCTTCCTTATAGACTCCCTCATCCCAATTTTTCATTCTTTCAAACTCCCTCTCAAGCCCTCTCATATTTTTTCCATCATGTCTACCTTGCATTCTATTTCTTCCTCCTCTTATCCCTTACCCTACCTCCCCTCAATAGTGTAGATGAATGGCTTCCTATGGAATGTTCATCACAATCCTCTCCATGCTCATACAATAGGGGTGTGATATTGTTTCCCTCTCTCGTCCTAGGGCTATCTTGTTCTTTATAATCCCTTATTTGTGCAACGGTTGAGACTTGGCCTTAGTTGGTTTGCAATTCAGTTATATCTCTCATCATCTCATCCATTTTTGCATTGAGAGTTTTAAAGGCAGCTTGAATATCAAAATATTCTTGGGACATTTTGTTGGGATTTTACTTAGATGGTGTAGATAGAAGAAATATTCCTCGCAAGCACTCACTTATGTATTTTCACTCACCATCGTGTTTAACTCTCTTTGGCTTTTATGTTAATAGGTGCACCCTCTTACCTTTTTCAATTCACTCAAGTACTCAACAAGTTCTTCCCACAAAAATCTTCCCAATTTTTTAGGAATTAGTCCAAACTTTGACAAGTCCACTAATTCTCCAAGAAAAACCAAGTAGATGACTAATGGTGGAAGTTGATCAACACACAACAATGAGTTTTAAGGAGTTTATATTAATCAGGTAGATTCAATGAACTTAAGAAGCTCAACAAAATTGACTAAGGAATTGGTGAATGGACAAGACCTAACAAGAATTTTAATGTAGCACTAGAAGTCCAAGGAATATAATATTCATGAGCAAGAGCAAGAATTTAACAACTAATATGATTTCAAATGGACAATCAATGTCCCCTAATTACTTGAAAATGATACATAATCAACTATAGAAAGTGTTCATAAAAGTTTTAACTACAATTTCAAGTGAAAAGCTCACTCAAGCAAAATATTAATTACTTGAAGTGCAACCTCGTAACTCAAGGGGTTTCAAAATTTTTACGCTTGTAATAGCCCAAAAACTCAAGAATCACAAGAAAAATCAATCCTCAATGATTATACTAACATCAAGGAATAATTTCTCCACAAGTAGTAAAAAAGAAGAGTTTTCTAGCTCACAAATTTAACATGAAAAGGAGTTACAGGATTCTTTTTAAGCTTAATAAATTTGCAGTAAATAGACCCAAAAAACCATAAGATTTATGCACTTTAAAGCATCAAATAGCTACTCAAACATCAACCCAACAAATAAGAATAATTTCTCAACAAGAAAATTAAGAAAAATCAAAATTTTTGAAAACCTTTTTGAAGCACCTTCCTTAGTAACGAGTTTGCTCTGTTTTTCTTGAAATTTTGAAGAATTTTTCTTAAAAAACCAAGGCTTGATAAGAATTAAGCTTCCCTCTCTCTGATACCAAACTATTTGATATGATCTTAGAGTTGAATTCACAATGAATTTCGTGGCTAAATTTAGGGCAAAATACAAGACCCATATAAGAGCTTAAACAGTGAATTTTGTGAAGAAATAAGACACCCAATTCAAATACTAGGACTCTAAACTAAAATAAAGAACTTAGAACTCTAGTAATGAGAATCAAGTCTACTAATTCATACCTAAGAACCCTCAACCTAACTAAGGAGTCAAGAATACTTGAAGAAGATGAACTAGGCAACTAAAGTTAACCTTTACTCTAGACCCTTAGATTAGCAAGAAACTAAGATTCTATTTTGATAAGTTAGTTTAATCTATCCTGAAGAGTTTATAGACTCAAATCAAAGGTAAAGAATAGAATCCTAAGATTGGTCTTAGCCCTTATGGAAGAACCCTCAAAGAACTCTCTCAAGAGTATCTTTTGATCTCAATAATAATATTTAACTTACATTTGAAATGTTATAATGTCAAATATATAGGCATCTAAACCTAACTAAGATGAGATAAAATTTCAGCCATTCAAGCTTGTAAATGGTCCAAAATATCCATATTACATACCAAAAGTTGTGAAATTTTAATTGGGAACAAAACAGAATAAGAAATTGAAAAATTAAGCAAAACTAGGATTTACCCAAAATAGGCCGGCACTTGTTTGAACAAGGAAGCCAGCGCCGGCTGGTATCTAGAAAAAATTTGCCAACAAGCTTGGCCGGTTCAGCTTATTGGGCGGGCGCTGGTTCGGCACTGTTCTTCAATGGCCAATTCATTTTCTTGTCCACAACATTCTCTTGTGCTCCTTTGGCCTTTCATAAAAATTGTTATGCAAATGTAACTTTCTTTGGCCCTCTCTTTGGCACCCATCTCTTCATACTTGTCATGTTCCTTGGCTTGTTGGTTGGTTTTGCTTGAATTCTTCATTGTAAGCCTTCATGTCTTAGATTATTTCAATGTGCTAATAAGTATGGCTTGTAGTCTCATACCCCTTCTTTAGCTTTAGCATAATGCTTAGATGGATCTCCATCAATGCTTTAATAGCGATAAACCAATTTTTATTTATTTTAGTACTTTTATAAAGATTATTATCACATTATCTAATTCTATGTATTCCAAATACACTTACACTATTGCTGTGAATGGACTATTTACTGGTTAAAAGTAAACCATTCTTCATTTAGAAACCATAGTATAATGAGCTAAACCTTGATGAAATGTCCAGCTCCATCAATTGATCAAGAACAATTTTTTACATATGTGTTAGCAACCCATAATCTATACCTTACTGTAAAAGTACGATCTAATTACATAGATTACTTACTAATACATTTAGACCTTAATGTGTAATATATATAAACAAAAAACTACTAATGAATAAAACTCTTATTAATTTCTAAAATACAAAAATATATAGACTATTTTTTTGCATACATTCTAACAATCTTCCACTTACACTAAATGGACTATGATAGTTCATATATGTCTACCTCTATGACATTTAAATGTCTTCAAAACCCCTTGTCTATCAAAGGCTTGGTAAATGTGTCCGTCAGATTATTTGTAGAGGAAATTTAGTCAACCACTATCTCTTGTTTCTGAACGAATTCCGGATCAAGTGATACTTCCTCTAAATGTGCTTGTCCTTCCTGCAGTTTCTTGGCTCTATACACTATGACATAGCTCCAGAATTGTCACAATATATAGTTATGGGCCTGTCCATCTATGGTATAACTCCAATCTTTGTGAGAAACTTTCAGATCCAAACCGCTTCTTTAGAAGCTTCTGAAGCTACCACATATTCAACTTACATAGTAGAATCAGCAATGTAAAATGGCTTAACACTTCTCTATAAAATATCCCTCCAGACGAGGTAAAAATATATTCACTAGTAGATTTTCTTTTTCATCTCTATCCACCTAGAAGTCTGAGCCAATGTAACTGGTAAGAACTAAGTTATCGATTCTGTAAACAAGCATATAATCCTTCTTTCCCTTCAAGTACTTGAGAATATGCTCTACAACTTACCAATGTTCTTCTCATAGGTTTGATTGATACCTGCTAACCATGCTAATGCGTAAATTTTGGATATATAAAATTATCAATTTTAAATCCATCTCTTAATCAAGTTTTAATTAAAACAATAATTCTAAAATACACATGTCAGTAATTATACTCATCACAAGCATAGTATGGGAAATTAACAAGTATCGATCCTCAAAGAAATAAGTACACACTAATCACTTTTCATTTATTATTTAATCGACCAAAATAAAGTGAGAAAATAATTAAAAAATAAAAATATATATACAACTCAAGGATGTAAGTATATGCAATTTAGATAATTATCCTAGAAAATATGACAATGAACCAATTAGCAGTTCTCTCAATTAATTATTATCTTGGCGTCATGAAGAAATGCACAGTAAAATTTAATCGTTTGTCAAGTCATGAATTTACTTAGGTAAATTCCACTTCGTTTGTCAATCCATAGAATCCTATATTTTGATTCATATTAACAATTTGTCAATCAATCTAACATAACCAAAACATACATTAAGCTCATCATTCATATCTTGATTCAATTAACAGATTTGTCAATCAAGCCATCCTAATCAAAACATGCATGAATCTCAATTCCTTAAAAACATGAAATTAGCTAATAACCCTATGTCAATGAGAAATTAACTTAACCTTTGATCACTTAGTTTTAAAATCCTAACTTCATCGTTCAAATCCATCAAGATTTAACAAATATGAATCAATGCAACGAAACTCCTACCATCGTTATGTCAAAGTCAATTAGAAGAACTCGCATCAATGACCAATTAAATCAAATAATCAAATATCAAAGATGACAAAGAATTGATAAAATAACTAAATAAATGCTAAATCATGAATCCCAAAATAATATTAAATTACAATAAAAGTATTGAATACATCATTGCTAAAGGAAAATAAGATAAAGAAAAAAGAAAGTACTCATAGACAAGCCTCTTTCTTCTTCCTTGAAAACTCCCTTGAACAATCCTCCTTGCTGTAGGTAAACTCCTCCTTTAATGAGAGAATCAGAATTTATATTCCTTTAATTCATCTTTTGATGTTGTATATCTCAAACCCTTGTATTCTCTTGTGCTTTTATAGGTCTTTTGGATGCCGATTTCGTGGTTGAGGAAGTCTTAGCTGAGTAAGAGTAGGAAAATACTAAAATCATCAGATAAGCCCTAATTTTGCGTACAGAATTTTTGTCTCCAAAGCATACCTAGGACCGGGTACATTCGACCCATCTGGCACCCGGTGCACTCTGTTCTTCCCTTGTTTTTGCTCTATTTTTGGCTATCTTTCCTTAGGAGATAGACTGGACCCGGTATCAGGTTCACTTGCCAGACCTACCACCAAGTCTGCCTAGAAATCCCCTAAAGCTTGCTCAATTTCTGCTGCTGGAACAAAATAGAACCGGCGCCTGGTCTACTGGCTGGGCCTGGCGCCAAGTACATTCTAGTTCTATGCACTTTCTACTCGAATTTAACTTAAATCTGCACATATTTTCCAAAAACACCTTTTACAAGCAAAATGTCAAATAGGAAGGAATATGCCTAGTTATTACAACAAATGTATCTTAAAACACTCTCAAATAACTAGGAAAAGAATTGTGATTTTAACCTTTATCACATACCCCCATACTTGAACATTTGCTTGTCCTCAAGAAAAACACTTTAGTCTAAGAAAAATTACAAGCAAAATGTCAAATAGGAAGGAATATGCCTAGTTATTACAACAAAGGTATCTTAAAACACTCTTAAATAACTAGGAAAAGAATGGTGATTTTAACCCCTATCACATACCCCCACACTTGAACATTTGCTTGTCCTCAAGAAAAACACTTTATTCTAAGAAAAATTATCAAGAAAACACAAGTTCTTTCTCATTCAAAAATTTCTTCACTATAGTAAAGATCACGCCTTCCCTTCAAACTTTAGATACAACCCTTGTCATTCGTACCCTTTGAAAATAATACAAACTTTGAAATATTGCCCAAAATATCACAAAACTCTTGAAGTCAAATTAATCAAGTGCATATCTCAGTCTAAGAAAATTATTTCACTCTTCAAGTAAAAATATAGATAATATAAATCACAAAAGTCAAGCCATCTACCAATTCAAGCATTATAAATCCAAAAATTGCACTACTTAAGTTATGATATGAGGAAAGCCTCCAAATTTTTTCTCTTAAAATTTTTTTAATGACTTAGGGAATTGATAGCTTTAAGTACGTGGATTTCTCTTTACACACTGTATTGGCCCCCTTTACAGTCATCACTCATCATTTTTTCTCACAAATTCTTTCTTTCTTTCTTTTTACTCTTTCTTGGCTTTTTGCCTTCGGGATAGTCTCAAGAGAGTGTACCGAATTCACTTGCTACTTCTCCCCATATTGACCCCCTTTTCAGCTAAAGGTCTTCAATGATCATCAATAAGAGCATTTTTTCTCAATTCACACCAATAATAGTGTTGTTTCTACTCATTGTTTTTTTTTTTAACTTAAGTCAAAAAAATTTTAACATTCTCCACAATCTTTCCACTCAAAGATCTTTTTTCAACTCACATTTTTTTTCATCAAAACTTAAAGTTAGCAAAATTTAAACTAATAATACAAGAACTAGCCAATAAACTCTTCCCATATTCATAATATCTTCTATATTCCAACTAGATCAGTCAAATAACATTCAAATACTAATGCATAAACAAGATTAATCAAAATTCTCAAATCTTGACAACTATCTTATCCAATAAAATCAATTTCATTACAATCCACCACATGAATGACAAAACTCATATCCAAGTAAGAAAAAGAATTAAAACCTTGCTTAACAATGAAACCGCTGAAATTTTTGAAAAATTTTCACAAAAATGATATGGAAATATTTGTTTAACTTCATCTCCCCCCTCCCCCCCCCACACACTTAAACTAGACATTGTCCTCATTGGCCAAAGATAGAACAATAAAAGTACAACCAAGAAGACCAAAATGAATAAAGAAGGAGAAGAAAGTAAAGAAGATATTGTCATGACGGAGTAGCTCCAATTTTCCAAACTTTGTGCTCAAAACAAAATTGTTTCTCAATTTCAAAATTTTTCAAAGTAGCTCAACACCAAGAAAACACTAAGATAATTAATAAAAACTTGGACAAAGTATATCACCAAACCACTCCCCCACACTTAAATTGGACAATATCCTTATTGGCAAAAAATAAACACAAGAAAGCATCTCCAAAGGGACCAAAAATAATAATGGGGTAGAAAGTTTAAGCAATACTTCCTAACTGCAATAATGCTCCAATAGATATCCAAACTTGTGATAGAGAGAAATGTTTGTCCAAGAGGATTTTATTCCTATAAAACAAAACACAAATAAAAGCACATAAAAAATAATAACAAAATAAAAACATATCTAAATAAAAGAAAACAAACTAAAGAAAAATACCAAAAAAAAATCCTAAGAAAGCAAATAAAGACACGACTCACTCCTCCACACTTAAGATGGAAAATATTTTCCTTATTTGGAAGAGGAAAAACAAACTACTTAACAAAAAAACAAAATAAAAACTCTTTCCACTCATCATGCTTCCTCATCAAACCTTTTAAAAAGAAATTAAAGCTCAAAATTGAAGATATGCATCATGAAAGTAGAAAGAAGAGAGGTTTTTGAGAAATAGAAGGTTTATGAAAACAATTTTTCTCACTAAAGCAAAACACATTAACCTCTTTCTTTCGCATTCCTTTAGACACACAAATATTTTTGTCAACATATAAGTGCACATAGTTTCTAAAGAATGCATCAAACTTGAAATCACCTTTTAACCCTCCAAAAGATTTGTCACAATTGAAATTCCCCTTAAAACTTAGCAATTGAGTTTTTAAAGATTAGATCAAGAAATCAGTACTTTTGACACATCTACAAAAACTAAGTTACCTTTCTTTGAATGGGGTGAAGGGTAGAAATTACTACCATCCTCCAAGAACTTCTTACGATGCACTGTTGAAAGATCTAACTCCTTGAGGCATGATAAATTTAACACATCATCATTTGGACCCTTGTTCTCCAAGAATTGAGAAGAACTTAAAAAATCATGTGGTAAAGAGAGATTAGAATTATTAGCACATAAAGGAGAATTAAATACCTCCCTTTCCAAATTGGATAATTGTTCCTCATATCCTCTCTCTTTTCCTTAGGGATTCTCTTGTTCAAGTGTATAGGCCTTTATGGCATCCTCAACTAACTTGGCTAGTTGTGTTCTTTGATGGCTCATTCGTTAGAATGCTTCTTCATGCCACTTAATGGAGGAATTTGTATTGGCGACAAAAGAATGCACTGAGGCTTCAAGCGATGTCTCACAAAAAGCGTCAATCTAAGCTTGCCAAATTCTCATCATTATAGCTCATTTGATCTTGTGCCCAAACGTAGTTGTCCATGATGATGTCAATCTCGCGCTCAAAGAAAAACAAAAATCAAATCGAAAATACAAACAAACAAAAATAATAAAAAAAAACAAAGAAAAGAATAAAACAAAAGGGAAAAACAAATATTAGAAAAATAAAGAAAAGAAAAAAACACACATTGACAAACTATCTAAATATAAAAGTTAGTAGTATTTACAGTACAACATTAAGTAAGCTAGTCAACTAAGTCACACAATGTTACAAACAACAAGATAGAACACCGATTTATACAAAGAACATATATACAAATTTACATATAGACATATGGACATATAAACATATAAACATGGTTAAATCAACAAAATTCAAGCTTTCATGATATCGTGCCTCGACAACGGCGCCAAAAACTTGATGCGTAAATTTTGAGTATATAAAATCATCTATTTTAAATCCATCCCTTAATCAAATTTTAAGTAAAACATTAATCTCAAAATACACATGTGTGCAAGTATACTCATCGCAAGCATAATACAAGAAATTAACGAGTATTGTTCCTTAAAGGAATAAGTACACACTAATCATTTTTCATTCATTATTTAACCGACCAAAATAAAGTGAGAAAATAATTTTAAAAATAAAGAAATATATACAACTCAAGAATATAAGCTTATGCAATTTAGACAATTATCCTAAAAAAATATGACAATGAACCAATTAGCAATTCTCTCAATTAATTATCATCTTGGCGTCATGAAGGAATGCACCGTAAAATTCAATCGTTTGTCAAGTCATGAATTTACTTAGGTAAATTCCATTTTGTTTGTCAATCCATGAAATCCTATATTTTGATTCATATTAACAGATTCGTCAATCAAGCTAACATAACCAAAACATGCATTAAGCTCATCATTCATATCTTGATTCAATTAGCAGATTTGTCAATCAAGCCATCCTAACCAAAACATGCAAGAATCTCAATTTCTTAAAAACATGAAATTAGCTAATAACCCTATGTCAAGGCGAAATTAACTTAACATTCGATCACTTAGTTCTAAAATCCTAACTTCATCGTTCAAATCCATTAAAATTTAACAAATACAAAATCAATGTAATACAACTCCTAACATCATTGTGTCGAAGTTAATTAAAAGAACTCGCATCAATGACCAATGAAACCAAGTAATAAAATGCCAAGGATGACAAAGAATTGATCAAATAACTAAATTAACGCTAAATTATGAATCCTAAAATAATGTTAAATTGCAATAAAAGCATTGAATACATCATTGCTAAAGGAAAAGAAGACAAAGAGAAAAGAAAGCACTCATAAACAAGCCTCTTTCTTCTTCCTTGAAGACTCCCTAGAACAATCCTTCTTGATGTAGGTGAACTCCTTCTTCAATGTGAGAATAAAAAAATTTGCCCCTTTAATTCACCTTTCTATGTTGTATATCTCAAACCATTGTGTTCTCTTGTGCTTTATAGGCCTCTTGGATGCCAATTTCGTGACTGAGAAAGCCTTAGTCGAGTAGGAGTAGAAAATACCAAATCATTAAATAAGCCCTAATTTTGTGTACAGAATTTTCTCCTCTAGAGCGTAACTGGCACCGGGTACCTTCGACCCACTTGGCGCCAGGTGCACAATATTCTTCTGCTGTTTTTGCTTTGTTTTTTGTCGTCTCTTCTTGGCAGACAGACTGGACCCAGCGCCAGGTTCACTTGCCAGACCTAGCACCTAGTTTGTTTGGAAATCCCCTAAAGCTTACTCAATTTTCGCTGCTGGAGCAGAATGGACTTGGCGCCTGGCCCACTGGCTAGGCCTGGTGCCAGGTACATTCTGGTTTTATGCACTTTCTACTTGATTTTAACTTAAATCTACACATATTTGCCAAAAACACCTTTTATAACTAAAATGTCAAATAGGAAAGAATATACCTAGTTATTACAATAAATGTATCTTAAAACACTCTCAAATAACTAGGAGAAGAATGGTGATTTTAACCCCTATCACATGCATACTGCAAAGTAGATATCCAGTCTTGTATAAAATATAGCATACATGAGACTTCCCATTGCTGAAGCATAGGGTATCCTACTCATCTTTTCCTTTTCTTCCTGTGTTTAAGGTCAATCCGTGCCTAAAGGGTATGATTACCCATATACACTGATCTATGCTAAATTTAGCCAGTACCTTATTAATATAATCAGATTGGGATAGGCCTAGCATTCTTTACTTCTTATCTTAAGAAGCTTTTTTCCAAGAATATAGCTAGCTTATCCTATATCTTTCATGTTAAATTGACTTGATAATCAGACCTTTATGGATGGCAATGTTTGTACATCATTTTCAATGAGTAGAATGTCGTCCATATAAAGTACCATAAAAGACACGTTATTGCCATCTATTTTCCTATACACATATGGTTTATCCACATTTTGTATGAAACTATAAGACTTTATAGTCTCATTAAAACGTATGTTCCATGCTCGTGATGCTTGTTTAAGTCCATAAATGGACTTCTTAAGCTTACAAACTATATGTTCTTGGCATTTCGCAACAAATCTTTTAAGTTAGGCCATATAGATGTCTTCACTAAGATAGCCATTAAGAAAGGCTGTTTTGATATCCATCTGTCATATCTCTAGTCATAATAACATGCGAAGGCCAAGAGAATGCAAATACACTTAAACATTACAATAGGTGAAAAGGTATCCTCATAATCGTTCTTTAACTTTTTGCAATCAACCTTACTTTATAGGTTTCCACATTTCTATTTGCATTTCTCTTTCTCTTGTATACCCACTTGTACCCTATAGGTTTAATCCATTCAAGTGCATTAACAAGATCTCAGACTTGATTGGGATACATAAATTCAATCTCGGCATCCATTATTACTTACCATTTGTCTGCATCAATATTACAATGGTTTCATCGTATCTAGTGGTATCTTGATCCTGATGGTCGGAGATTACCTCAAAGGCTTCTCCAGTCTATCTTTTTGGAACTCTAGATATCCTCCCACTATGACGTGGTTTATTTTGTATAGGAATATTTGGCTGTGCCTCTTTAAGTTCCTCAATTAGGGTACTCGAAGTTGAAGTGTCACTCAACTTCTCTTCCAATTCCACTTTACTCGAAACTTTAGTAGACACACTTTATTCATCTTCCAAATATCTGCATGAGTATTACTAAGTACCTTTTTTTCTTAGGGATGATACAAGTATCTATCCCTTGTTCTTTTTGGATACTCTACGAAGCAGCACAATTTTGGTCTTGGGTTTATCTTGCTTCATTTGGTTAGTACATAAGCTAGACAACCCCATACCTTGAGATGATTCATACTGGGCTTTCGTCTAGTCAATAGCTCATAGGGTGTCTTAGGTACTAATTTAGAAGGTACTAAATTTAGAATATATGTTGCTATTTCCAGAGCATGTCCCTTAAAAAAAAAAAAAGGAAATGTTGCATGACTTATCATACTTCTGACAATTTCCATTAATGTTCTATTTCATCCCTTAGCTACTCTATTCTGTTGGAGAATCCCAAGTGCAGTTAACTAAGATACTGTACCCTAATGTGCCAAGTAATCCTAGAATTAACCAAGGAGATGCTCTCCACTACGATCCGATCTTAGCTTTTTGATTAGTTTATCTGTTTGACGCACCACCTCAGCCTTAAACTCCTTAAATTTATCAAATGAGTCAGACTTACGCCTTATTAAGTAAACATAACCAAAACGCGTGTGATCATCTGTGAACATGATAAAGTACTCATAATCTCCTCTAGCAAATGTAGATATTGGAACATAAACATCAGTATGAACTAACACTAATATTTTCTTGGCTCTTTTCACCTTTTGAGTAAAGGACCTTTTAGTCATTTTACCCACAAGATAAGATTCGCACTGAGGCCATTCCTCCAATTTCAATGAGTCCAAAGACTTATTTTGGTTTAACCTCTGAATCCGATTAGGATTTATATATCATAATCTTAAGTACCATAAATATATGTTATTTGATGTGGCCTTTCTCTTCTTATTATTAGATTTCGTCTGAGTATTATTTATTTGACAATTAATATAATTAATATAGAAAAAATTCCTATACATGATTCTAGAACAAATAATATTTCCATTCTACTGATTAAAGTACTAGAATAGAAAGAAACAGAATTTCATTGATTAATCAATTTTGAAACTGAAATCAAATTCTGTTTAAAGCTAGAAGCATATAAAATATTTTTTTAAAACTAAAATCCTAATACAATTAAATAAAATCTCTACGTCTCACACTACTTTAGCCCCACACTTGTGCTCTATTACCTACTCTAAGTCCATGCTCTCTTCTACTGAGTCATC
Organism: Voacanga thouarsii; assembly: GCA_026120185.1. Lineage (NCBI taxonomy): Eukaryota > Viridiplantae > Streptophyta > Magnoliopsida > Gentianales > Apocynaceae > Voacanga > Voacanga thouarsii. The sequence continues at coordinate 1,403,455 of JANUWF010001246.1, read as the reverse complement.
TTATCTTGCTCAACCCTACAATGAGTTATAGATATGGTCAGTGGTTTTGAAATTAACAATCTATGTGGATAATGATCCAACAATCAATATAGACTCTAAGTATAAAGCAATACTTGAAGAGGACTTGGTCAAGAAGTCCAAATAATCCTTTTTTAAGTGCCCCTTCTTGTCACACTTAAAACACTTGCCCTTGGGCTTGGTGTTGGGTTTGGACAGACCGAACAGGGATCCTTTAGGTCGGGCCTCCGCATTATTCTAGACCTTCTTCTTCTTGAACTTCTTATATTAGACCCCAGTTCTAGAAGATGAACTAAAATGAGTAACCAAAATATTTGACTTAGGCTTTATAATTTTCTCAATAGCTAGGAGTTCTTTCATTAGCTCTGTCAAAGACATATTCAACTTGTTCATATTATGCTTTAACTTGAATTGAGAATATGAATTTGGTAAAATCTCAAGAACTATGTCAATTGGGCTCTCAACATCGATTGTTACCCCTAGGACCTCGCCTCCTCGAAGTAAGCAATTATCTTGAGCATATGCTCACGAACCGATGCCCCCTCAGCTATCCTAGTGTTCATAATTACTCTAAGAGCTTCCTGCCCTATGGGTCGGCTCTTTTCAGTAAATATGATGTACAATGATACATCAATGACGTATGTAGTAGGCATATTCTCATTTTTAGACTGAAGAACATTGGACATGGAAGTTGTTAGCTCTAAGGGCTTTCTCCTATATTTTGACTTATGACAAACATTAATGTGAACTAACTTGTGTAATCTATATGTGATAGGACATGATTGATCTCTATTCTTCTAAGGCATTCAAATATGATTGTTAGGCAACTCTTTAGTAATGAAATTCAAGTATGGAAGAAAAAAAAGAAGATCAAAGTATATAGGGTTGCATACCAAGAAGTCCTTATAGAAGAACTTTAGACTAGGAAGTGTTATTAAGGTATTTCTATTAATTCCTATGTCTCTTTACCTTTTGATTCAATTGATTTTTACCTTGAAGCACACAAAGAAAAAGATTTCAAAGTTTGGAAAATCTCAGAATTTTGGACTGAGTAGTTTAGATGTTTCTATATCCAAAAGATTTGTCCAAAATTCTATAAACAGTATTGAAATGTTTCTGCCTAAAAAAGTGTCATTTTAGACTTATCTTTTGGATGCATCGTCGTCCAAAACACAGATAAATTTCACAGAAAAATTATAGCCATTGGCACTTCACTTTTTTGCACTATAAATAGCCTCTAAACAAGATTAGACACAATATTTTTGTGACATTCTTCTAAGAAACACTATTGCTCATCAGTTTACAAAAATCTCCTTTTATCAAGTGCTTCAAAGTGAATTCATTTTGTGTCAAAGGTAAAAGTGTTTGTACTTTGTAAATAAGTGAGCTTTTACTGTTCTATTGATATTTAATCTCCTTTTTAGTATAAGGTTGTGGTGTAAAATCCATTTGGGGTGAACCTTGTTGTGATTGTTTGATTGAAAGGTTTTGAAAAACCTAGTGTGGTAATCCTCTCTTGTATGTGGTACAGTTTGATTTCATTAAGTGGAGTAAATGAAATCTGGTTGAAAATCCTTAAGTGTGAGTTTAAGGTAGTGGATGAAGATCTTAGTAGATCGAACCACTATACATTATGTGTCTCATTTCCTTTCATAAGTAATTAACTGCTTCGTGTTTCTTTCTTTATCTAAATCTGGATATATCTCAAAGAGTTTTTGGATAACTTTCTTTGTCATCATCAAGTCGGTCCAAGAAACTTGATGATCTTTATTATTCTGTATATCTGATGAGTCAAAAAAATTTTAGCTTGCCAAAAGCCTTATTCTCCACCTCCCCCTCCCCCCCCCCCCTCTAAGGTTTTTTATTTGGTATCAGAGCTTGGTCTACATATTCTTGGTTTAACAACCTTGTAGAAAAGATCTTCATGGCAAGCTTATTCTCTCTTCCATATGTTGAAGGATCTTCAACAAATCATCCTCCTTTGTTCAATGGAAATAACTATACATTTTGAAAAATTAGAATGAAAATTTATGTGTGTTCTATCAACTTTGAGTTATGGAGTTTGATAGAAAATGGTCCTTTTATTCCGTCAAAAATTGTTGATGGTATAACATTACCTAAACAGAATGATGAGTTTAGTGTGGAAGACAATGCTAAGATGACTTTAAATTTTCAGACTATGAACATTTTATGTTGTGCACTGGATGCGACTGAATACAACCGAATTAGTGGTTGTGATTTAGCCCATAAAATGTGGAGATTACTTAAAGTCACCCATGAGGGGACAAACCAAGTCAAAGAATAAAAATTAGGGCTTCTAATTCATGATTATGAATTATTCACAATGAAGCCGAATGAAAGCATCATTAATATGTTCACGAGATTCACTAATATCTCAAATAGTCTCAAAGCCTACAGGAAAGTTTATTCCCTTGGGGAACAAAATCGAAAAATTTTAGATGCCTTACCAAAAAGCTAGCAGCCTAAAACTCTTGTAGTGGAAGAATCCAATGATTTAAAATCCTTACCAATCAAAAAGCTGATTGGATCTTTTCTAACTCATGAGATGAAACTTAAAAGGTTTCATGAATCTGATGATCATGATAGAGGCAAAAAAGGGGATAGCATTGAAAGTTGAAAATGAAAATAAAGAAACAAGTCTATCGAAAAGCAGTGAGGGTATGGAAATGGACAATGAAGATTTGGCTATGATAGCAAAAAAATTCAGAAGAATGTTCAACAAAGGGAACTACAAAAGAGGAAAGAAGTTTGTGAGAAAGAAAAGACAAACCCCAGTATTCAAACCTCAATGTTATGAATGTAAAAGTACTGATCACATCATTGCCGATTGTCCTGTTGCAAAAGGTAAGGAAGGAAGAACGTTTAAAAAGAAGAAAGTCCTGAAGGCAAAGAAAGGTAAAGGATTGATGGGAACTTGGGACTTAAATGGAACCGAGTCTGAAGATGAAGATTCTGAGAATGAAATTGCCAACATATGCTTCATGGCCTTGGAAAGCGAGGTAAACTCTTCTACATCTAATTTCATGTCTAATTCGCTTATATCTATGACTGAAAAGCATGATGATCCGAATGAGCTATTAATTGATATGTTTCATGAACTAACAAAACTGTCTAAAAAAAAAAAAGAAATGAAGTTGAAAATTAACTGTTTGATGGAAAAGAACAAAATGTTGTAAAATGATAACAAAATGTCTCTTGAGTCACATGTGGTGCTATTATTAAAAAAGATGTGATCATGACTGCTTTGCAATATGCATCTCTGGAAAATAGAAATTTGTATGATAGAATTCAAACTCTTGAAAGTATGGTTAGCACTTTTAATGACATGAAAAATAGAGTAAATGATCTTACCACTTGTATTGAAAAATTCACCAATGATAAAAGCAATCTGGAAAAATTACTCGGAACTCAACATCAAGCTGGAAACCGAAATGGCTTAGGATATAAATATGAGGATAAGGACAAAATTTACAAGCCTAGATTTGTTAATGCTGGAAATCGAAATGGCTTAGGATATGAATACGAGGATAAGGACAAAATTTACATGCCTAGATTTGTTAATGTTGGAAATCGAAATGGCTTAGAATATGAACATGAGAATAAGGAAAAAAATAACAAGTCTCAATATGTTAAATCTACCTTATGTTATAGAACACACAAAGCTTGCACATATTGTGAAAAATCGGGACATATAGTTTTAAGATGTCTTATTAGAAGAAAAGTGGAATTCGATGAAATAATATTCTGAAAAATCAAAGGAAATGTTACTAACCTTCATGGACCCAAGAAAGTGTGGGTACCAAAAATCATTCCTCCTTCTCATGTTTAGGCACAGTCTTTGAGCTTCACCAAGTGGTTCTTGGACAGTGGTTGTTCAAAACACATGACTAGAAATGCAGCTTTGTTAGAGGATATACAAACCATAAATGAAGGATTCGTTACATTTAGAGACAAGAAGAAAGGAAAGATTCTTGGCATTGGTAATATTGGTAAAGGTTTCTTAACCATTATAAAACAAGTTTTACTTATTAATGATTTGAAATATAACTTACTTAGCATTAGCCAACTATGTGACAATGGCTGCAAAATTATCTTTGAAAATGATTCTTGTTCTATAATGGACAACGCAAATCTTGAAACAATATTTACTGCCAAACGCATTGGAAATGTATATGTGTTCTATCTAAATGACCTTATAGCTAATGACATTAGATGCCTATTCGTACATGATAATGATGGTTATCTTTGGCGTATAAGATTAGGTCATGTATCTTTTGATTTGCTAAATAAACTGTCTTCAAAAGAGCTTGTTGGGGGACTGCCAAAAATGAAATTTGATAAAAGTAAAATTTGTGATACATGTTAATTTGGGAAACAAATCAAAACCTCTTTTAAACCTAAGAAAATGATTTTAACCTCAAAACCACTCGAATTAATTCATATGGATTTATTTGGACCAATAAGGACTGTCAGTCTTGGAGGTAAGATGTATACATATGTACTTGTTGATGATTTTTCTAGATTCACTTGGATTTTATTTCTTGGACAAAAGGATGAAGCCATTTCTAAATTTTTGAAACTGATTAAATGCGTCCAAAACTCGATTGGATGCAAACTAATTTCTATTAGAAGTGATAATGGCAAAGAATTTTGCAACAATGAATTTACTCACTTCTATGATGAAAATGGAGTCTTTCACAATTTTTCAACAGTAAAAACCCCTCAACAAAATTATGTTGTTGAAAGGAAATATCGCACTTAGCAAGAAATGGCTAGTTCAATGCTTTGTGAAAATGCCCTTCCAAAATATTTTTGGGCTGAAGCTGTTAATACAGCTTGCTCTATAATAAATCGAGTTATGCTAAGATCGTTTTTGAGAAAAACTCCTTTTGAACTTATATTTGACAAAACTCCATCTATCTCTTATTTTAAGGTGTTTGGGTGTAAATGTTTTATCCTAAAAACTCGAGATAATCTGGGAAAATTTAACAGCAAGTCTGATAAGGCCATATTTCTTGGATACTCTTCTAACAAAAAGACATATAGAGTGTACAACAAAAGAACTATTTGTGTGGAAGAATCCGTGCATGTTGTGTTTGATGAATCTAACATTTATGCTTCAAGAAGAGATGATGATGATGTAGGAAGTTCAAAGGAAGTCAAATTAGATCAACTCAAAGCTCCACTGCTAGATACTCATGCAAAAGAAGAAGAAATTGAAGAGCTACAAACTGAACAAGGAAAATAACAAACTAAAGATTCTACGAATCAACAATTGCTAAAAGACTGGAAATACAAAACAGGTCATCAAAAAGAACAAATCATTGATGATCCAAACTATGGAGTTAAAACTAGACGGTATTTTATTAATAACTTTGCTATTCTTTCAAACATAAAACCTAACTGTATTGATATAGCATTGCATGATGAATTTTGGATTATTACTATGCAAGAAGAATTAAACCAATTTAAAAGAAATCAAGTTTGGAAACTTGTCCCTAGACCTCTTAATCGTCTTATTATTGGTACTAAATGGGTATTTAGAAATAAACTTGATGAAAATGAAGCTGTGATTAGAAATAAAGCTAGATTTGTCGCACAAGGATTTAATCAAAAAGAAGGTATTGGTTATGATGAGGCATTCGCTCTTGTTTCTAGATTAGAATCCATAAGAATGCTTCTTGCTTCTACATCCTTAAAAAATTTCATGTTCTATCAAATAAATGTTAAGAGTGTATTCTTAAATAGTTCTATTGAGGAGGAAATATATGTTCAACAACCTCCTGGTTTTATTCATAAGCACTTTCCAAAACACATTTTCAAACTTTCTAAAGCTCTTTATGGATTAAAGCAAGCTCCAAGAGCTTGGTATGAGAGACTTAGTGGTTTCTTGATTTCAAAAGGTTTTTCAAGAGGCTTGATTGATACCACCTTATTCATCAAATCTGATAATTCTAGTGATCTACTAATTGTTCAAATTTATGTTGATGATATCATTTTTTGTGCTACTAACAACTCTTTGTGCAAGATGTTTGCTAAGACTATACAGCAAGAATACGAAATGAGTATGATGGGAGAACTAAGCTTCTTTCTCGGACTACAAATTAAGCAAACCAAGGATAGGATCTTCATAAATCAAGCTAAGTATGCCAAGGAGTTGCTCAAAAGGTTTGAAATGAATGAAGCAAAAGAAATCTGCACACCTATGAGTACTTCTATCAAACTTGATCAAGATGAAAAGGGTAAGAAAGTAGATGAACATAAGTATAGAGGTATGATTGGAAGTCAACTCTATCTTACTGCTAGCTGACCAGACATTATATTTTCAGTATATCTTTGTGCTTGTTTTCAATCTTGTCTAAAGAAATCACATCTATGTGCAGTAAAATGCATACTCCGATATCTAATTGGCACATATGATTATGGATCATAGTATTCTCACACTAACACATTTGATCTTATAAGATATACTAATACAAATTATGCAGGTTGTAAAGTTGAAAGAATAGTGGCCATTGTCAATTTCTTGGACAGTAACAATGATAGGGGCTAAATTAGTTATACTTTTCTTAGTTATTTGAGGTTCTTTTGCAATACATTTTGTACAATAACTAGTCATATTCTTTCATATTCGAGATTTTACCCTTGGAAAGGTATTTTATTCATTATTTCAGGTTTTTGGGGTAAAACGAAGTGAAAACGTCGCAAAACAGAGGAGAGGCAGCGCCGGCTAGGGCCCTAGAACCGGCATTGGCTGTGCACTGTTGAAACGGACTTTGAAGCGATAGAAAAATTGGTGAAACAGAGAAGAACATAACCAAGGCGGTGCCGGCTGTGAAGCTGGAACTGTCACCGGCTACATTCTAGAACTCATTGTATGAAATTCGGGGAAAAATCGGCGAATAAGTAGAGGAATAGAACACAATCGGCGCCGGCTCCAAGAGCCAAGGCGGCGTCGGCTGTGCCCTAGAGTTAAGGCGGTGCTGCGATTTTTCTACGCGTTTTTTATAATCTGAGGAGTTTTAGTATCTTCCAACTTCTACTCGGCCAAGAACATAGTACCTACGAGTTTAGGCACTCCTTAAGGCTATAAATAGATGAAAAACACAAATGGGAGAATTCATTGATCATCATAGAAAATCTCCCAATCAAATGAGGAATTCTTTAATTCAAGGAGGGTTGTACAAGAAGGTCTTCAAATGAAGAAGAAGGAGGAGGCTTGTCTATGAGTGATTTCTCTTACTGTGTTTTCTTTTTCTTGAACAATGATATGTTAATTGTTTTATTGTAATTTGACATTGTTTTAGATATTTATGGTTTTTAGAGTTATTTGATCTTTTGATTAATCGATTGTTACTCTTGATATTTAATTACTTATATTGATTACGAGATTGATTGATTATTTCTTTTCATTAACTTGCTTGGGAAAGGGGCTGATGGTGGTTTCAATTGGTCAATTTCATATTTGTTGTCTCTTAACTTGCTTGGAAAAGGGGTTAATTGCTATGAATTGGTAATTAAAGGTTAATTAATGTCTACTAGAGTATGGATTCATTGGTTAATTTCATGTTTTAAGTTTGCCAGAGTATGAAAATTTAATCAAATAATTGTGTTTAATGCATCTTTTGGGTAAGACTGGCTGAGACAGAGTATGTGATGCTAAGTTACCTAGAAGATAGGGATTCATGGATTGGGAAAGAAGTGAGTCTACTTTAATTCTTCATGATGCCAAGAGAATAATTAGTTCTGATAAAGGTTGGATACTTTAAGATCATGGGTGTCTAAACAATGATTTGAATTGCATACTTCTCCATCCTTAACATGTATATATTCTTATTTTGATTTTATTTTTTTTATTTGTTTTTCACTTTATCGAGTCAGATAAACAATGAAAGAAATGTAATTAATGTCTATTTGTTTCTTGAGGATCGACACTCATTTGAACCCTATGCTCGGTTAATGATGAGTACGCTTGCTCATATATGTGATTTGGGTTGAATGTTTTAATTTAAACTTGATTGGGAATGTGCTTTGTTTTATATGATTTTTATACCTAAGTTCGAATGCATCAAACAAGCAGGCGTGTGTATCCTTATCCACTACTGAGGCTGAATACATTGTAGCAGGCAATTGTTGTGCTCAAATTTTGTGGATGAAGAATAAATTGCTAGATTTTAATTTTAACTTTAATTATTATGTGATAATACAAGTGTTATCAATCTAACAAAAAATCATATTCAACATTCTAGGACAAAGCATATAGAAGTTGAACATCATTTCATCTGAGATCATGTGCTCAAAGGCGATGTGTATGTTGAATATATTTCAACTGATGAACAACTTGCAGATATTTTTACTAAACCTTTAGCTGAAGAAAGATTCAACAATCTGAGAAGAGGTTTGGGAATTACAAAAATCTAAAAACTAACCTTTTTGCATAAGTTTTTTTTTTTTATTACTCCCTCCGTCCCATTAAAATTGACCTACTTACTATTTTGGGATGTCCCATTAAATTTGACACTTTCCTTAAAAGGAAAGTTTTTACTATACAATTTATTATAAAATAATCAATATACCCCATATATATTATATTTATATTCTTAGATTTGACATAAAGTATTATGGGACCCACATATTTTTTATTTTTATTATATTATATTATATTATATTATTATATTCTAATTTTTACTTTTGCATAAAATATCGTGCCAAGTCAACCACTATCAATTTTAATGGAACGGAGGGAGTATTATTTTACAGGATTAGTGAAGAAAAAGTTTTTAGAAATAGTGTTTGTATCCAAAACACACTAACAACTTTTTAGACGCAGTATTTAAGTCCAAATCCCACATCCAAAATGCATTTCTGAAAAGTCTCGTTTGGATAATAATTTCGGGTTGGGTCAAAATCCAAAACCCTCTTATATATATATATATATATATATATATATATATATATATATATATATATACTCTATATTTTTCCTTATTCCAATTTTTGAATTTCAAAAAGTTGGTTTGCGCATTTCTGTAAACTTCTGTGAAAAATTTATCTTTTCAATGCACTTTATATCACATTACTCCAAACATTCAAAACACTCTGATTTTTCTCAAAACCATTGTAACCGATTCCTCCAAAAGTCTCTGTGTTCTTCTTTTTCTAAGAAAAACCGCCAGTCCAAAAAGAAAAAGCCCTAATCTTACGAATGGCAAAAACGAAATCTTCTACACCAAAACTAAAGAAGGGGCACAAAATATCTTCGAAGATGAAGAAAAAGAGTTCAACTTCAAGCAAAGTGAAAGGGAAAGAAGTCTCTCCTCAACCGGACTTCTCAGCATCACACTACAACTCATCAAAGTCTTCTCCTGAACAAGTGAGTTCTGAAAATTAGGTACTCCGTTTCATAGACTCTAAATGTGAAACTGAATATAATGACTTTCAAGGAACAGAACGGTTATTTCTGGATACTGTGGAAATCCTTTGGCCTTTCTAAATCTTTCAAATGTATTAGATATGTTTGAACACATTGGAAGGGGTAGTTTGCTTTCTATTGATGAGAAATTATTTACTCAATTTGTCTGGGAATTTTATGCTAATTTAAGAAAAGATCATCTTGAGGAAACTGGGAGAGGTTTCATGATTCAATGGTATGTGTCAAGAGTTAAGGGAAAAGACAATGAGTTTGATTATTGTCTGTTAAATAGGATTTATGATGTGAGGGATGCTAGAATTCAGTATTTTGAGTTGAACAAATTTCTAGAGGGATTTGATTTGAAGAAATTTGAGGAAATCTTTACTAGAGGGAAGAGTTTTGGGAACTCTGGTAACAGAAGTACCAAATGGCTTAATGGAGTTGGAATGAATTCTGCACCATATAGTTTCCACTATGGTGGTTCTGAGCTACGGACATAAGACCTCCATAAGCTTTCTGCAAATGGTAATCATGTTGGGCCTAGCAGAGGGTAGGCAAATAAACTTTGAGTTTTAAGCTACCAAATTGATGCTGCAACTAAGGAATACATCAAACAAAGCTCTGCCTTGTGGAAATCTCTTATCTAAAGTGTTCAGTCACTTTCATGTAGATTTAAATTCTATTCCTAGTGATCCAACAAAAATGAATGTTTACAGCTTTGACTTCTTTGAGAGAATGGGTAATGAATGGAAGCTGCTGAGAGACACTAAGGGTAAAAAAAGAGAAAATGTGATGAAAATTAAAACTGAAGGAAAGTCTGTTCCTGTTGCTGGAACAAAAAGAAAGTTTGAAGATGATCCTCAGGCAGAATCCTCTGCTAAGGGGAAAGAAAAGGATGAGGGATTATCTGTGAGCATATTAGATGCCATCAATTCACTGGCTATGAAATTGGATAATCTCAGTTCTGAGCTTCAAAGTCTTGGAAACAGATTGACTGCAGTAGAAAAGATTGCAAAAATAGATGCACCTGTGTCTACTCCAATTATGTCTGCTTAAGAAAAAGAAACAAGAGATGAACTTGTCATTGAAAAAGAAACTGATCTTCCTGCCACGGAGAAAGTGCATGCTACTAAGCAAACCCAGACAAAATCTCCAATTAAGGAAACTATAGCATCTTCTGCATCCTTTAAACCACATGTCTCATCTGGAAAGAGACAAAAGCATATTGTGGTGAAGAGAAAATCCAACCGGATAGTTGGTCAACACTCTAAAAAGGGTGCCAGTTCAAAAGTTGAAACCATTAACATCTCCTAAGAAGACCAGTTGGGCAGAATGATCTTTAGTGGATATCTCTCTAATATCATGAACAATTTACTTTCTGCAGTTTGAACAATTTACTTACCTATCTTTAGATTATGCACAAGGATAATTGCTTATTTTCTGCATATTGCTTAAATTCTAACTATTTTCTATCCATCTATATTCTATTTCTGCTTCCTCTCTGTTATTACTCTTTTTGATTGATGACAAAGGGGGAGAAAAGATTAGACTGATTAGACTGTATGAATGACTGGGATATTGGTTAAAATATGAAGAGGGGGAAGATATTAGAGTGATCTGAATGACTAGGAAGAAATGAACTGATATAATACTGTTCTGGAAATTATTGATGTTGCTGCAATGATTGGGAAGATATTACACTGATATAATCTGATATGATACTGTTTGGGAAAATGTTTGCTTTACTAGATATGATTATTGAAAATTGATTAGAAGTTTCTTCTTGGAATGTTGGGATAATTTTTTGGTAAACTTCTGCTTATAATACCTTGTGGTTGATTTGATGAACTGCTTGATATAAAAATTGATCATCTCTGATTTCAATTTATGGTCACTCAAATCTTTTTATCCAAAAGTATTCTCTTTATAATGAAGGTATCTTTGAGACTAATCTGAGAAGATGTGGATATGATTCTATGACAAAATCAAAATTTCAATTAATTGGATTGTCTTCCTTATGTTTAAAAATTCCTTGAAAATAAAAAAAAAATCCATTATCTCGTGCATTGTGTCAATGAGAGTTTTGGACTCATATTTTCTTGATCCAGAAATCCTTTTCTAAGAGTCATACTATTTTGGGAACACACCTTTTAGACATCCAAAAAGGTTTCATACACCCCTTCACAAATGTTTTGGACGTACAAAATTGATTTCAGTTTTCCCTCTCATTTTGAAATATTCATATATGCAAATATTAAGGGGCAGCATCTCATCATATAACTTGCCTACTATATCTTCTTTATTTATTAAATTATTATCTCCTTTCGAATATTCATAAGGATATGGAGATAGGATAGACTATAGGATCATTAAGCCATGCATGTAAGTATATGCTGTAAAATTATCTATCTTAATCTCAAAATCTATCTTTTAGACCTATAATAAGAGATTGCATTTTAATAATATATATATATATATATATATATATAAATATATTCGTATCTGCCTCAATCAACATGTTCACTCTATACACATTATTGTTCTTTATATATATCATTTTTTTATTAAGTTTGCCATCACTCAAAAAAGAGGAGATTGTTAGCCCTAAGGGCTTTCTCTTATATTTTGACTTATGACAAACATTGATGTGAACTAACTTGTGTAATCTATATGTGATAGGACATGATTGACCTTTGTTCTTCTAAGGCATTCAGATATGATTGTTAAGCAACTCTTCAATAATGAAATTCAAGTATGGAAGATAAAAAAGAAGATCAAATTATATGGGGTTGCATACCAAGAAGTTCTTATAGAAGAACTTTAGACTAGGGAGTGTTATTAAGGTATTTCTATTAATTCCTATGTCTCTTTACCTTTTGATTCAATTGATTTTTACCTTGAAGCACACAAAGAAAAAGATTTCAAAGTTTTGAAAATCTCAAAATTTTGGACTGCGTAGTTTGAAATTCGTCCAAAATCTTGTAAACAATGTTGAAATATTTCTACCTAAAAAAGTGTCATTTTGGACTTACCTTTTAAATACATTGTCATTCGAAGCCTGAATCCAAAATATGGATAAATTTGATAGAAAAATTATAGCCATTTTATAGCCGTTGGCACTTCACTTTTTGGCTCTATAAATAGCCTCTAAACAAGATTGGACATAAGATTTTTGTGACATTATTCTAAGAAACACTATTACTCATCAGTTTACAAAAATCTCCTTTTATCAAGTGCTTTAAAGTGAATTCATTTTATGTCAAAGGTAAAAGTGTTTGTACTTTGTACCTTAGTGATCATCTACTCAAATAAGTGAGCTTTTACTGTTCCATTAATATTCAATCTCCTTTATAGTACAAGGTTGTGGTGTAAAATCCATTTGGGGTGAACCTTGTTGTGATTGTTTGATTGAAAAGTTTTGGAAAACCTAGTGTAGTGATCCTCTCTTGTATGTGGTACAATTTGATTTCATTAAGTGGAGTAAATGAAATCTGATTGAAAATCCTTAAGTGTGAGCTTAGGTAGTGGACGTAGATCTTGGTAGATCAAACCACTATACATTCTATGTCTCATTGCCTTTCATAAGTCATTAACTGCTTCGTGTTTCTTTCTTTGTCTGAATCTGGATATATCTCAAAGAGTTCTGAGATAAATTTCTTTGTCACCATAAAGTCGGTTCAAGAAACTTAATGATCCTTTTTATTCTATATATCAGACGAGTCAAAAAAATTTCAGCTTGCCAAAAACCTTATTTACCCTCCCCCCCCCCCCCAAGGTTTTTCAGAAGTCAACATATAGCATCATACCATCTCATCGGCTTTCTTCCATGCCCTCTTAATCTCACGACTATGGAATCTTCCCCAATTTTAGGATAATGGTCAGTCACAACAAACTTAAACTCTTCCGTAGTGAGTACTATATTCAAATTCATTTTTCAATCAATATAGTTAGGCCCAATTAACTTATTCTCCTTGAGAATAATGGACAAATGACTAAAACTAGACATTTCTATTGATTGGGGAAAAAATTTATTCAGAAAATATTTATTTTAGAAAAATATATAAAAATACACATTTAAAACATCATATTATTTTCTTGATATGGTTAACCTATTAAAACTATTATCAAAAATATGAAAATTTTGGCTCTTAAAAAAATTGACAGAGTTTTGTAGGAATGTTAACAGTTTTCTAAATTAAGTGTATAACCATCACAAATTAAACTTCCTTAATAGGTAATGATCCAGAAATAGTTCGATCAATAGGATGGTCATTCTTCTCACCAACTACGGACAATCCAGCATTAATGCCTTCAACAACAGGTTGGCGAACACTAATACATATCCTAGGCTTTAAGTATAATTCCTCTGTTAGTTCTAGATTGAAGGGATTCGGCCATACAAGACCATACATGCAGTGAAAAATAAAGCTAAAATCCCTCCCAAAGATCACATGTTTGTCGACTAAAAGGGGTAAGAAAGTAAGTTACAGGATTTGCCTATTTTAGCCGTAATTCAAAGATTTTCTTCAGTTCCCGAACTACTGCGATCATGATCGCATATTCCACACAACACACACTTCTTCTATTCTATGATCAATTACTCATGGTGGCCAATGAAGTCCAAGCAAGGACTGCCTCAAACAGTATCCACACAAAGGCTCAATTACTCACCAGAACCTGCTTAATTCTATGCTAGTAGAACAAGAAGCGGCTAAAGTTTAAGAGTTGGCGAAGACGAGATTCAGAGAGAAACGATTTCTGTGTGTCGTATGTCATCAAAGGAAATGATTTCCTCTATTTTTATTTTTTAAGATTTGTGCTAATTTCAATTAAATCCTCCAAGATCAACCGACTACAACTGAGTTCTTAAAGTTTATATAATTGCAATTAGGCCCCATGAATTATGACAGACTTATAATTCACTTATAAATCATTTTCTTCTCACAATTACCCCTATAATATTATCAAATAATATATTGAGTACTCAAATCTTTATTGTGTGTGACCCATTAGGTTTCCTAGTCTATTGGTAGCAAAATATGAATTAATCCAAACTTCTTTAGGATTAATAATTCTTAATAATTTAGAATTAACTTCTTAATTCTAATTAGGATTAGTTTATTAATTCTTCCATTAATAAACCCATATTCAACAAATCATGAGCGGTATCTAGCAACACATCATGACCACCTAGGAGTCCAAAAAGTTAAGTGGCTAGACATAAACCCTTCAATAACAAACATCAGTGCAACAAACTCCTTTCACATCTAATATCTCATTCGATTTGAAGTACAGAATTAGTGCCAACTCCCTCCAGCATATAAATTAATTTTTGCCCGAATATATTAGTACTTGTTCCCGAAATCCACTACTCAACATGTGCATCAATTGGAACTGTTTCTAATACACAATCACCATGGCCAAGGATTTCTCAAGTAGTGATTCCTACAAGTGGCAGTGAGATATTCGCCCCTACTATTAGGAGTAGCGAATCCTTTATTGATTCTCTCAACTACTTTTCTTTACTTCATATTGCACCTAATATCCATCTTATAGGCAGCCATCGATCTAACTCAAAGATTGGAATCAAAGTACAATGCTCAGCAAACAAAGTACCTTGGAGATCTCAAGCCTAAGGATACTTGCACGTTTGCTATGATAAGATTCTATCACTGGCACTAAATAGTTATCCATGTGATTATCTCATATCTAGATTATCCAATGTACTTGTCCTAGTGACAAGCATCCACGTATTAACTTTGAGTATCACAATACTCACAGACGTGAGAACCACCTCTTGATCAAAACAGGAAGTCTAACACGTGCTAGTCTTAATGCATTAATGATATCCTATCTCATTAATACTATGATTAGGGATAATTTAAGTACGAACACTATTCAGTGTAATAGGAATCTCATATTATGATCTCTATCATGATTTCCTTAACATAGTGTTGTACTTGGGACTTTATCTAATAGTTATATTTACACAAAAGTAAACAAAATAAACTAAAAGATAAATAATGCTTTTTATTATTATAAAAATGAGTCATATACAAAATACAAGTGATTGCCTCTAGGGCATAATACTAACAAACTCCTACTTGCACTAGAGCTAATCATTCATGTATCTAATACCCAATGACTAAATATGCCTATCATGTTTCTTTTGGGATAGTGTTTTTGTAAACGGGTTAGCTATGTTCTCATCCATGGAAACTCTCTCTATCTTTACATCTCCTCTTTCAATAATCTCTCTAGTCAAATAGAAACGTCTATGTACATGCTTAGATCACTGTGAGACCGTAGTTCCTTTGCTTGTGCAATGGCTCCATTATTATCACAATACAGAGATATTGGTTCAACAATGCTAGGGACCACTCCAAGTTCTGTAACAAATTTCTTCTTTAGCTACTTCCAAAGTGGCTATGTACTCAGCTTCAGTCATTGAATCGACAATAGTATCTTGTTTGGAACTTTTTCAGCTCACTGTCCCTCCACTCAACGTAAACTTGTAGTCAGATTATGATTTGAAATCATCCTTATAGGATTGAAAACTGGCATCTGTATACTCGATTACTTTCAAATAACTTTTTCCATACACCAAGAGTACATCATTTGTCCTTCATACGTACTTAAGGATATTCATTATAGCCGCTCAATGATCCTCTCCAGGATCAGACTGGTATCTGCTCATAAAACTTAGAGGACAAGATACATCGGGTCTAGTACATATCATAGCATACATGATAGAACCAATTGCAGATGCATATAGTATTCTACTCATGTGATCCCTTTCAACTTGTGTCTTAGGATACATCGACTTTGAAAGGCTTATCCCACGCTTCTTGGGTAAGAATCCCTTCTTAGATTGATCCATACTAAACCTCTTTAGTACTTTATCTATGTATGTAGACAGTAAAAGACCTAGCAACCTTTTTTATCTATCTCTATAGATCCTTATTCCAAGAATGTAGGTTGCTTCTCCAAGGTCTTTCGTGGAGAATTTCCTGAACAACCAAACTTTCACTGATTGAAGGATAGGTACATCATTTCCTATAAGGAATATGTTATCTACATAAAGCACAAAAAAACGACTGCACTCCCACTAATCTTCTTGTATACACAAGGTTCATCCATATTTTGAATGAAACCAAACTCTTTGATTGTTTCATCAAAATGAATGTTCCTGCTCCTAAAAGCTTGCTTAAGTCCATAAATGGACCTTTGCGACTTACACATTTGTGTGCTATCATTGGATGTAAAACTTTTAGGTTGTGTCATATACACTTTTTAGTCTAGTTTCCGTTTAGAAAAACCGTTTTCACATCCATTTGCTAAACCTTATAGTTATAATGAATGGTAATGGCTAGGAATATTATGATAGCTTTAAGCATGGCTACTGGTGAGAATGTTTTGTCATAGTCAATACCATGTTGTTGACGATAACCCTTTAGCCACTAGTCGTGCTTTGTAGGTAACTATATTACCATTCATGTCGATTTTCTTTTTGAAAACCCATTTGCACCCAATAGGTTAGATCCCTTTAGGTAGATCAACCAAAGTCTGTACTTAGTTGTTATACATGAAATCCATCTCTGACTTTATGGCTTCAAGCCATTTATTAGACTCTGAACTATTCAGAACTTTCTTGTAGGTAGTAGACTCATCTTCATCTATGAGTAATACGTCATTGTGGTCACTTATAAGAAATTCATATCTTTCAAGTGCCACACATTTCCTAGTCAACCTACGAGGCTCTTGTGTAGCAGAAGGTTAATCTATTCTCTTAATAGATGTGGGATCAGACGGTTGATCCTCATTTATTTGTTCTTTTTGAACTTCATTAGGTTCACTTTTACTCCCACTGTCCTCTTTGAGCATGTGCTCTTTCTCTAAGAAGATAACATGCTTTGAAGTAAATACTTTATTTTCTAAAGGAAAGTAGAAGTAATACTCGTAAGATTCTTTCGGGTATCCCACAAACAAATATCTGTCAAACTTACTATTAAGTTTGTTTGACTGTAGCCTTTTAACAAAAGCAGGACAACCCCATACTTTCAAGTGAGAAAACTTTGGCTTTTTACCGAAGAACAACTCAAATAAGGTAGTATCAATCATTTTTTACGAAACTCTGTTTAGAATATAAACAGAAGTCTCTAGTACGTACCCCCAAAACGATTTTAGTAGGTTTGCAGAAGCCATCATGGTCCGTACCATGTCTAGAAGGATTCGATTCCTTCTCTCAAATACACTGTTATGTCAAGGTGTATATGGTAGAGCCCATTGAGATAATATCTCATTATCTCTAAGATAACCATGAAACTCTTGACACAAGTATTCACCTCCTTGATCATGTGAAACCCCAGTTGGAACCAACCTTAGAGTAAGGGGGTTGGGATGCATATCATACTTAATTGCATGTTTAAATATATTTTTATATGATTTTATGTGCTTTGAATTTGTGTTTTATAGTTTAGAGGGCTTGATTATGATTATTGGGTTAGAAGGGCAAAATGGTAATTTCTGCTTGAGGAGGAAATAGGGAGATAGCTTGAGGATTAAATAGGAAAAATATTTTAGAGAGAAAATAAAAACAAGAGTTGTTGTGGTTTAGTGGTTAGAGCTTTGGAATTAATTCTTGAGGTCTTGGGTTCAAATTCCATCGTGGAGCTTTAGCATGAATAAATTTTATTTTTGCTTGGGAAAGGGTATTTTCGGCCTTAAGAACCTTAGCATTGGGTAGAGGTGTTGTCCTAGGGGAGACATGATAGGAATACTCAAATCCTATTCTTGTGCCTACTCAAAATTTCCTAAGAGAATTCATTTCTTCTTGATCTTTAATTTCTCTTAATTCTCAATTCATTAGATTGGTCAAATTTGTCCTAGCCAATTTCATTCCAAAAAATTCAGTAAAGTGCTGTGGCTTTGAAGGTTCAAAATATCTTAGTGAAAGATATCTTATGGTCTAAAAATGTGGTTGAGATGTGGGAGATTCCAAGAGAATAAATCCCTCTAGTGAACCTTCTAAAATTACACTCTAGCTAGGTTCATTTTCCCTCATGGCATGAACTAAAATTTTTCCAACTTCTTGTGGCTTCAAGGTGTCGAAATTCTTAGCCATTATTCCCTCCCAAATGCTGCCAGAAAATGGCCTTTTGATCAGCTTAAGATCTAAATTTTTCTGGCTATTTTTGAACTGCACAAATGCTGTGCAAAACTAGAGAAATTTCTGGTTGAATTCGCAGCTTTGGAGGTTCGAAACCAAGCTGTTTCTTTCAGCTTTTGCTCAGCATCATAGCTACATTTTTCCTTCATAAAGAAAGCTGGAAACCAACCTTGAAAGACCCCTAAAATCTCCTCCAAACTCTCTGCAAGCTAACTGGAAAATGGCAACCGAAATTGTCCAGAAATTCCAGCACCTTGCGAAAATTCTGTACAGGAAAATTTCTAGCTCTGTTTCCTAATTCATCCCTTGCCAAAACTTCAGCTTTCTTCTACACAAAAAACTCTTAAACAGCCATGATTATAACTCCATTGTCTTCCTCAAGCTCCTGCACGAAAATCAAACATGGCTGCCCGAAAATCTCTCCAACAAATCTCGGCAATCATGCTTTGATTAGATACCAAAATTCCAGCAACATTAATTTAGCAACCTTCTATAAAGTGTTCCTCAAACAACCAGACTAATCCTTCATCATTTCACTCCATCTTTTCAGCCACCATTGTAACACCCCACGACTACGTACCCTAATAGGGCGGGGATGTCGCCCCGTCCCGTAGGACAAGAGGTCTTTAGAACGAGGTATAAAATATAAAGATAATCTCTAAAAGAATCTACTTTGATAAATGAAGAAATACTCTTATTACATCAGGCTCAAATTGGAGCAATACGAAATAAAAGGAATATTGTTCAGAAGTATAAACGACAAAAGTCTCCTAGAACAGCATAGGAAAAATAGCAAAAGCCTCTACTGTCAAAGCCCCGCTGACTCAGCACAATCTATCTCCTGAAAACATGATGTAAAACAGTGTGAGAATAAATCTCAGTAAGTCCTGTGTGTGCACATGGTGTTTTGAATAGTACGTGTATGCAAAGTGTAAAACATTTGTAGAAATAATTTGGCAAGTCATAAATAATCTCTTTTCACAAGGAGTGGGTTTTTCTCATTGTCACACTCTGTACAAAATAAATCCTCCACTCGAATAAACAGTCATGTCACCACACGTTGGGCTCCATGAAAACAAAATGGCCAAGGCACCACACTTTGTGCACCATGTCCGAACCAAATTACCACACGTTGGGCGTTCTGATCAAGGTGAGTGTACAGCTCACCGGGTGAGATACTCCTCCTTCTCTACACCCAACAAAACCATCCAGGTGTCCATGTCGGGAAAATAAATAATACCTTACCAGGTACACATGCTAGCTCGGACCGGCCTGACCAACCAATACTGTCGCCTTTTCAAGCAAAGTTCATCTTCTGGAGGTGGCCTCCTGCCAGAAGACTTACGCTAGCCCTCCAAGACTTGTATTGGTAGCCTACCCTTATTGAGTACTCAACGAACATATCCGTCAATTCCTGATTCACCATATTTCCAAACCTTGGCTTTGTAAAATGAGGTTTTTCTCTAAACGGGTTTTCTAAAAATTTAGGTAATAGTTTTCTTGATAAAATCATTAGTTTGACAAAACCGTTTAAAGAATAATCATCCACGTTTACAACCCAAGCAAACATAGTTCAACAATAGCTTTACAAAGCTTCACAATATAGACTTGCCATCACAACATTTAACAAAAGAGTTTATACAAGGACTTACCATCTACTTACTTGATCTGCCTCGTATAAACAAGGTAAAGTCACTGCTTGCTTTGCTCAATTATCCTCCTGATCTAAACTATATAATATCATGATCAGGGTCTTAATTAATTCAAACATGCTCTAATCTCATTTATTTTCACAACAATTCGCAATCCCCTATTTAATTCCAAGTAAACTATCCAATCCCCAAAGATCATATACCATGACCACATGTTCATCCCACTAATAGACAACATTAAAATTTACTTTCGGCATCAAGGGTGGGTATTCCCTTACCTTGCAACAACCGGGTAATGAGGCATCGATGCTCCTATGGTGATCGTCCAAAGTTCGCTTGATAAGAAGAGAAAAGCTACCTCATTTACTCCTCTTGACTGAAAATTAAAGATGAAAATGAAATCAGCCTCTATGGGGCGTGATTTAAGGAAAGAAGAAGGAGAAAAGAATCATTAGAGAAAATGGCATCAAGAGGTTGAAAGGATTTTTGCTTACCTTAAGGTGCGTTCGATTTTTGCTAGGTATTGCTCTTAAGATTTTCGAAAATTGCTGTGGAGTTCTTGCAGGAATTTTTGTGTAGAATGGAGAGGGTTATCGGCTACTATGATTTAGGGTTAGAGAAGATTGGTTTAGGGTTAGATAATGGTGTTTAGAAAGACTCCTAATGGCTTTAGGTTTCTTGGACAGCAAGGCCAAAAATTGCAGCTTGTGATGTCTCTCCTTGATGCCGAATTTAGGTGATTTTAAGGGGAGAAAATAATCTGCAATTTTCTCCCTTGTACTGGCCAAAATATTAGTCAAGAGAAGGGCTGATTGTGTTCAGAATTTTGGGCCAAACAAGGAAGAGTTTGAGAAGGCTTTGGAGACTAAAATTCTGTGCATGATGGCCTTATGTGCTGTGCGAAATTCCTAAATAGAAGAGGAAGAATTTTTGGACTGTTTTTGCTGTGGTTCTGTCGAAATTTCCAAAGAAACAACTGGGGTTTTTCGGCGGGTTGTGTGTGCAGAATTTCGGTTGGAATAGGAGCACAACAATTGGCCGAAATTTTCTGCACGAAGCTGCCGAAAATCCTGTGCATTAGCTGGACGAATTTTTGTAGTTTTGTGAGAATAAAATTCTGGTTTTGTGCAGCTAAGGTAATCTGAATTGATGAGGAGTATTTAGGTGTTTTGAGCTAAGGTTTGAAGGGTTGGATTGTACTTAAAGGTGCTGGAATTTTGGACAGCTTGTGTTAACACAAAGCTGCCGAAATTCTGCTAGGTTTAGGAAGAAAATCCTAGTTGAATTAGGGTTGAAATAAAAGTCTGATTTGCTAAGGGATTTAGGATAAGATTTCTTAGCTTTGGAAGAGTTTGAGTTGAGCTAAAGTTCCTCTAAGAAGTGGCGGCACTTGCTAGAAATTTTTCCAGATTTTTAGCTAACATTCTAGGGTTAAAATTAACAAGGTTTCCTACTAGAAAAATGACTCTTTAATTCCAACTATCCATGGTAACACCCATTAAGCTAAAATCAAGCTGGAATTTTATTAATTAGCTAGGGTTTTTTTTTTTTCCTTTTTCGAAAATCCTAAGAAATAAAAGCTGAAAATTAAAAGTGAACTTTATTCACATCAAGGTCCTTAAATTTAGGGAATAAATATAGAGACTTATTTCCTTGGAATAATGACACTAAAATTTCTGTAGGTTTGCTAGATCATTTTCGGCCAAGACATGGAAACTCTAAGGAAAGGAATTTTCAAGAAGAGAAACTAACTTCACAAAAAGTAGGATTCGAACTCGGGTCACCAAAGGAAATCACCAACCTCCTCGCTATTCCAAAACAACTCCAATACTAATTTTTCTACAGTCAGTTCTCACCGTCCCCCCAATATTCATCCTTCCAAATCTTCGACCAAACCTCCCTTATCCAAATCTTTAACAACACATCAATTAATTCAAATGCAAGAGCAACGGAAAAATTCTCATGCATCCATGCAAATCAAATAATTCTAAGCTACCACATAGAATGCAAAATGCTATGCAATGCATGACTTTTCCCCATAGTCAAAGGTGGTTTTGGGCGGAGTATTACATCCCCTCCCCCTTAAGAGAATTTCATCCCGAAATCCAGATTTCATACCCTTCATGTATATTCGGATACTTCTGCCTTAACCATTCCTCCGTTTCCCACGTCGCATCCTGTGCTCCATGATTATCCCAAAGTATCTTCACCATGGGTATTTGCTTGTTTCGAAGCGTCTTAATACTCCGCTCCAAGATCTTGACGGGTCTTTCCACATAACTCAGATTGGGTTGCAACTCTAGCGGTTCCTCATTGAGTACATGACTCAGATCGGGGTTGTACTTCTTTAACTGAGAGACATGGAATACATCATGCATCCCGGTTAGACCATCAGGTAGATCCAATCGGTAGGCAACCGGTCCAATTTTCTCCAATATCGGGAGCGGTCCCAAATACCTAGGACTCAAATTCCTTCCTCTTGGATGTTTCAGGATTCCTCTACTAGGAGTCAACTTCAAGAATGCACGGTCACCTACTTGGAACTCCAGTTCCCTTCTCCTAGAGTCTGCATAACTCTTCTGTCTGCTTTGCGCTGCCCTTAGCCTTTCTCGAATTAACTTGATCTTGTCCGTCATCTCCTGAATGCATACTTCACCAGTCTTCTTAACGTTCCCTTCTTCTGTCCATCCCCAGTATATCAGTACTTGGCATTTTCGCCCATACAATGCTTCGTACGGCGCCATTCCAATCGATGCCTGATAGCTGTTGTTATATGCAAACTCCGCATGCGGTAAAGACTCAATCCACTTATCTCCAAAGTCCAAGATACATGCTCGGAGCATGTCTTCCAGTATCTGAATGACTCTTTCGGATTGACCGTCTGTCTGCGGATGAGCAGAGGTGCTGAATTTCAGGGTCGTGCCCAAAGACTCTTGGAACTTACCCCAGAACCTTGAAATGAATCTAGGGTCCCTATTCGTCACAATGCTCGACAGTACACCATGCAACCTTACAATTTCTTGGGTACATGCCTGAGCCAACTTTTTCATCGAGTCCCTTACGTTGACCGGTATGAAGTGTGCTGTCTTGGTCAATCGGTCCACTACCACCCAGATCGCATCTGTGTGTGACTTGGTCATCGGAAGGCCAGTCACAAAATCCATGGTCACCTCTTCCCATTTCCATTCGGGAATCGGTAACGGTTGCAGTAACCCTGCAGACTTCTTATGTTCCATTTTAACCTTCTGGCACGTCAGGCAGGTTGACACATGCTGAACTACATCCCTCTTCATTCCAGCCCACCAATATTTCCTCTTCAAGCCTTGGTACATCTTTACCTCCCCAAGGTGTATAGTATATTTTCTCTTGTGCGCTTTGTCCAGTATCCTCTTCCTTAAGTCTTGGATGTCCAGTACACAAATCCGGTCCCGAAAGTATAATACCCCATTCTCATCGGTTCAGAAATCGCTTCCTCCTCTCGTGATCTCTTTCTCTCTGAAAGTTTGAAATTCTGCATTGCCCTGTTAACCTGATACAATTTCCTCGTCCAGATCAGGTTTCAGGGTCAAGTTGCTCACGCAGATCTTCCTCTCTTGCACTTGCGCCTCTTTCTCCAGGATATCCTGGACTGCCGACACCTCCTGTATTCTCAAGTGTGCCATTTTCACCTTCCGACTTAGAGCGTCTGCTACCACATTCGCTTTACCCGGATGATAGTTAATAGGGCACTTATATTCTTCCAGGAACTCCATCTACCTACGCTGCCAGAGATTCAAGTCCTTTTGCGTGAAGATGTACTTCAAACTCTTATGGTCAGTGAAAACCTCGTATTGTGCACCACACAAGTAATGTCGCCATTTCTTCAAGGCGAACACTATAGCTGCTAGCTCTAGGTCATGCGTGGGATAATTAGCTTCGTGCAGCTTTAGCTTCCTAGATGCATAAGCTATGACTTTCCCTTCCTGTATCAGCACAGCTCCTAGTCCTTCCTTGGATGCATCTATATAGAGTGCATAGGGCTTATCAGCCTCAGGCAGACTCAGCACGGGTATTGCAATCAACCTCTTCTTAAGTTCTTGGAATCTCTTCTCGCACTTCTCACTCCAAGCAAAAGCGACATCCTTCTTCAACAGTCGCATCATTGGTGAAGCCAGAGTAGAGAAATTTTTAATGAAACGCCGATAGTACCCGGCTAACCCAAGGAAACTTCGTATCTCGGTAATATTCTCCGGTTGTTTCCAGTTAGCTACGGCATTCACCTTAGCAGGGTCCACTTTGATCCCCACTTTGGATATCACGTGACCAAGGAAAGACACCGAGCTCAGCCAAAACTCACACTTACTGAACTTGGCGTAAAGCTTGAATTCCCTTAGCTTCTCTAGGACCAATCTTAAGTGCTCCGCGTGGTCCTCCGGATTTTTGGAGTAGATCAAAATATCATCAATGAATATAACAAGTATGGTTGGAAAATGCGATGCATCAAATCTATGAATACTGTCGGTGCGTTGGTTACACCGAACGGCATTACTACAAATTCGTAGTGGCCATACCGCGTGTTGAATGCAGTCTTAGGAATGTCTTCTTCTTTGATCCTCACCTGGTAGTATCCTTGCCGTAGGTCCAACTTTGAAAAGTAAGCGGTGCCTTACAGTTGATCAAACAACTCATCGATCAAGGGTAGAGGGTATTTATTCTTGATCGTTAGATTGTTCAGTCCCCGATAGTCGATACATAGCCTCAAGGTACCATCTTTCTTCTTGACAAACAACACCGAGGCTCCCCACGGTGATGTGCTCGGCCGAATGTAGCCTTGCCTTAGCAATTCTTCCAATTGCTCCTTCAACTCCTTCAACTCTGTCAGTGCCATCCGATAGGGGGTTCTTGATACCGGTTCTGCTCCGAGAATCAGATCCACGGTTAACTTAACTTCCCGTTCAGGGGGTAGGGAAGTGAGCTCCGTAGGGAACACATCCAAAAAGTCTTTCACTACCTTCGTACTATCCAAGGTACACTGGTCTTTCGATTTTTTTAGGAGATACGTCAGATATCCCATACATCCTTTCTTGAGTAACTTTCGGGCTTTAGCTCCAGCAATAAGAAATTTCAGTTCCTTCGTTCGCTTGCCGTTGAATTCAATTACATCCCGTCCTGGTCTCACAAACTGCACCGTCTTGATCTTGCAGTCCACACGAGCTCCGTGTTTCGACAACCAGTACATGCCCAAGATCAAGTCATAATCGTCCATAGGTAGGATTATAAGGTCGGCCTCCAGAATGTCCTTCTCTACCTCAACTCCACAACTTCCCATTTTCTTGCCTGCTTCCACCACCTTTCCCAAGGGGGAACTAACTACTAGGGTATAAGGTAGCTCCTTTTCTTCCCAACCCAGACGTAAAGCATGTATTTTACTTACATAAGAGTGTGTGGATCCTGGATCTATCAGAACGTTAACAAGACAACCTTGGATAGAAAGGTTACCTTCGATCACGGCGGCGTCCGCTCCGACTTCCTCTCGGTTCAGGGCAAAAACTTTGGCCTTCACCTGAGGCTTCTTGCCTCCCGCTCCAGCTGGTCCAGTAGCGGCGCCTCTATTTCTTCCCATTGGTTGGGCCGGCGCGATCTGCTCAATCCTTAAGGGTTTGGGGTAGACGTTTCTCAAGTGTCCCGGGTCTCCACAATTGAAGCACCTCCTCACACCCCCATTACCCCAGCAGTTTCTTTCGGTATGGCCTCGCTTCCCACACAGCCGGCAATTCAAGCTGCCTTGCATCGGTCCTACTACTGGCACTCGAGGCTGCTTGCCCCGATTTCCCTAAGGCATAGAGGCCGCGGGTCGCTTGTTGCTTGAAGGCCTCATAAGTGGACGATTCGGTTGGAAGGGTCGGTTTACCGATCGATGCCGATCTTCGTTCTCCGTCTGAGAAGCTGCGTCCACAGCGGTAGTGTACGATGTAGGCGGCGATGGGGCCAACGCTTTCCTCAACTCTGGCCTAAGCCCTTTCATGAATTTCCGGGTGCGCTTCTACTCCGTGTCTACCAATCACTTGTAGTACTTGGACAACTGCATGAATCGGGCTGTATATTGGGCCACGGTCATGCCTCCCTACCTGAGGGTCTGGAATTCATCCTCCCTCTTCTCGGCCACCCATCGAGAAATGTACTCAGCCCGCAAAGCTTCTGTAAAGTCATCCCACGTCCATTCCTGCTCCTCTCTATCCCAATCACTCCGTACCCGCTGCCACTATGCTCGAGATGTTCCCCTCAACTGAAAAGCAGCAAACTTCATCATCCTCTCTTCCGAGTACTGTAAAGTAGCGAAGATGTCCTCCATCTGCTCAATCCATTGCTCGACTTTCTCGTCCTGTTCCACCTCCCCCTAGAATGTGGGAGGCTGGAACTTTAGGAAACGCTTCAGAGCCTCATCCTCTCCCCGCGGTGGTTTCTTGGTCACCTTGTCCACCCTTTCAGTCAAGTTCTGCAGGATCGAGGCCATTTTGTCGAAAGCCTGACCCATAGTCACATCCCGCGACCTCTCCGAAGCCAATTCCTGCTCGCATGGTAGGTGCTCTTCCACGTCGGGGGTGGAACGATGCATCTGCTCAAATTTCGGGGTGGAAGATGCACTCTCCTGCACTGTTCTACTATGCACAACTGTTCTGCATCTTGGTGCCATCTTAATCACGTTCACTCAGGGTCGGTTAGTTACCAAGGGGAAAATAATATGCTTAGATGCATGATCAGTTGATGGCAATGTACTTATCTAAAAGAGAATGTGATAATATCGTGCAAAGGTAAATCAAGTAATAAACGAAACTCATGCTTATCATATAAACCATTCTTTACAGAAAAGAAGGGGTTATCTCATACGATACCCTTTTTATTTAAAATGATAAATAAGCCCTATGAACAACAAGCTCCCTTAAAAGAAATAAACAAACAAAGGTATGCAAATCCCAAAGAAAGAAAAGTAAAAGCTACTGGTCTTCTATGTTCGACTCTCTCTAGTTTCAATAGAAGCATCGGAGTCGTTAGAGGCCGGTTCCACAAGCCACCCCGCGGAGCTATCGGGTCTCCTTATGTAGTTCATCGCAAATCCAACACTCTCACCTGGCTACCCTGACTCACCCTCTCGGCCTCTCTTGGCTTTCATGGCCGTCTCATAGAGCTCATCCAGCACTAATCTAACCGCACCCATAGGCGCAGGCCTCTCACTCCCCAAGTCAGATGGATCAACCAACCCCTTTCTCCTTAGCATGGCATCTATGCCTAGTCTATATCGAAGTCCACACCCCCTACGACTCTCTTCCAGCTTCCTCTTTCCAGTATCTACCCCTCCTAGAACTGACTGCCTAAGGTCTCTCTCTCCCGGGGCAACCCCATCTCTCGGCTTATATCCCTCACCACTGGACCCTTTAGGGTTATGGAAAGCAGGGGTCCTGTCAACTTCTCCTATCTGCGGGGTCCGGGGAACCTCCATTACCTCCTCATCCTCCTCTTCTATCCCAGCCATCTCTCCCTCGTTCTCATCGTCTCCCTCATTCCCTAGCTCATCTACCTCTCCCTCACTCAACTCCGTCATCTCCTCATCTCCCTCATCTTCCCCTAAGCTCTCCTCGACCTCTATCTCCGCCTCAACCACCAGGTCGTCTAGCACTGACAGCTCACGCTCTCTCTCTGAATCGGACGTGGGTAGATCAGCTACGGGTAATGGGGCAGGTGGATTCCCGCAGCCAGCGAGCCAGTCTCTGACAGCCGATACAACTCTTTTGACCATCCTAAAAACAAAAGATAAAAATTAGCACCAGATCAAAATACTTAAGAAAATTGAACCCCATAAGTCAAGTAATTGCCTAAACCTCTCTCTGATACCACTTGTAACACCCCACGACTACGTACCCTAAAAGGGCGAGGATGTCGCCCCGTCCCGTAGGACAAGGGGTCTTTAGAACGAGGTATAAAATATAAAGATAATCTCTAAAAGAATCCACTTTGATAAATGAAGAAATACTCTTATTACATCAGGCTCAAATTGGAGCAATACGAAATAAAAGAAATATTGTTCAGAAGTATAAACGACAAAAGTCTCCTAGAACAGCATAGGAAAAATAGCAAAAGCCTCTACTGTCAAAGCCCTGCTGACTCAGCACAATCTATCTCCTGAAAACATGATGTAAAACAGTGTGAGAATAAATCTCAGTAGGTCCTGTATATGCACATGGTGTTTTGAATAGTACGTGTATGCAAAATGTAAAACATTTGTAGAAATAATTTGGCAAGACATAAACAATCTCTTTTCACAAGGAGTGGGTTTTTCTCATTGTCACACTCTGTACAAAATAAATCCTCCACTCGAATAAACAGTCATGTCACCACACATTGGGCTCCATGAGAACAAAATGGCCAAGGCACCATACTTTGTGCACCTTGTCCGGACCAAATTAACACACGTTGGGCACTCTGATCAAGGTGAGTATACAGCTCACCGAGTGAGATATTCCTCCTTCTCTACACCCAACAAAACCATCCGGGTGTCCATACCCAAAAAATAAATAATACCTTACCAGGTACACATGCTAGCTCGGACCAGCCTGACCAACCAACACTGTCGCCTTTTCAAGCAGAGTTCATCTTCTGGAGGTGGCCTCCTGCCAGAAGACTTACACTAGCCCTCCAAGACTAGTATTGTTAGCCTACCCTTATTGAGTACTCAACGAACATATCCGTCAATTCCTGATTCACCATATTTCCAAACCTTGGCTTTGTAAAACAAGGTTTTTATCTAAAAGAGTTTTCTAAAAATTTAGGTAAGAATAGTTTTCTTGATAAAATCATTAGTTTGACAAAACCGTTTAAAGAATAATCATCCACGTTTACAACGCAAACAAACATAGTTCAACAATAGCTTTACAAAGCTTCACAGCATAGACTTGCCATCACAACATTTAACAAAAGAGTTTATACAAGGACTTACCATCACAACATTTAACAAAAGAATTTATGCAAGCACTTACTTGATCTGCCTCGGATAAACAAGGTAAAGTCACTGCTTGCTTTGCTCAATTATCTCCTAATCTAAACCATATAATATCATGATCAGGGTCTCAATTAATTCAAACATGCTCTAATCTCATTTATTTTTACAACAATTCACAATCCCCTATTTAATTCCAAGTAAACTATCCAATCCCCAAAGATCATATACCATGACCATATGTTCATCCCACTAATAGACATCATTAAACCTTACTTTCGGCATCAAGGGTGGGTATTCCCTTACCTTGCAACAACCGGGTAATGAGGTCTCGATGCTCCTATGGTGCCATAGTTGGAATTAAAGAGTCATTTTTCTAGTAGGAAACCTTGTTAATTTTAACCCTAGAATGTTAGCTAAAAATCTGGAAAAATTTCTAGCAAGTGCCGCCACTTCTTGGAGGAACTTTAGCTCAACTCAAACTCTTCCAAAGCTAAGAAATCTTATCCTAAATCCCTTAGCAAATCAGACTTTTAATGAACTTTATTAATAAATCATTATTTTACCTAATACCACCTACGACTCTTCATCAAATAGACTCTAAATTTTTCTTAGTCGGATTTAAATCTTCAGCTTATTAGTACCTATTTCCCAAAACACTAATTATTTTGAATATCAAATTAGCCTTGGCTTATAAACCATTTTATTTATTTTTTGGCCTTAAAGCTTAGTACACTAGGATCATGGTAGTAGTGAGTTGAGCTAATTTATTTGTGAAACTGGATTTTGGCTTGAGTTTGATTGTGGTTTGTATTTACCTCATGCGGGGTTAGGTCGGCTGTTGGAGACCTTTTATTGTGGGCAAGAATCAGGTAAGCACCTGCATAAAACCTGTTTGATGTAAAATATTTATTATGGCAAGCCAAATGTAGAGTGCATGGACACTCATTTCTGTAAAGGCAATTGAGGATTGATTCCTTTCTTATTTTAGTCAAACAAATTATTTGCAAATCAATAAGTAGATTTACTCAAACTCGAAGCTCTTTCTAAAACTGATTTTGACAAAGATTTTGGAATTCCTTAATTGCCATTTTCAAGTGGAACTATGTTAAGTTCATTTTTCAAAAAGGGGGATATGTTACGTTGAGTACTCAATAGGGGTAGGCTAGTAGTACAAGTTTTGAAGAGCAAGAACAAGTCTTCTGGCAGGAGGCCACCTCCAGAAGTTAAGCTCAACTTAGAGAAACGTCAGTACTACTTAGTCATGTCGGACTGAGTTAGCAGTTTTATTTCAGTCAAGTGACTGTGTTATGCCGAAATGGACACCCGATTGTTGTTTGGGTATAGAGAAGAAGGAGTATCTTGCCCGATAGGCCGTTCACCTACCTTTTGTCAGTCTACACAAAGTGTCAGCATTCTGACCAGTTATAGGGCCCAACGTGTGGTAACCCATAACCCTTTCTTTCGAGTGGTTGATTTTTATTGATTATGTGTGGCTGGAATAGACAAAACACCACTCTTGTTTTTTACTAATGTTTATTGCTTGCCAACATTTCTCTTATAAAGATTTCACACTTTGCATCCACAAACTGTTTTCACTGAACACCCAAAGCACACACGGACTTACTGAGATTTCTATCTCATCACCTTTTTACCATGATTTCAGGTCGATTCTGCTGTGGGGATAAATAGCTAGTGTTATCTACCTTGGAAGAGAATGTTGTCATTTATTTTTATGTATTGCTTTGGGGAGTTGAGAGTGGATAATTTTATTTATGGATTTGTTTTTCTTTTGGGAATTCATGGATTTATTCTTGGAATGTAATAAATTTTAAGTTAAAGTATTATTTTTATTCCGTTATTTTATTCGTGTGAACTAGTTATAAAGACCCCTTATCATTTGGACGGGACGACATCCCCAGCCCTAGCGGACCTAAGTAGTGGGGTGTTACAAGTGGTATCAGAGATAGGTTATAGACAAATATTGATAGTATTTGTTCTATTTATTTAAGTTTAAATCTATGTCTAACCTATCTTGTTGATGTTGTAGGATGGTTAGGATACTTCGGACCGCGATGAAATGGCAGCAGTCGCACCCGCCTATCCCTATATACCCGGAGGACCTTCTAGTTCCCCAGCCTACCCCTCAGCCAGATATCCCTATGGAGGATAGCAACGATGATGAGATCCAGATTCTTGAGCCATCCCCAATCCCGGTGATAGACATAAGCTCAGACAGTGATGATGAGGTGATAGCAGCGGAGCGTGTACCCCACCCTCCTAGTCCTGTAATGGACTTAGCAGTGGATATTGATAACCCGGGGGAGATAGACTATGAGTCTCCACCTAGGCCTTCCTTCCTTCCTTCCCTCTTTCATTTCTCCTCCTCGCTGTGTCAAGCCTGGAGAGTGTTCTAGGCGCCCCGGGAAGGAGTCTATGAAGGGATTCGCCAGTGGGGATGGGGTAGATTTTTCCAAGAATTCTAGGGGTTGGTTGTATGAGGCTGATGATGTGGGTTCCGATGCGGTCCAGAGGACTAGGAGTTAATCTGAATTGGATGTTTATTTATTTGTTATTTTTCGAGAACTTTTATATCAAGAATTTTTAATTCGGGATTTTGTCAAATTTTTGGATTTATGCAAATCATTTTTGAAGGAGAATTTACTGGTAATTCCTTGCACAAAATTTGCATTTGAAATCTTTTTACTTACACCTGTCTGTGATTGCATGTGCACCTAAAATAATTTGATTCTTAAATGCGTACACTTATCAATTGGGGTGTGGTTTAGAATGGAACCCAAGCGTTGTGTAGCTTCAGCAGGTGGAAGGGTTCCGGAAGTCGGTCAAGTGGCACTGGAAGTAGAAACAGCCCACATACAAGCACCCAACCGAGGTCAATGGAATAGTCTGAATATAGGATTGGGGTCAAAAGCTCCAATTGATGTGTCCATGGGCCAGGCATTTAGCAAGAGGGCCGAGATTTTGTAGACTTTGACCAAGCGACAAAACCCCAAGGGTGAAGACGAGGCCTTAGAACGGTTCTTGAAGTATCAACTGCCCGTTTTCCTGGGCGAAGCGGAACAAGATCAGAACGTAGAGCAGTGGGTTAAGCAGATGGAGGGCATATTTACAATGCTCCAGCACACTGAGGAGAGGATGGTTAAGTTTGCAGCCTTCCGGTTGAGAGGACCAGCTCAGGCATGGTGCCAGCGAGTTTAGGATGACTGGGAAATGAATGAGCAGGAATGGACGTGGTCCAACTTTGTTGAGGTCTTTAGAGCTGAGTACATCCCTCAGTGGATCATGGAGAAGCGGGAGGATGAATTTCAGAATTTGATGCAGAGAAGCATGTCAGTGGCTCAGTATGCGACACGATTCACTCAATCGAGGAGGGCGTTGGCACCGTCTCCGCCAATGACCTATTCAAGAGCAGTGGATGCGGCCACCCGAACTGAGAATGAGGACCACAGCCGGATGGTGACAAGGCCTTTCCAGCCTCCAAGACAGCCGCTATGGCATTTCCAAGGGCAGCAGTCGAACAAACGTCCCGCTAATCAGCAGTGGCAGAACCGGGGGAAGCAAGCTCGGACAGTACCAATAGGTCCTGCCCAAAACCTTCCAACATGCTAGGAGTGTGAAAAAAGAGGCCACACAGAGAAGAACAGTTGGACCAAGGGTGGTGAGCGGAAATGTTATCACTGCGGCGACCCGAACCACCTGCGGAACGCCTACCCCAAGTTGCATCGAGCCGGGCAAGGAATTCCGGCGCAGAATCTGGGGCCCAACAGAGCCAACACCATGGGAGCATCCAAGAGTGGAGCGCCAAAGCCACAAGTGAAGCCCAAGGTATTCGCACTCAACCGAGAGGAAGTTGGGACCAATGCAGCGGTTGTGGAAGGTACGTTCACTATCCAAGGACGACCCGTTAATGCATTAATTGATCCTAGCTCTACTCATTCCTATCTAAACAAGACTTTTGCATGTCATTTGGGTAGGGATGGAGTAGAGCTACCATATACTTTAATGGTAAGCACACCTTTGGGGAAAATGGTGCAAGCGGATCGGTATGTGAAGAACTGTAAAATTGATGTGGGGAGAGAAAGTCTGGAAGAAGATCCATAGTATTGGACATTGAAGACTATGATTTGATATTGGGGATGGATTGGTTAGCCAAGCAAGGGGCTAGGGTAGATTGTAAGAATAAGTCGGTCAAGTTCGTTAGACCGGGTTGTGATGTGTTAGAATTTGATGGCAAGAGAGTGATATAGCTTAGGTATTTGATCGCGGGGGCTGAAGTCCAGAAATTGTTGAAGTAAGGATGTCAAGGGTACCTGGCTTACGTGATAAAAAAGCCAAATGACCAGTGCACTTTGGAGGACACCGAAGTGGTGAAGAACTTTCCCGATGTGTTCCCAGCAGAACTTGATTCTTTACCTCCCATCCGAGAGGTGGAATTCACCATCGACATAGTCCCGGGAGCTGAACCAGTATCCCGGACCCCGTACCGGATGGCACTGGCAGAGCTGAAAGAGTTGAAGGAACAGTTAGAGGGGTTAGTGGGTCAAGGCTACCTCAGACCTAGCACGTCGCCTTGGGAATCACCTGTGCTATTTATGAAGAAGAAGGACGGAACTCTGAGGCTATGCATTGACTATCAGGGTTTGAACAATTTGACGGTCAAGAACAAGTATCCCCTACCACTGATTGATGAGTTGTTCGATCAGTTACAAGGATCCAGTTGCTACTCCAAGTTGGACCTGAGGCAAGAATACTACTAAGTGCGGATAAAAGAGGAGAATATCCCTAAGACGGTTTTGAACACCAGATATGGACATTACAAGTTCGTGGTAATGCCATTCAGGGTGACCAATGCTCTAGCAGTATTCATGGACATGATGCACCGAGTGTTCCGACCCTATCTGGACAAGTTTGTGGTGGTCTTCATCGACGACATTTTGATCTACTTCAAGAGTCTGAAGGAGCATGCAGAGTATCTGAAGCTCGTATTGGAGAAGCTTTAGGAGCACAAACTGTACGCCAAGTTTAGCAAATGCGAATTCTGGTTAGACAGTGTAGCATTCCTTGGCCATGTGGTGACCAAGGAGGGAATCAAGGTAGACCCAGCAAAGGTAGAAGCGGTATCAGACTGGAAACAGCTGGAGAATATTACTAAGATCCGAAATTTCTTAGGATTGGCTGGTAACTACCAAAGATTTATCAAAGGGTTCTTGACGCTCGCATCACCAATGACCCGACTGTTGAGAAAAGATGTTCTATTTGTGTGGAGCGAGAAGTGCGAGAAAAGTTTTCAATAGCTAAAGAGAAGATTAATGACAGCACCAGTACTAAGTCTGCCAGGGGAAGGGAAACCTTACGCGCAGTATACTAATGCTTCGAAAGAAGGACTGGGAGCAGTGCTGATGCAAGACCAGAAGGTGATCGCTTATGCTTCTCGAAAGCTGATACCGCATGAGGTCAACTATCCCACTCATGATCTGGAGCAGGCAGCTATCGTGTTCACCCTGAAGAAATGGTGACACTACATGTACGAAGCCGAATATGAGGTATTCACCAACCACAAGACTCTGAAGTATACTTCACTCAGAAGGATCTAAACTTGAGGCAGCGAAGATGGATGAAATTTCTGGAAGAATACCGTTGTCCGTTCAACTACCATCCCGGGAAGGCCAACGTTGTGGTGGACACCCTAAGCAGGAAAGTTGGAATGGCCAGACTGAGAGTGCAGGAAATTCGAGTGGTTTAGGATGTGTTAGACAGAAGGGTGGAAGTGCAAGACCAAAGAATTGTAATCAGCAATTTGAGGTTGGTGCCGGATTTGAAGCGGGAAATAGTAAAAGCTCAGCAAAACAACGCCGAGTTTTAACTTTTTAAGAACAAGGAGCTCAAGCTTCCAAGCAGTGAATTCCGTAAAGATGAAGAGGGAATTTTGCATTTCAGAGATTGATTTGAGTGTACCCGGGGAGCAGCAGTTAAAGGACAGAATTTTAGAAGAGGCGCACAAGAGCAAGTACTCCATTCATCCAGGGGAAATCAAGATGTATCAGGACTTGAAGAGAGCCTATTGGTGGCCCGGACTGAAGTGGGATGTGGTCAAGTTTGTCTCGACCTGTCTCACCTGCCAGAAAGTCAAAGCGGAGCACAAGAAGTCAGCAGGACTATGGCAGCCATTGCCAGTATCGAAGTGGAAGTGGGAGGAGGTGACTATGGATTTTGTTACTGGACTTCCCATGTCCAAGACACAGAAGGACACCATATGGGTAGTGGTGGATCAACAGACCAAGTCAGCCCATTTTATACTGGTAAATATAAGGGATTCCATGGAGAAACTGGCCCAAACTTATGTTCGAGAAATAGTCTGACTGCATCGAGTGCTTTCAAGCATAGTGTCAAACCGAGACCCAAAGTTTACGTCTCGTTTTTTGGGAAAGTTTCACGAAGCAATGGGGTCGAATCTGAAATTTAGTATGACGGCGCATCCACAGACCGATGGGCAGTCAGAAAGGGTTATACAGATATTGGAATATATGCTCAGAGCCTGTGTTTTGGACTTCGTAGATAAGTGGATAGAGTGTGTACCGTATGCAAAATTGTCATATAACAATAGCTATCAAGCTTCAATTGGGATGGCATCGTATGAGACTTTGTATGGGCACAAGTGTCAGGTACCACAGTATTGGAGTTGGTCAGAAGACGGTCACGTGAGCAGAACTGGGGAAGTCTGTGTCCACGAAATGTTGGATAAGGTGAAATTGATCAGGGAAAGGTTGAAGGCGGCCTAGAGCCGACAAAAGAGCTATGTGGACAACCGGCGGCGAGAATTGGAGTTTCAAGTCGGGGACGGCGTATTTTTGAGGTTGATGCTAAATCGGGGTATCTTGAAGCATCCGAAGGGGGGAAAGTTGAATCCGAGGTACTTGGGGCCGTTCCCGATTAAGGAAAGGATTGAACCGATAGCTTACTGATTAGACCTACCAGAAGAGTTGTCGGGAATTCATGATGTGTTCCATGTGTTACAATTGAAGAAGTACAATGCTAATCCCGGTCATGTGTTGAATAACGAGCCGTTGGTGTTGCAACCCGACTTGAGTTATGTGGAGAAGCCCGTGAAAATACTGGACCGCAGTATCAATAGTCTTTGGAACAAGCAGATACCGATGGATAAGGTTCAGTGGGAACACCATGGCACGCAGGATGCCACATGGGAATTAGAAGGGTGGGTTAAGCGGAAGTATCCTGATTTGAAATATAGGTATTCTTGAATTTCGGGACGAAATTCTTCTAAGGAGGGGAGGATGTGAAACCCCAGTAGGAACCAACCTTAGAGTAAGGGGGTTGGGATGCATATCATACTTAATTGCATGTTTAAATATATTTTTATACGATTCTATGTGCTTTTAATTTGTGTTTTAGAGTCTAGAGGGCTTGATTATGATTATTTGGTAAGAAGGGCAAAATGGTTATTTCTGCTTGAGTTGGAAATAGGGAGATTGCTTGAGGATTAAATAGGAAAAATATTTTAGAGAGAAAATAAAAAATAAGAGTTGTTGTGGTTTAGTGGTTAGAGCTTTGGAATTAATTCTTGAGGTCTTGGGTTCAAATTCCATCGTGGATCTTTAGCATGACTAAATTTTATTTTTGCTTGGGAAAGGGTATTTTCGACCTTAAGAACCTTAGCATAGGGCAGAGGTGTTGTCCTAGGGGAGTCTTGATAGGAGACTCTAATCCTAATCTTGTGCCTACTCAAAATTTCCTAAGAGAATTTATTTCTTCTTGATCTTTAATTTCACTTAATTATCAATTCATTAGATTGGTCAAATTTGTTCAAGCCAATTTCATTCCAGAAATTTTGGTAAAGTGCTGTGGCTTTGAAGGTTCAAAATGTCTTAGTGAAAGACATCTTTTGGTCTGAAAATGTGGTAGAGATGTGGGAGATTCCAAGAGAATAAATCCCTCTAGTGAACCTTCTAAAATTACACTCTAGCTAGGTTCATTTTCCTTCATGGCATGAATTGAAAATTTTCTAGCTTCTTGTGCCTTAAAGGTGCCGAAATTCTTAGCCATTATTCCCTCCCCAATGCTGCTAGAAAATGGCCTTTTTATCAGCTTGAGATCTAAATTTTTCTGGCCATTTTCGGACTGCACAAATACTGTGCAAAACCTGAGAAATTTCTGGTTGAATTCGCAGCTTTGGAGGTCCGAAACCAAGCTGTTTTCTTTCAATTTTTGCTCAGCATCTTAGCCACGTTTTTCCTCTATAAAAAAGGCTAGAAACCAGCCTTGAAAGACACCTAAAATCACCTCCAAAATCTTTGCAATCTGACTGGAGAATGGCAGCCAAAACTGTCTAGAAATTCCAGCACCTTGCAAAAATTCTGTACAGGAAAATTTCCAGCTTTGTTTCCTAATTCATCCCTAGCCGAAACTTCAGATTTCTTCAGCACAAACCACTCTAAAATAGCCATGATCAGAACTCCATTGTCTTCCCCAAGCTCCTGCACGAAAATCAAACATGGCTGCCCGAAAATCTCTTCAGCAACTCTCTGCAATCATGCTTTGATTAGATACCAAAATTCCAACAACATTAATTTAGCAATCTTCCATAAAAAGTTCCTCAAACAACCAGACTTATTCTTCACCATTTCACTCCATCTTTTTGGCAACCATTACCACTCTCCAATCAGCTTTCATCCAGCAGAAACACTGCACAACAATTCGGCCATAGCAGCTTCCCAAAAGCTCTCCAATGATCAAATATATTCTTGCTATATTTAGTTTCCACATTTGATTCCTTAAGATATTTTTTTAGGATTTCAACAACTGGCCTTTTCTTTTTCTTTCAAAACCAGAAAATCATTTACCAAAACCCTACAAACAATTCGGCCAACCCTAATCCTTTAGAATTTCGGCAGCTTCAAATCAAAACCTTTCTACTCTCTTCAACCTTCAAGAATACATAGCACACCAAGAACACCTACTCCTTTCTTTTGCCTAATACCCCTCCAAATCATTTCAAACTTCTTCTAAAAACTCCAAAATTCATCTACACACAGCCTTGAGTCCATCCATACCATTTTTAACATCAAACTCCAAAATCTAACTTGCTATTTTGGATCAAAAACCAGAATTTTCGTGAAGGATCAAAAACACCTTAAAGGTAGGTTTGTTCTAACAACTTCATCTTCTCTAATCTTTGATCTCTAATGAATATGTATATGAATACACATGCTAATGGAACTCTCTCTCTCTCTCTCTCTCTCTCTCTCTCTCTCTCTCTCTCTCTCTCTCTCTCTCTCTCTTGGCCGAATATCTCTCCTTCTTGGCCAAATGGCTTCTTCACCAATGGCCATGCTTTCTTCATCTTCCTTGGACGGATCTAGTCATCTAGGAGTTGAGATCTATTCAAAACCCTTTCAAGGTATTCATAATCAAGTAAGCCTTTTGAACCCTCCTTTTAAATTCTAGATTCATGTCTCTAGGATGATGTTGATAGAAGATGGATTATGAATAGGGTTTAAGTATGTATTGTTATGATGAGTTGAGATTGAAGTATGAATATATGTATGAATATGATGGAGATGGGATTTATGCATGAGTTGATTATCTTGGTTGAATGTATGATGTTTTAGGGTTTAATGCATGCCTCCATGATTAAGTATGCTAGAGATTATGTCATCTATGATGAATAGGATTTATATTCTTTTGTGATTATTAAAGCCATGGTTATATTTATACTAGTAAATGTTAGATCACGCCTTAGTAAATTTGGATCTATGCTTATATTCATGATTTGGATGATTTGATGATATGAAGGGGTGAATATGTTCATGATTGTGGTTAGCAATAGAATTATGATCATGACCTAGTTGTCCCTAAGCTAATTTTATTTCTTCAATAAAATATTTAATATTATGATTTTTGCTAGTAATTTCAAAAAACCCTAGGAATGATAGATTTGGATTATTATATATAATAAGGATATTTTATTCAAATAAATAATAGCTTTTGCTAGAAAAAATAAAATATATAGATATTATAT
The DNA here is from genome assembly GCA_026120185.1 of Voacanga thouarsii. Taxonomy (NCBI): domain Eukaryota; kingdom Viridiplantae; phylum Streptophyta; class Magnoliopsida; order Gentianales; family Apocynaceae; genus Voacanga; species Voacanga thouarsii. The sequence continues at coordinate 1,364,155 of JANUWF010001246.1, read as the reverse complement.
AAGATGATGAAATCAACTAAAGCCGTTTATGAAAATAATCATAATAAGTAAAATATTTATTATTAAAATTTAATTATTATCTTTTAACCAAAACCTATTAAAATTTATTATTTTTCAATCAAGACTCATTAAAATTTATTTTCAACTAATTTTAGCTATCAATTATTTTCTAGCAAATAATTATTAATAAATCATTATTTTACCTAATACCGCTTAGAACTCTTCATCAAATAGACTCTAAATTTTTCTTAGCGGGATTTAAATCTTTAGCTTATTAGAACCTATTTTTCAAAACACTAATTATTTTGAATATCAAATTACCTTTAGCTTATAAACCTTTTTATTTATTATTTGGTGTTAAAGCTTACGACACTAGGATCATGGTAGTAGTGAGTTGAGCTAGTTTATTTGTGAAAGTGGATTTTGGCTTGAATTTGATTGTGGTTTGTATTTACCTCATACTGGGTTAGGTCAGCAATTGGAGACCTTTTATTGTGAGCAAGAATCAGGTAAGCTCCTGCATAAAACCTGTTTGATGCAAAATGTTTATTCTGGCAAGCCAAATGTAGAGTGCATAGACACTTATTTCTGTAAAGGCAATTGATGATTGATTCCCTTCTTATTTTAGTCAAACAAATTATTTGCAAATCAATAAGTAGATTTACTCAAACTTGAAGCTCTTTCTAAAACTGATTTTGACAAAGATTTTGAAATTCTTTAATTGCCATTTTCAAGTGGAACTATGTTATGTTCATTTTCCCAAAAGGGGGATACGTTACGTTGAGTACTCAATAGGAGTAGGCTAGTAGTACTAGTTTTGAAGAGCAAGAGTGAGTCTTCTGGCAGGAGGCCACCTCCAGAAGATAAGCTCAACTTAGAGAAACGTCAGTACTACTTAGTCATGCCGGTCCGAGCTTGTAGTTTTATTTCAGTCAAGTGACTGTGTTATGCCAAAATGGACACCCGGTTGTTATTTTGGTATAGAGAAGAATATGTATCTTACCCGGTAGGCAGATCACCTATCTTTTGTCAGTCTGCACAAAGTGTCGGCATTCTAACCGGTTATGAGGCCCAACGTACGGTAACCCATAACCCTTTCTTTCGAGTGGTTGATTTTTATTGATTATGTGTGGCTAGAATAGACAAAACACCACTCTTTCTTTTAACTAATGTTTATTACTTGCCAACATTTCTCTTATAAAGATTTCACACTTTACATCCACGAACTGTTTTCACTAAACACCCAAAGCACACACGGACTTACTGAGATTTCTGTCTCATCACCTTTTTACCATGATTTCAGGTCGATTCTGCTGTGGGGATGAATATCTAGTGTTATCTGCTTTGGAAGAGAATGTTGTCATTTAATTTTATGCATTGATTTTGGGAGTTGAGAGTGGATAATTTTATTTATAGATTTTTTTTTTTCTTTTGGGAATTCATTGATTTATTCTTGGAATGTAATAAATTTTAAGTTAAAGTATTATTTTTGTTCCGCTATTTTATTTCTGTGACCTAGTTATAAAGACCCCTTATCCTTTGGACGGGACGACATCCCCAGTCCTAGCGGCCCTAGGTAGTGGGGTGTTACAGGTGGTTTCAGAGATAGGTTATAGACAAATATTGATAGTATTTGTTCTATTTATTTAAGTTTAAATCTTTGTCTAACCTATCTTGTTGATGTTGTAGAATGGTTAGGATGCTTAGGACCGCGGGGAAAGGACAGCAGTGGCACTCGCCTATCCCTATATACCCGGAGGACCTTCCAGTTCCCCAACCTGCCCCTCAGCCAGATATCCCTATGAAGGATAGCAGCGATGATGAGATCCAGATTCTTGAGCCACCCCCCAATCCCGGTGATAGACATAAGCTCAGACAGTGATGATGAGATGATAGCAGTGGAGCCTGTACCCCACCCTTCTAGTCTTGTAGTGTACTTAGCAGTGGATAGTGATGACTCGGGGGAGATAGACTATGAGTCTCCACCTAGGCCTTCCTTCCTTCCCTCTTTCATTTCTCATCCCCGCTGAATCGAGCCTAGAGAGAGTTCTAAGTGCCTCAGGAAGGAGTCTATGGAGGGATTCGCCAGTGGGGATGGGGTAGATTTTTCCAAGAATTCTGGGGGTTGGTTGTATGAGGCTGATGATGTGGGTTCTGATGAGGACTAGAGGACTAGGAGTTAATCTGAATTGGATGTTTATTTATTTGTTATTTTTCGAGAACTTTTATGTCAAGAATTTTTAATTCGAGATTTTGTCAAATTTTTGGATTTATGCGAATCATTTTTTAGGGAGAATTTATTGGTAATTCCTTAGACAAAATTTGCACTTGAAATCTTTTTACTTACACCTATCTGTGATTGCTCATGCAGCTAAAATAATTTGATTCTTAAATGCATACACTTATCAAATGGGGTGTGGTTTAAAATGGCACCCAAGCGTCGTGCAACTTCAGCAGGTGGAAAGATTCCAGAAGTCGATCAAGTAGCACCGAAAATAGAAACAGCCCACATGCAAGCACCCAACCGGGGTGAATGGAATGGTCCGAATATGGGATCAGGGTCTAAAGCTCCAATTGATGTGTCCATGGGCAGGCACTCAATAAGATGGCCGAGATTTTTCAGACTTTAACCAAGCGACGAAACCCAAGGGGTGAAGACAAGGCCTTAGAGCGGTTCTTGAAGTTTCAACCGCCCGTCTTCCTGGACGAAGCAGAACAAGATCAGAAGGAAAAGCATTGAGTTGAGCAGATGGAGGACATATTTGCAATGCTCCAGTACACTGAGGAGCGGATGGTTAAGTTTGCGGCCTTCCGGTTGAGAGGACCAGCTCAGGCATAGTGGCTGCGAGTTTAGGATGACTGGGAAATGAACGAGCAGGAATGGACGTGGTCCTACTTTATTGAGGTCTTCAGAGCTGAGTACATCCCTCAATGGATCGTGGAGAAGCGGGAGGATGAATTTCAGAATTTGAAGCAAGGAAGCATGTCAGTGGCTCAGTATACGGCGCGATTCACTCAATTGTCAAAATACTACAAGAGATTGGTGGATACCGAGCAAAATAGGACGAGGTAGATCGTCAAGGGGCTGAGGCCAAAATTGAGGAGGGCGTTGTCACCGTCTCCGCCAACGACCTATTCAGGAGCAGTGGATGCAGCCACTCGAACTGAGAATGAGGATTGCAGTGAGTTGGTGACCAGGCCTTTCCTGCCACCAAGACAGCCGCAAGGGCATTTCTAAGGGCAGCAGTCGAACAAGCATTCTGCCAATCAGCAATGGCAGAACTGAGGGAAGCAAGCCCGGAAAGTACCAGTGGGTCCTGCCCAAAACATTCCAACATGCCGGCAGTGCGGAAAAAGAGGCCACACAGAGGAGAACTGTTGGACCAAGGGTGGTGAGAAGAAATGTTATCACTGCGGCGACCCGAACCACCTGCGGAACGCCTGCCCCAAGTTGCATCGAGCCGGGCAAGGAAATTCGGGGAAGAATCCGGGGTCCAACAGAGCCAACACCATGGGAGCATCCAGGAGTGGAGTGCCGAAGCCACAAGTGAAGGCCATGGTATTCGCACTCAACCGAGAGGAAGTTAGGACTGATACAGCAGTTGTGGAAGGTACGTTCACTATCCAAGGATGACCCGTTGATGCATTAACTGATCCTGGCTCTACCCATTCCTATCTAAACAAGACTTGTGCATGTCATTTGGGTAGGGATGGAGTAGAGCTACCATATACTTTAGTGGTAAGCACACCTTTAGGGAAAATGGTGCAAGCGGATCGGTATGTGAAGAACTTTAAAATTAATATGGGGAGAGAAGGTCTAGAGGGAGATTCGATAGTATTGGACATTAAAGACTATGATTTGATATTGGGGATAAATTGGTTAGCCAAGCATGGGGTTAGGGTAGATTGTAAGAATAAGTCGGTCAAGTTCGTTAGACCGGGTTGTGATGTGTTAGAATTTGATGGCATGAGAGTGAAAGAGCAAAAGTATTTGATCGCAGGGGCTAAAGCCCAAAAATTGTTGAAGTAGGGATATCAAGGATACCTGGCTTATATGATAAACAAGCTGATGGACCAGTGCACTTTGGAGGACAACGAAGTGGTGAAGGACTTTCCCAATGTGTTCCCAGCAGAACTTGATTCTTTACCTCCCAACCGAGAGGTGGAATTTACCATCGACTTAGTACCGGGAGTAGAACCAGTATCGCAGACCCCGTACCGGATGGAACTGGCAGAGCTGAAAGAGTTGAAGGAACAATTAGAGGAGTTAGTGGGTCAAGGCTACATCAGACCTAGCACATCGCCTTAGGGAGCACCTGTGCTATTTATGAAGAAGAAGGACGGAACTCTGAGGCTTTACATTAACAATCGGGGTTTCAACAATTTGACGATCAAGAACAAGTATCCCCTACCACTGATTGACGAGTTGTTCGATTAGTTACAAGAATCCAGTTGCTACACCAAGTTGGACCTGAGGTAAGGATACTACCAAGTGCGGATAAAAGAGGAGGATATCCCTAAGACGTCTTTCAACACCAGATATGGACATTACGAGTTCGTGGTAATGCCTTTTGGGGTGACCAATGCTCTAGCAGTATTCATGGACCTGATGCACCGAGTGTTCCGACCCTATCTGGACAAGTTTGTGGTGGTCTTCATCGACGACATTTTGATCTACTCCAAGAGTCCGGAGGAGCATGCAGAGCATCTGAAGCTCGTATTGGAGAAGCTTCGGGAGAACAAATTGTACGCTAAGTTTAGCAAGTGCGAATTCTGGTTGGACAGTGTAGCATTCCTTGGCCATGTGGTGACTAAGGAGGGAATCAAGGTAGAAGCAGTATCAGACTGGAAACAGCCGGAGAATATTACTGAGATCCGAAGTTTCTTAGGATTGGCTGGTTACTACCGAAGATTTAACAAAGGGTTCTCGACGCTCGCATCACCAATGACCCGACTGTTGAGAAAAGATGTTCTATTTGTGTGGAACGAGAAGTGCGAGAAAAGTTTTCAAGAGCTAAAGAGAAGATTAATGATAGTACCAGTACTAAGTTTGCCAGAAGAAGGAAACCTTACGTGCTGTATACTGACGCTTCGAAAGAAGGACTGGAAGCAGTGCTGATGCAAGACCGGAAGGTGATCGCTTACACTTCTCGGAAGCTGAGATTGCATGAGGTCAACTATCCCACTCATGATCTGGAGCTGGCAGCTATCGTGTTCGCCCTGAATAAATGGCGACACTACCTGTTCGGAGCCGAATACGAGGTATTCACCGACCACAATAGTCTGAAGTATACTTCACTCAGAAGGATCTAAACTTGAGGCAGCGAAGATGGATGGAATTTCTGGAAGAATACCGTTGTCCGATCAATTACCATCCCGGGAAGGCCAACGTTGTGGTGGACGCCCTAAGCAGGAAAGTTGGAATGGCCAGACTGAGAGTGCAAGAAATTCGAGTGGTTCAGGATGTGTTAGACAGAAGGGTGGAAGTGCAAGACCAAAGAATTGTCGTCAGCAATTTAAGGTTGGTACCGGATTTGAAGCGAAAAATCGTAGAAGCTCAGCAAAGCAACGCCAAGTTTCAGCTTTTTAAGGACAAGGTGCTCAAGCTGTCGGGCAGTGAATTCCATAAAGATGAAGAGGGAATTTTGCATTTCAGAGATCGATTTGTGTGTACCCGGGGAGCAGCAGTTAAAGGACAGAATTTTAGAAGAGGCGCACAAGAGCAAGTACTCCATTCATCCGGGGGAAGTCAAGATGTATCAGGACTTGAAGAGAGCCTATTGGTGGCCCGGACTGAAGCGAGATGTGGTCAAGTATGTCTCGACCTGTCTCACCTGCCAGAAATTCAAAGCGAAGCACAAGAAGTCAGCAAGACTATTGCAGCAATTGCCAGTACCAGAGTGGAAGTGGGAGGTGACTATGGATTTTGTCACCGGACTTCCCATAACCAAGACATAGAAGGACGCCATATGGCTATTGGTGGATCGACTAACCAAGTCAGCCCATTTTATACCGGTAAATATAAGGGATTCCATGGAGAAACTAGCCAAAACTTATGTTCGAGAAATAGTCCGACTGCATGGAGTGCCTTCAAGCATAGTGTCAGACCGAGACCCAAAGTTTACGTCTTGTTTTTTGGGAAAGTTTCACGAAGCAATGGGGTCGAATCTGAAATTCAATACGACGGCGCATCTGCAGACCGATGGGCAGTCAGAAAGGGTTATACAGATATTGGAAGATATGCTGAGAGCCTGTGTTTTGGACTTCGGAGATTAGTGGATAGAGTGTGTACCGTATGCAGAATTGTCATATAACAATAGCTATCAAGCTTCAATTGGGATGGCACCGTATGAGGCTTTGTATGGGCGCAAGTGTCTTGTACCACTGTATTGGAGTTGGTCAGAAGATGGTCACGTGAGCAGAACCAGGGAAGTTTGTGTCCACGAAATGTTTGATAAGGTGAAATTGATCAACGAAAGGTTGAAGGAGGCTCAGAGCCGACAAAAGAGCTATGCGGACAACCGACGGCAAGAATTGGAGTTTCAAGTCGGGGACGGCGTATTTTTGAGGTTGACGCCAAATAGGGGTATCTTCAAGCATCCGAAGGGGGGGAAGTTGAATCCGAGGTACTTGGGGCCGTTCCCGATTAAGGAAAGGATTGGATCGGTAGCTAACCGATTAGACCTACCAGAAGAGTTGTCGGGAATTCATGATGTGTTTCATGTGTCACAGTTGAAGAAGTACAATGCTGATCCCGGTCATTTGTTGAATAACGAGCCGTTGGTGTTGCAACCCGACTTGAGTTATGTGGAGAAGCCCGTGAAAATACTGGACCGCAGTATCAAGAGTCTTCGGAACAAGCAGATACCGATGGTTAAAGTTCAGTGGGAGCACCATGGCACGCAGGATGCCACATGGGAATTAGAAGGGTGGGTTAAGCGGAAGTATCCTGATTTGAAATAGAGGTATTCTTGAATTTTGGGACGAAATTCTTCTAAGGAGGGGAGGATGTGAAACCCCAGTAGGAACCAACCTTAGAGTAAGGGGGTTGGGATGCATATCATACTTAATTGCATGTTTAAATATATTTTTATACGATTCTATGTGCTTTAAATTTGTGTTTTATAGTCTAGAGGGCTTGATTATGATTATTGGGTAAGAAGGGCAAAATGGTAATTTCTTCCCCAAGCTCCTGCAGGAAAATCAGACATGGCTGCCCGAAAATCTCTCCCGCAAATCTCTGCAATCATGCTTTGATTAGATACCAAAATTCCAGCAACATTTATTTAGCAACCTTCCATAAAATGTTCCTCAAACAACCAGACTTATTCTTCACCATTTCACTCCATCTTTTCGACCGCCATTACCTCTCTCCAATCAGCTTTCATCTAGCAGAAACACTGCACAACAATTCGACCATAGCAGCATCCCAAAAGCTCTCCAATGATCAAATATATTCTTGCTATATTTAGTTTCCAAATTTGATTCCTTAAGATATTCTTTTAGGATTTCAACAACTAGCCTTTCCTTTTCCCTTCAAAACCAGAAAATCATTTACCAACACCCTACAAACAATTTGGCCAGCCCTAATCCTTCAGAATTTCGGCAGCTTCAAATCAAAACCTCTCTACTCTCTTCAACCTTCAAGAACACATAGCACACGAAGAACACTTACTCCTTCCTTTCGCCTAATACCCCTTCAAATCACTTCAAACTTCTTTTAAAAACTCCAGAATTCATCTACCTACTGCCGTGAGTCCATCCAAGCCATTTTTAACATCAAACTCTAAAATCCAACATGCTTTTTTGGATCAAAAACCAGAATTTTCGCGAAGGATCAAGAACACCTTCAAGGTAGGTTTGTTCTAACAACTTCATCTTCTCTAATCTTTGATCTCTAATGAATATGTATATGAATAAACATGCTAATGGACTCTCTCTCTCTCTCTCTCTCTCTCTCTCTCTCTCTTGCAGAACCTCTCTCCTTCTTGGCCGAATGGCATCTTCACCAATGGCCATACTTTCTTCATCTTCCTTAGATGGATCTAGTCATCTAGGAGTTGAGATCCATTTGAAACTCCTTCAAGGTATTCATCAATCAAGTAAGCCTTTTCAACCCTCCTTTTAAATTCTAAATTCATGTCTCTACGATGATATTGATAGAAGATGGATTATGAATAGGTTTTTAGTATGTATTGTTGTGATGAGTTGAGATTGAAGCATGAATATATATATGAATATGATGGAGATGGGATTTATGCATGAGTTGATTATCTTGGTTGCATGTATGAAGTTTTAGGGTTTAATGCATGCCTCCATGATTAAGTATGCTAGAGATTATGTCATCTATGATGAATAGGATTTATATTCTTTTGTGATTATTAATGCCATAGTTATATTTATGCTAGTAAAGGTTAGATCATGCCTTAGTAAATTTGGATCTATTCTTATATTCATGATTTGGATGATTTGATGAAGTGAATGGGTGAATATGTTCATGATTGTGGTTAGGAATAGAATTATGATCATGACCTAGTTGTCCCTAAGCTAATTTTATTTCTTCAATAAAATATTTAATATTATGATTTTTGCTAGTAATTTCGAAAAACCCTAGGAAGGGTAGATTTGGATTATGATATTTAATAAGGATATTTTAGTCAAATAAATAATAACTTTTGCTAGAAAAAATAAAATATATAGATATTATATAAGATGATGAAATCAACTAAAACAGTTTATGAAAATAATCATAATAAGTAAAATATTTATTATTAAAATTTAATTATTATCTTTTAACCAAAACTTATTAAAATTTATTATCTTTCAATCAAGACACATTAAAATTTATTTTCAACTAATTTTAGCTATCAATTATTTTCTAGCAAATAATTATTAATAAATCATTATTTTACCTAATACTACCTAGGACTCTTCATCAAATAGACTCTAAATTTTTCTTAGCAGGATTTAAATCTTCAGCTTATTAGTACCTATTTCCCAAAACACTAATTATTTTGAATATCACATTAGCCTTGGCTTATAAACCTTTTTATTTATTATTTGGCCTTAAAGCTTAGGACACTAGGATCATGGTAGTAGTGAGTTGAGCTAGTTTATTTGTGAAAGTGGATTTTGGATTGAGTTTAATTGTGGTTTGTATTTACCTCATGCGGGATTAGGTCAGCTGTTGGAGACCTTTTATTGTGAGCAAGAATCAAGTAAGCTCCTACATAAAACCTGTTTGATGCAAAATGTTTATTCTGGCAAGCCAAATGTAGAGTGCATGGACACTCATTCCTGTAAAGGCAATTGAGGATTGATTCCTTTCTTATTTTAGTCAAACAAATTATTTGGAAATCAATAAGAAGATTTACTCAAAGTCGAAACTCTTTCTAAAACTGATTTTGACAAAGACTTTGGAAATCCTTAATTGCCATTTTCAAGTGGAACTATGTTATGTTCATTTTCCCAAAAGGGGGATACGTTACATTGAGTACTCAATAGGAGTAGGCTAGTAGTACTAGTTTTGAAGAGCAAGAGTGAGTCTTCTGGCAGGAGGCCACCTCCAGAAGATAAGCTCAACTTAGAGAAACGTCAGTACTACTTAGTCATATAGGTCCGAGCTAGTAGTTTTATTTCAGTCAAGTGACTGTGTTATGCCAGAATGGACACCCGGTTGTTATTTTGGTATAGAGAAGAATGTGTATCTTGGCTGGTAGGCCGATCACCTATCTTTTGTCAGTCTACACAAAGTGTCGGCATTCTAACCAGTTGTGAGGCCCAACGTACGGTAACCCATAACCCTTTCTTTCGAGTGGTTGATTTTTATTAATTATGTGTGGCTAGAATAGACAAAACACCACTCTTTCTTTTGACTAATGTTTATTGCTTGCCAATATTTCTCTTATAAAGATTTCACACTTTGCATCCGCGAACTGTTTTCACTAAACACCCAAAGCACACACGTACTTACTGAGATTTCTATTTCATCACCTTTTTACCATGATTTCAAGTCGATTCTACTGTGGGGATGAATATCTAGTGTTATCTGCCTTGGAAGAGAATGTTGTCATTTAATTTTATGCATTGATTTGGGGAGTTGAGAGTGGATAATTTTATTTATGGATTTTTTTTTCTTTTGGGAATTCATGGATTTATTCTTGGATTTATTCTTGAGATGTAATAAATTTTAAGTTAAAGTATTATTTTTATTCTACTATTTTATTCGTGTGACCTAGTTATAAAGACCCCTTGTCCTTTGGACAGGGCGACATCCCCTGTCCTGGCGGGCCTAGGTAGTGGGGTGTTACAAATCAGATCTTAGAGTTTTAATACTTTTCCTATATTATTTCTCTACTTCATTCTTGAAGTCTTCAAACTTGTTAAAACCTCATATTTGTATTTCATTAAATACAAATACCTATATCATGAAAAATCTTTGATAAAGGTTATGAAATAGTGATAACCTTCTCTTGATTGTATAGACATTGGGCCACATACATCAGTATGTATAAGTTCTAATAACTCTTTGGACTTTTCTCCTTTTCTAGAAAAAAGAGCTTTAGCCATTTTACCAAATAAACAAGATTCGCATGTACCATAAGATTCATAATCAAATGACCTTAAATCACCAAGTTTATGTAACTTAGAAACATAATTCTCATTTATATGGCCTAAACGACAATGCCATAAATAAGGTGAGGTTGTGTTATCTTTCTTTGGTTTCTTATTGTTTATATTGAGAATTGGATTATCCATGTCTAGAACATATAAACCATTAACCAAAGTTGCAGAACTATAGTGGATATTATTCAATAAAAAAGAACAACATTTATTCTTAAAAATTAAATAAAATCCATATAAATCTAAACATTTAACTGAGATAATATTTTTTAATAAAACTGGTATATAATAATAGTTTTAAAACTCTAAAACTAATCCAGAAGGCAGGTGTAGCTCGTAAGTCCCCACAGCAAGTGCAGCAACATTTGCTCCATTTGCAGTACGTAGGTCCACGTCGCCCTTCTCAAGCCTTCTACGGTCTTTTAGTCCCAGCAAATTATTACATAAATAAGATCTATATCCAGTATCCAATACCCATATCTCATTTCTAAAGGTAGCATTTATCTCAATCATAAATATACCAAGAGTACAAGTAGAAGTACCCGTAAGCTTCTCCTTCTCTTTCCTCTCCTTTACTGTCTTCAAGTAAGCCTTGCAGTTGCACCTCCAATGGCCCATCTTACTACAATGATGGCATGGGCCCTGACTGGCTGCATCCTTCTTCTTCACACCACCTTTGGGCTTAGTGGGAGCCTTCTTCTTTTTCTTAGGAAATTTCTTCTTAGAAGAAGAAGATTCTACTATCAAGACTGCATTGGATTCCTTCTTCATGAAGGACTCCACAGTTTTGAGAAGAATGATCAACTCGGGAATGGTGGACTCAATCTTGTTCATCTGATAATTGATCACAAATTGTGAAAAAATTTTGGGCAAAGATTGCAGAAATAAGTCAATACATAATTCATTGTCCATTATAAACCCAAGAGATGCAAGCTTCTCTATCAAGCCCAGTACCTTTATCCTATGAGTGGCCACAGAAGCACCTTCAGCTATCTTAGATCAGAACAACTCTTTAGAAATCTCATATCTCTCTATTCTTGCTTGTTGATCGAACAGCTTTCTAAGATGGAGAATAACTATTTGAGCATCCATATGCACATGTTGTTTTTGTAGCTCAGGAGACATTGACACCACCATAATACAGGTTGTTGTGTCACTATCTTCTTGGTGCTTTGTGTGAACATCATGCTCACCAGCATGAGCATCTTAGGCTGGAGGTGGAAGAATAAGATTATCTACCACGTAAAGAAAATTTTTCAATTTGAGAACAATTCTCAAATTTTGATACCAGTAGAGATAGTTCAATGTGGTGAGTTTGTTGGTTTCCAAGATGCTACGAAGGCTTAGGTTAGTTGACATGATGCAGATGATCAAGATGTAAAGATAGAGAAGATTAGCTAAGTGTATATGCACATGTAATACAAATAATTAAGTCTTTAATTAAGTGCATTATTATTCCACTAATTTACTCAAACTAATAGCCCCCACTATTAATTCGGAAAAGCCCGTTGGAAGCTTTTCTAGTGGACCGGTATCTAAATTCCTTAAGAATAACCTTGGGTTTGCCCAACAAGCCACCCTTAAGTTCAATGGTAGGTATCCAATACCAATTACATCCAATGTAATTACCGGATCATTGGGTGATTAACATCTTTTAATCTAAAAGCTTTTAAGCTAACACAATATTACCTCTAATTTTCTTTATGCTTGAGTTAGCCCAACTGGGATAAAAGAATTTAGTTAAATCTAGCCCATTAATCAAGAATTTAAGTTCAAAAAAATTTAATTCTATAACTTGAACATGCCCGATGTCAAGTAGGCTTGGGTTAGCCCAACAATCTAGTCTCGAAAAAGGACTCTCATTCTTATTATATTAATGGAAGGTATTAGGTTTAAAATTATTTGAAGAATTTGTTCCTTTTAGTTGTCTTATCATTTGGCATGCATAAAATTCATCAATAAGCAGCACAAATTAATAAATATGGTAATAAACAATTACATGATATGGTTATGGACTTTTCTAAATTAATTTTCTCGAGCCATTAACGAAATTAGTATGGTCAACTCTATGTGTTCATGCATAATTTAAGTAGAAGGTCTTACCATTTTGCATTGTTTTGGTCACCATATCCAAAATAAAATAATTCTATCTCTATCTAACCTATTTAATCTAATTAGATAAAATTTCTAAATAGAGAAACCTCGAGTTACATTCGAGGGGAGTTAGATGAGAAAAGAATTACACAAGAATTTTAGAGAAGGCAGGACATGCAAGCCCTATTTAATTAAAACCAAAGCGTTAAATAATGCATGTACAGATATATTTGGTCTAAGTCCATAACCATCTACCATGCCAATAAAACATGCTTAAAATAGTAAGCATAAAACATCCAATGCACAAACATCCAAAGTCAGTATTTTGGAAAGCTCTGGGTCAAAAATCAAATTTTGAAAAAATTCTAGGCCAAAATCAAATTTTTTAAAACTTCTGAGTCCATAATCTAATTTTGAAAAATACTTTTATCCCAAATCATAGGTTCCAAACAAATTCTAATAATTATTAGAACCTATTCTCAAAATTAGAAAAGATCAAAAAAACTTATTTTTTTTCTAAAACAGTGCAAAACCCAAAACTACTAGGCTGTTAGACCTATCTAATCGGCGGCTTTAGAAACAATTTCTAAGTCGTTGAGTGGTCCGGCGGCTTTAGAAACAATTTCTAAGCATTTGAGCAGTTGCTATCATAGCCATACATAGCTCTAGTTACTATTCGTCTTCTTCAAGTCTCTAAAAAATTTTCCATGAACTGTATTGTTGTTTCCAAACCATTCGAAATATATATATATATATATATATATTTTGGCGATCAATGTGTGTTAATCTTTATTAACAACTAGTTGTAATTGTTATTACAATTTAAAACATCATTATGTCCATAATGATATGTGTGAACAAACTAGAAGACCCATAAAACAAAAACAATTTCTGCAACTTCTATTTCCAGACAGTTCAAAACCATTTTTTATTTAATTCTTTGTTAATCCATATTAACAACAATCTGTGATCACCATCACCATTAAATCAACAATACAAATAGTTCAAGAAAAAATTTTAATTTCATGCAAATCAGAAACCAATTACAAAACAACCCACGACACGCAAAAACAATTTCTGCGAACCCAGAAAACATACAGAAACAATTTCTATAAGCATTGTGAAAACGTTTTTCACAGACCCAGACTATACATACAAAGCAATAGCACTTAACAACACCCAGAAGTATGCTTGAAACAATTTCATAGCCAAACATAACCCATTAAAACATAAACATGAAGGCTCTAATACCACTGAAGGGATTCAGCCATACAAGAGCATACATGCAACGGAAAATAAAATTGAAATCCTTCCTAAAGATCACATGTTTGTCGAATAAAATGGGTAAGAAAGCAAGTTACGGGATTTACCTGTTGTAGCCTTAATTCAAATATTTTCTTCGGTTCCCGAACTACTATGATCACGATTACATATTCCACACAGCACACAGTTCTTCTGTTCTGTGATCAGTTGCTCACAACGGCCACAAAAGTCCAAGCAAGGACTGCCTCTAACAATATCCACACAAAGGTTCAATTACTCACCAAAACCCGCTCAATTCTATACTAGTAGAACAAGAGGCGGCTAAGGTTTAAGAGTTGGAAAAGACGAGATTCACAAAGAAACGATTTCTGTGTGTCGTATGTTATTAGAGGAAATGATTTCCTCTGTTTATATTTTTTAAGATTTGTGGTAATTGTAATTAAGTCCTCCAAGATCAACTGACTACAACTAAGTCCCTAAAATTTATATAATCACAATTAGGCCCCATGAATTATAACAAACTTATAATTCACCTATAAATCATTTTCTTCTCACAATTACCCCCATAATATTATCAAATAATATATTGAGTACTCAAACTTTTATTGTGTGTGACCTATTAGGTTTCCTAGTCTATTGGTAGCGAAATATGAATTAATACAAATGTCTTTTTGGGATTAATAATCCTTAATAATTTAGAATTAACTTCTTAATTCTAATTAGGATTAGTTTATTAATTTTTCAATTAATAAATTTATATTTAGCAGATCATGAGTGGTATCTAGCATCATATCACGACCACCCAAGCGTCCAGGAAGCCAAGTAGCTTAACATGAACCCTTCAATAACAAACATTAGTGCAACAAACGCCTTTCGCTATACAATATCTTATTCAGTAGTACGGAATTAGTGTCAACGCCCTCCAACATATAAATTAATTCTAGCCCGAATATATTAGTACTTGATCCTGAAATCCACTATTTAACATGTACATCAATTGGAACTGTTTTCAATACATAATCACTTTAGCCAGGGATTTCTCAAGTAGTGATTCTTACAAGTGGCGGTGAAACATTTACCTCTACTATTAGGAGTGGTGAATTCTTTATTGACTCTCTCAATTACTTTCATTTACTTCACATGCACCCAATATCCATCTTATAGGCGGCCATTGATCTGACTCCAAAGATTGGAATCAAAGTACAATTTTCAGTAAACAAAGTACCTTAGAGATTTCAAGTCTAAGGATATTTGCATGTTTGCTATAATGAGATTCTATCACTAGCACTAAATAGTTATCTATGTGATTATTTCATACCTAGGTCATCCAATGTACTTGTTCTAGTAACAAGCACTCACGTGTTAACTTGGAGTATCACAATACTCACGGACGTGAGAACCACTGTTGATCAAAACAGGAAGTTTAATACGTGCTAGTCTTAACGCATTAATAATATCCTATCTCACTAATACTATGATTAGGGATAATTTAAGTACAAACACTATTCAGTGTAGTAGGAATCTCACATCATGATTTTCTTAATATAGTGTTGTACTTGGGAATTCATCTAACAGTTATATTTACACAAAATTAAACAAAACAAATTGAAAGATAAATAATGCCTTTTATTATTATAAAAATGAGTCATAAACAAAATACAAGTGATTACCTCTAGGGCATAACCCTAACATAGATTCTCATGAAAATCCATTCTATAAGGGGTTATGCTCAGAATTACACAAGGAAATCCACAATCTCTAATAGGAATTTGTGATGGAATCCGTAGGGCTATTAGAACCACTCTCTTACTTAACCTAAAAATAGGTTTTTACGAAAAACATTTTTTTAAAATTTAATTGTTTTTTATTAACTTTAGTGAAGACCCAAAAATTCAACCGTTATTCTTTATGTTAAGGATAAAACCCTTTAAGAGAATATATTATGAATTTTTATTTCACTACTTAAATTAAAACCATTTTCTAGAAATAAAATTTAAAATATTTAAATTCAAAATTATTCTCCCTGTTATGGATAAAACCCTTTGGAGGAATAAATCATGGATTTATTTTTAAATTTTTTAGTTCTATTTAAAACATTTTCCTTAATTATTTTTCTTTAAAAAATTAATTTCTCAAAAACCTTTGTGTATTTGATCAGAAAATTAAATAAAATAATTATGCTCCAAAAATAAACTTTTTGCATGCTATTTCTAACCTTTGATTCTTATGTGACCAAATAATAGATTAAACATCATAACAATAATATAATTAAAATAATCTTGTTTAATCCTAAGGTGGTTCCGTCATTACTAACCATTTTCATGCAAAAATTATTTAACATAATAAAGAAAATATTACAACAAAATAGTCTCATGTGATATGGGCCCTAAAAGAAAAACAAATTACAAGGAAATAAATAAAAAATATATTTCAAGAAGACCTGAACCATAGCCTGCACCTCGAAACGGCAAGTTGTCAAAAACACGTCTATTGAGTGCACAAGCCGGTCGTAGCTTTACAGAACATCAAGAGAAAAACCCGCCATGGCTTTATACAAGCCAAGCTCAGCTTCTGGAAGGATTTTTCTTCGAGTCAACTGTGGCTTGTGGGAGAAGAATCTCCCAAGCTAGTCGGCTGCAGCTGGCACTTCATCCAGCCAGTCCGTCTTCTTCCCTTTCTTTTCTTCTTCTCCTTCAGGGATTTTTCGGCATTGATCTAGGCACCAATTTCTTATTACAAGAATTCACATATTGAATTTGTAATACAATATCAATCGCCTATACCTTTCAAAATGAGGTATACATGAATTCCATGGAATTTGATTAATAATAAATTACAAGCGCTTATGCTTCCACGCGTGAAGCGTACACAAAATCTACCCATATCAAAAATCACGAGAGATCTATACAGTCCTAAAGATCATATTTTTATTAGTAAATAAACTACCTTTTTCAGTTATTAACCCTAAGCATGTTCCTAGATTACAACCTATCTCTAATACCACTAGTGGGACCGTAGGAAAATAAATATGTAGCAAAAATTACAATTTAAAAAATTTTCCAAGCCAAAATTTAGGAATACTTACTTCTAGGACATTTTACTTGAATAACCAAAGTTGAATTTGGTTTAAATGGTGTTTCCTGAACTAGAACGTCTACTTGTTCTGCGAGAATACTAGCTAACTGTCGGCTTCTTCGCATCAAACACTTTTCATGTTTGCTAGCTTTTGACCTTCCAGAGTCTTCTCAAACCTCTACAGACTTCTACCAGTGAAAGTAGAACTAAGGTGAAGAAGATTGAAAGAAAAAAGGAAGAGCTAAACGTTAAAGGAAAAACGACAAGAAAACGGTGGCCGTTTTAAGAAAACCAAAAGTTGTTTGCTTGCACAGGGAAAAACCGGTCAAACACATTTTTCTTAAGCTAGATTAATGTTATGAGCCTTTAACCCTGTGCTTTTGGTCAAACCTTATTTAATAGCACAACTTTTTAAACTTAACAATCAAAGCCGCCCGTTTCCTTTTCCTAATTTTTCCTTTTTCCTTACTTAGTGTCGGGGCCCTAGGATTCCTAAAAATCCTTAAGCCATCACAATACCTTGGTTGGCTGGGGTTTTCTTAATTAGCCCATGACTAATTAAATTAGCTCTTTTATTAATTAGTTAATCTATATGGACCCAATATAAAATTATCCAAGATAATTAATTAATATACCAATTAATTGAATTAGCTCAATTAATTATTCTATCCCAAATAAATAAATAATTGGACTCCTAGAATAATTCTACCAATAATAAATTCACCCAATAAACCCATATAATAAATAAATTTACTAAGATTATTTGAGCTACTCTGAGAACCAAAAGATATATTATTCTTAGTTACTAAAATAACCAAAACACCCCTGCGAACAAATAACTGTATTTTATCATTTTAAATATTCTATTTATCATCATATGAAAATATTAACCCCGAGAATAATATTGCAAGTGCAATGTCTTCGATGTACAGGTGTAATGACAAAAATACCCCTCTACGTAACACCCATCATTGAGATATGAAAAATATACTAACACATTTCTCAATAACATCTACCATCCTTTTATAGTTAGTCCGATAATCCACGACTTCCAATATATATCCACTCATAACAATAAGCTATCTAAAAGTGTACATACTTAATCATGTTTTCAAGGGCCTTGGAAAAGTTAGATTATCCTGGATAATCACAAGGGCATGATTTCTTCATGTAATGAAGTATAGAAATTCTATTGTATAAATCCGTCTTAATTAACTAGAGTCTTACACCTAACGTACAAGGTTATTGACCTTGCGATAAAACCTCACCCAATATAGATCAAAATGTATAAGTCCAGCTTCACTAGACCACCAATTTATACTCAAGTTTTAGGGTACTCGTCTACATAGTAGCTGCGATAAACTAATCTTTATTGTGTGGTCCAGTTCTACGTATTCTAAATACAATTACACTATTAGTGTGAGTGGACTACTCACTGCTTAAAGGTAAATCATTGCCTATTTAGAAATTATAGTATAATAATTTAAACCTTGATGAAGTGCCCAACTCTATGAATTGATCAAGAATAATTTTTTGGTTATGTGTTAGTAGCTCATAATCTACACCTTACTATAAAAGTACAACCCAATCGCGTAGATTACTTATTAACACATTGAGATCTTAATATGCAATATATGTAAACAAACAACCATCAATGAATGAAACTTTTATCAATTTCTAAAATATAGAAATACATAGGCCATTTTGGGCATACATTCCAACAGTAGCTGCCTCTATGATATCAGTAGCATTTGAATGAGTAGATGAAAATTTGTTGTTCCTTAGGGTCGTTGAGTTGATTTGTGCTTCCACTTGAATTTGGAGTTGTTTTGAAATTTGAAGAGAAAAGATGGGAGGCGGAGACCGTCCCACTGGGCATGCCAGAAATTTGTAACTCAATGAAATTTCAAGTCTATAAATCAAGATAAGAAAAATATCAAAAAAATACAAAATGTTTAGTAAATACTAAAAGTGGTTACAAATCTCCAAAAAAGTCCTAAATTGCAAAATGAGTCATTCGATTCTTCTATTTTTGAAAAACTTTGATTCGAGAGCTAAAGAGCTTCATCTTAGATCAAATAGAATTTGATGAGGAACACTTGATTGTCAAATCTTCGATACTTGTTTGATATAGAGTATGAGGAACACCTTAAAATTTGATAAAGTTTCTGAACCTTGATTTGATAAAGATTTGAACTTTGAATTTGTTGAAGCTTGAATATTGTTAAAGCTTGGATAATCTTTGATGAATATTTAGACTTGCTTGAATATTGAAGCTTGATGAACTTTAATGAAGGTTCAGACTTTAGATGTTGAAGAAGCTTAAATGCTGAAACTTGGATGAACTTTAATGGAGCTTAAGCTTGTTGTTAGAGATTCCTCTTGTTTGTTGAAGCTATCGAGATACCTTGAATGTTTAAGGGAATGCCTTATTTATAGGGATAAGACCCCTTAACTTTAGCATAAAAAGTCGATGTAAGACTTTGAGAAACCTCCTAACAAACCCTAATAGACTTGGGCTTGAGGTGATTTGGGCTTCATTTAAGTTTAGCCCAATTTCATGCAACTCATACCATTTGGGTTTAATGGATCTTGAACAAGGGTCCTAATTTAATGGCCCAATCCAATTTTATTTAATCTATAACATATCGAATTTAATGAACTTTTTACAATGGCCCAATTTTAATAGCCCGATTCTATAATATATTGGATTTAATGGACTTTTAATAATAGTCAAATTGTATTAATCTAAGAACAATTATATTTATTCATGGATTTATTTTAATTAACCAAGACTAAAATATTTAATTTTTCTTTTAACCTTACCTTGACCAAAATAATATTTTTTTTCATTCCAAATTTCCTTGTCTACAAATGTGTTTATTTTTGGCTATTTTTTGTATTTTATCCATTTAAAATTTTTATTTTTTATTTACCAGTGAAATATTTACTTTAAAAGATTTATTTTCAAAATACTACAAAAAATCCCCCAAAATTTACCAATATTATACATCACAGTTGATCAAGGCTCAACCCTCTTATATCTATACCTTTTTTATTTAAAATTTTCCCAAATCTATCACATTAATAATATCTCAATCTCGAAAAGTGATAAGAAATCTATTTTCAATATCTTAATTGCATGCTCAACTCCCTAATCTGTGGGAACTCTTTCTATCTTTATATCTTTCCTATTAATAATTTCACGAATCAAATGATAGCGCCTAAGGATATACTTGGATCGTTGATGAGACTATGGTTTCTTTACTTGTGCAATAGCTCTATTGTTATCACAATATAAGGGTATTCGATCAACAATACTAAGTACTGCTCCTAGTTTCATTACGAACTTTTTGATCCAAATCGTTTCCTTAACTACTTCAGAAGCTACTATGTACTCAACTTCAATGGTTGAGTCGGCAGTTCTATTTTATTTAAAACTTTTCCAACTAACTGTACCACCGCCAAAAGTGAACATATAGCCAAATTGAGATTTGTAATCATCCTTATCATATTAGAAACTGGCATCAGTATACCCTTTAACTTATAAATCACTTTCTCCATATACCAAGAACACATCCTTAGTTTTTCTTAAGTACATGTTGTTGACAACCACCCAATGACCTTCTCTAGGGTCAAATTGATATCTACTTAGCAAACTAAGAGTACAAAATATATCAAGCCTAGTACATATTATAGCATGATAGACCCAATTGTCAAAGCATATAGTATTCTACTCATGTAATCCCTTTCATCTTATATTTTAGGACACATAGATTTTAAAAGGCTTACCACATGAGTCATGGGTAAGAATTCCCTCTTAGATTGATCTTGGTTAAACCTCTTTAGTACTTTGTCTATATATATAGACTGTGAAAGGCCAAGCAACCTCTTTGATCTATCTCTATAGATCCTTATTCCCAAAATATAGGTTGTTTCTCCAAGATCTTTCATGAAGAATTTCTTTGATAGCCAAATCTTGGCTGATTAAATAGTAGAGATATCATTTCTTATTAGTAACATATCATCTACATATAGTAATAAAAAAATAATTACACTTCTAGAAACCTTCTTATATACACAACATACCTCTATATTTTGTAAGAAAATAAATCCTTAATTATTTCATCAAAATGGATGCTTCAACTCCTAGAGGCTTACTTTAGTTCATAAATAGACATTAACAGCTTGCACACTTTAGCATGATCTTTGGATATGAAACCCTCAGGTTGTATCATATACACTTTCAGTTAGATTTCCATTAAGAAAAGTTGTTTTCACATCCATTTGCTAAATATCATGATCATAATGAGCAACAAGTGTTAGGAGTATTCTTATGGATTTTAGCATTACTACTAGTGAAAATGTTTCGTCATAGTCAATGCCTTATTATTGACAATAACCTTTTGCAATCAATCGTGCTTTATAGATAATTACTTTACCATCCATATCACTTTTCTTCTTAAAAACCTATTTGTACCCTATGAGTTTTATCTCTTCAGGTAGATAAACCAAAGTCCAAATTTTTTTATCATACATAGAATCCATTTCTGACTTCATGGCTTTAAGCCATTTGTCAAATTCTAAACTTTTTAGAACTTCTTTGTAAGTGGTTGGCTCATCTTCTTCTATGAGCAATACATCATTGTGATCACTAATAAAAATTCTATATCTCTCAGGCGCCACACGTATTCTACTTAACTTACGAGGTTCTTCTATATTTGAATGTTCATCTATTTTGTCAATAGATTCAGGATCAATTGGTTGGTCACTGTTTGTATGCTCTTCTTGAATTTCATTAGGTTCAATTTTATTCCTACTATCTCCCTTAACTATAAATTCCTTCTATAAGAAAATTTCATGCTTTGAAATAAATACTTTGTTTTTTGAAGGGGTATAGAAATAATATCTATGTAATTCCTTTGAATATTCAACAAATAAATACTTATCACATTTATTGTCTAATTTTGTCCTCTTCACATATGTAGGACATCTCAAATTCTTAAGTGAGCTAATTTTGGTCTCTTACTAAAAAAATAACTGATAAGGCTTGGTATTAATCATTTTTTATGGAACTTTTTTAAAATATAAACAGCAGTCTCTAGCACATATCCCCAAAATGATTTGGGTAAGGTTCGATTCCTTCTTTCGGATATACCATTATGCTAGAGTGTATATAATAAAGCCTATTGAGATAATATTCTATTATCTTTAAGATAGCTTTGAAACTCTTGACTTAAGTATTCACCTCTTCAATTAGATCTTAGAGTTTTAATACTTTTATCAAGTTGTTTCTCTAATTTACTTTGAATTCTTTAAATTTGTGAAAGGCTTTAGATTTGTATTTCATTAAATACAAATACCCAAATCGAGAATAATCATTGATAAGGGTTATGAAGTATTGATGACTTCTTCTTGCTTGTAATGGCATTGATCCATATACATTACTTTGTATTAGTTCTAATAATTGCTTATCATTTTCCCTTTTTAAGAAAAAATGGTCTTGGTCATTTTACCCAATAAACATGATTCGCATACATCATATGATTCATAATCAAATAACCCTAAGTCACTAAGCTTGTGTAATTTAGAAATGTGATTCTCATTTACATAGCCTAAACAACAATGCCATAAGTAAGATGGGTTCGTGTTATCTTTTCTTTGTTTCTTATTGTTTATATTGATAACTTGATTTTTTATGTCTAGAACATATAAACCACTTATCAACGTTGCAGTACGATAATGGATATCATTTAATGAAAAAGAATAACCTTTATTCTAAAAAATTAAATGAAATCTAACCATGTCTAAACAAGTAATTGAGATTATGTTCTTTAATAAAACTAGAATATAATAGCAATTTGTAAATTCTAGAGTCAATCTGGAAGGCAAGTGTAGATGATAAGTCTCCAAAGTATGTACAACAACATTTACTCCATTTACAGTACGTAGGTCCACAACACCTTTCTCAAGCTTCCTAATTTTCTATAGTCTCTAAAAATTATTGCACAAATGAGATCCACATCTAGTATCCAATACCTATATTTTATTATCAAAGGAGGTATTGACCTCAATCATAAACAAACTAAGAGTAGAAGTAGAAGGGCTTGCAAGTTTCTCCTTCTCCTTTTTTTCCTTGACAACCTCCAGGTAACTTTTGCAATTATGCTTCTAATGGCCTATCTTGCTCACAATGATGACATGGGCCTTTGGTAGCTATTTCCTTCTTCTACACACCACCTTTTGGTTTGGTTGGATTTTTCTTCTTCTTCTTTTTAGAAATATTTTTCTTCTTAGAAGTTGAAGAATCAACCAAAATGGTTGTATTGTTTTCTTTTTTCATAGAAGACTCCACAATCTTTAGAGGGTTGATTAACCTAGGTATAGTAATCTCAATCTTATTCATCTGATAGTTTATCACAAATTGCAAAAAATTACCTAGCAAAAATTAAAGAATTAGGCCGACACTTAATTCATTATCTATATCAAAACTAAGCTAAACTTCTCAATCATTCTTAGCATTTTTAGTCTATGCGAGGCTACATAAGTGCCTTCTACCATCTTACAACGGAACAATTGTTTAGAGATTTCATATCTTTCCAATCCTAGCTTGTTTTACAAATAGCTTCCTTAGATGGAAGATAATAGTATGATCATCCATATACTCATGCTGTTTTTGAAGCTCTAAAGTAATTGACGCCAACTTGATACAAGATGTTATGTTACTATCATTTTGATGCTTCTTGTGGACTTTAGGCTCTCCAGCAGAAGCATCATTACCTGGAGGTGGTGGAATACAAGCATCTAGCATGTAGAGCAACTTTTTCAATTTGAGAACAATTCTCAAATTTCTATACCAGTCTAAGAAATTATATTTGTTTAACTTGTTTGATTCCAAATGCTACATAGGTTTAAATTTGTTGTCATGATTCAAATGATCTAGATGAAAGATAAGAGATACTAGACTATGTATATACATATGTTATGCATTTCATTAAGTTTTTAATTAAACCCGTATTTATTTCACTATTTTACTCAAATCAATAGTCCTACTATTAATTTGGGAAAGTCTGTTGGAAGCTTTCCTAGTGGACCATTATCCAAATTGCTTAAGAATGACTTTGGATATGCCCAACAAACTATTCTTAAGTTCAATGGTAGGTGTCCAATACTAATTGTATCAAATGCAACTTTCGAATCATTAAGTGATTAACGTCTTTTAATCTTAAAACATTTTGTACTAACCCAACCTTACCTCTAATATTCTTTGTACTTAGGTGTGCCCAATTGAAATAAAGATATTAATTAAATCCAACCTATTAATCTAGAATCAAATTCCATATCTTGAACATGCTCAATACTGAATAGGCTTGGGTGTGCCAGACAACATAATCTCGAAAAAGAACTATCATTCTTACTATATAAATAGAAGACATTAGATTTAATATTATTTGAGGGATTTAATTATTTATTAGTGATCTCATTATTTGGAATGCACAATATCAACATATTGACAAAATTGTAATGGACTTAATTATATGGCTTGGCTATGGACTGGATTAATTTCTTTGAACCAAGTCAGAAATTAATTTTTATCAAACTTATGTGTTCATGCATATTTTGAAAAGAAAGTCTTACCATCCTCTCACTTTATCCTTAGTTATCATCTCTATAATGTTGAAATAATTTTCTAACATTATCTAACTTATGTAATCTAATTACATAATTCAAAACAAAGAAATCTCGAGTTACATTCGAAGCAATGTTTTCAGAACCGGACTGAACATCAAACTGAAAAATTTATTGGTTTACGGTTTAATGGTCCAATCGTAATTAGACCGTAATTGAACCGTTAATATTATAATTTAAAAATTAAAAATATAATTATTTTTAAAAATAAAATTGATCAATAATATAATGTAATTTAAGTCTATAAAGACATAAAAAATTAAATCTATTATTAAAAGTAGTCATTCTTAGTTTATAACTAACAATCTAACACATAACAAAATTTAAAGTAGTTTATTGAATTATATAATTTAATTTACCCTCCAAAAATTATAAAATTTGCCCCATTTTTTTTTTTTAACATGAACCAGTTCAATGTTGGACCTACCGGTCCAACATGGTTCTCTCAAAAACCAATGGTTTTTGAGAGAACCGGTCTGAAGCTTGGGATCGGACCAACAGTAGGGCCGATCCACAGTCGGACCGACCGGTCCGGTCTGGTCCCAACAACAATGATTCGAAAGGAGTTAGATGAGAAAAGTAATTACAGAAGAATAATAGAGAAGACAGACCCTATTTTTTTTACAAAACAAAGCAGTAAATATATATGACACAAGTTATATTTGGTCTATGTCTATAACTAAGCCAACATGCCAAAATATGCTCAAAGCATAATAAATAACATAAGATATAAATTCCAAAATCACTATTTTGAAAAAAAGTTAGTCCTAAAATCAAAATTTAGAAACTATGTAGTCCAAAACAAATTTTGGGAATACCTTTGGGTCCCTTTTGTAGAAGGAAAAACGCTTGTGGATTCAATGAAAAATGAAAGAATTTTTTTAAAAAGAAAATTGGTGAAAGCAATTTAATTGTTTTCAAATCTTGAAGGCGGTGGCTTGCTTGCATAGTTGGCCACCGTCTTGCAAGTTTGCAAGAAAATATGCGGCAAAAATATATATTTTTTGCTGCCCAATTTTTTTCTTTTTTGTTCGCTATTTTTTTTTCCCCTCTCTTCGCTAATAAGTTTTTTTCCCCCTTTCTTTTGTTGAACCTTTTAGCAAACAAAATTCCAAAAAGCTATTTCAAAACAATTTTGGTTACAAAATTCAGAAATTCACAATTTCTAAATCAATTTTAATCAAAATCAAAACAAATTTTTTTCTATAAACAAAATTCTCAAGATTTCATAAATTCTTTTACTGAAACTAATTTCAGTAATTAATATGCGAAAAAATAATGACCTACTAAAACAAATTGTTCCAAAATCAAAATATTCGTGAAACAATTTCATAGATCCGAATTTATTTATGAAACAATTTTAAAATAATAATAATAATACCGTAAAATACATACCAAATGGCTCTAATACTACGATTGAATTTCGATCATGCAATACCAAATAATGCATAGTGAAAATTAAAATAAAATCCACGTAATAAGATTTCTCGTATGTAATTAAACAGGTCAAGGGAGAGCAAAAAATTTCGTTACCTGAATAACGTAGCTTTTAAAATTTTTCTCCTTTCAAAATTCCTCTAGAAATTATCCAAGTCTCATGCCATTAAAATTTCAGGTATAAAAATTTCTCTAATCATATCCATACGAAGAACTGTACTCAACAGGCACCAAAAACTAATATTAGTGGGTTTAATTTTTTTTGGCGACTATGGGATTAATTTACAAAGAAAGAAAAACAAGTAAAAAGGGCAACTGTATTCTCACTATCTTGCGGTGTCTATATATATATATATATATATATATATACACACACACACACACACACACACACATTCACCACGCATAGCAGACATAGGAAACATTTTCGTTAATGGGTTTGGGTTTCTAAAATCACAATTAGACCCACAAGCCTTCTAATTATTGAAATTTAACCCAACTAATTATAACACTTTATAATTAGTCTATAATTATTATTTTTCTCACAAATTTAACACCATAATATTATCATATAATATCTTGAGTATCAATTCCTCTATTATGTGTGACGTATTAGGTTTTCCAGTCGATTAGTAGCAAAATATGAATTAACTATAATCATTATAGGATTAATAATCCTTAATAATTAGAATTAACTTAATAATTTTAATTAAGACTAATTTATTAATTATTTAATTAATAAATTTATATTTAGTAGATCATGAGCAGCATCTAGCAATGCATCATGACCATCCAAAAGTCTAGAAAATCAAGTGGTTTGATATAAACTTTTCAATAGCAAAATATCAGTGCAAAAAAATTCTTTCATTATATTATATCTCATTCAATTTGGAGTACGAAATTAGTGTCAACTCCCTTTAGAATATAAGTAATTCTAATCCGAATTTATTAGTACTTGTTCCAAAATCTATTACTCAACATGTATATCATTTGAAACTATTTCCAACACATAGTTGTCTTGGTCAAAGACTTCTTGAGTAATAATTCCTTACAAGTGGCCGTGAGATATACGTCTCTATTATTAGGAGTAATAAATCCTTTATTGACTCTTTCAACTACTTCCGTTTACTTTACATTGTACCCAATATTTATCCCATAGGCTGTAACACCCCTACTAAAGGTAACAGCAAAAACATAACAACACTGGGTGTTGCCCGGTCTAGTTACCCAAATAAAGGTGCAACAACCCAAACTGATGGCCACGTGCACATATATAACAAAGAATATCATACATAAAAATTTCCATTCAACATCAGTAATAAGGTACACTATCCAAAAGGGAAATATCAGGACCTACTCAGCTGTCACTGTGGTATCGTCCTCTATCCGTAGGTCCGCTCAACTCCGGATCCTACAAAAAAGGTAAGATAAAAGACACGTATGGGTGAAAAATCACCCAGTGAGTCCCGTGTGTGCTAGTACTTTCTCAAAGAGACAGAGTACATAAAACTTTTATGGAATAGAATATCATTAGTTCACTAGAAATGATTCCAAAACTATTTAAGGAAGAGTTTATTCAGAACTCAATCATTTTTAAAAAATTGTATTTCAATTTCAAATTATTACCCCAATTTTTTTCAAATCATAGGCACTTCTCCAACAGAAGGTTGGCCTAAAAGTCTCGCAGTCCTTACCTTCGGCACCATGTATCATTGTATTAAGACCGTAGCCTCTAGTATTCAACCGTGCGTCGTCGGAATAAGTACACCGCATGGTACCTAGTGTACCACAACACACAATATTTTACTTGCCACTATAAGTCAGGGGTCCCAATTATTGTGTCAATCACCACTAAAGTGGCAAGAAGTCAAACGCACTGAGTGTCCTCACCCGGCAACCAGCGAATGACTCAAAAATAAGAAGCGCCCAAAGACGCGGCAATTGCAAACTATTAAACGGCTAGCCAAGACGACTCATCTCAATACACCATTCGGAGTAAGACAATCCCTAGAATTAGGCCAGGTTACTAGGGTCTTCTAACTCTAACGTAGGCTAGTACAAACATGAAAGTCCTTGCTGAGTGCTCAACGTTAACAATACCAACCCCATCTGACTGATCAGGCTAGAGGGTTATCTAATCCCACAAGAATTTCAAATCAAAATATTTTTAGGGTAAAACAACACTTTCCAGAATTTGATCCCACTGACTCGCAAGTCAGATCATTATTCACATAAACTCCACAGAGCCAATCAATTCAATCCATGGCACACCAGGCCAATAAAATAATTTTATGGATCAAAAGGTCATTTTCTAAAAGTCAATCTCATCACGAGAAATCATTTTCAAAATCGTTGAAATAGGATAAAGAGTTCTGTTCATACATCAAAACATATTTCCAAGAGTATCCGGGTCATTTTTTCTGTACTTAATCACAAAAGTCATTTTTAAGGGTATTTAGGTCATTTAACCTATACCCAATTCCAAAAGACTTTCTAAGGGTATTCGGGTTATTTTACACTTACTTGATTCGAAAAGTATTCACAAAAGTTCCAAATAGGATATTTCAGTCATTTATCGAATACCTGAGTTTCAAAGGTTTTCATAAACGTTCCAATAAAGACATTTGGATCATTTTCCAAATACCCGATTCCAAAAGGAACTCATTTCAAGAAATGTCAGAATTCTAATCCCAAGAGAGGATTAAATTCAAAAATTCCAAACATATTTCCATAAAATGTTTCAATAAGGGCATTTCAGTCAAATTATGAATACCCAATTCCAAAAATCACCATTTTTTGAAATTCCTAAGTATTTTATCCAAAAGAACTAAATTCACAAAAATTCAGACTTTAATCATCCATTAAAGTTTCCAAGTCAATAATGAAGTTCATTCAAGCCCAAAATGGCATAAAATAAATCTTGCTCAGATAAACCTTAAGCATATTCAGGGATTTCCAGGATGGTATAAAACATAGCATTTCATGAAAAAGTAAAGCACACTAACTTTCAAAAGATTTTAGAAATCAAAAGACTCACCTCGTGTCCTAACTAAACTCTTTCCGTTTACGGTCGTTCAACCATCATTTCCACTATTTTCAACGTTCAGTTAACCATTTACCAACAGACCTACACCAAACATCATTTTTGGGTCAAATCGTGTTCAATCAAAAAATAACCGACGGTTAGCCAACATGCTCGATGTTTAGCCGACGTGGTCGACAGTTAGCCGACGGTTAAGAAAAACGTTCAACTTTTGTTCACGTCGTGTTTTCATCGTTTGATCAATTCTTTCATTTTTTTTTTCCCACGTACTTTTTCCCTTCATATATAAGGGATTCACTTCAAATTTCCCATTTATTTAATCAAAAATCACACAATTAATCATCCTTAAATTCATCCATTTTCAGACTCATTTTTCTGGAATTTTACTGCTTGACACGTGATTTTGTTTTACACATAACTTTCAATCCATAACTCCAATTTAGCTCTATGATATACCAAAATGACCGTAAGACTCTTAGATTTAATTCTATATTGGCCTTTTTCAGAGTTCTAGTTCCTGTAATACAATATAGGATAAAAATAGCCCCAATAGTTTTACCTCAATTCCACTATTCATGCTTTCCTTTGTTCTTCTTTAGTCATTAACATCTTAAAACCATTAATTCATTCAATCTTCCTTCAAATAATCTTTAAACCTATGATTTCCAAATTCCAATAGCTCACAAGAATCACACTTATTCAACACAAATTCATCTTTCCTAATCAAAGGCTAGTATAATCCATTTTTCCAACTAAGTAAATTCCATTTTTACTCTATTTTGATAATCATCTCCTTAACCGGAAACAACCCTTTAAGCCACCATAATTATTTAGTTCTTTTTCACAAAAACCATCATTCAAAAACCCTTGGGCAGGCAGCACTTATATAAGCATATACAAGGTTCATACACAAAAGATCCAAAATCAAAACATGAAAATCATATTTTTCATGTTAAAATTCATATAAATATAATCACCGTAATAAGATCTACAACTTTAATTCTTGAAGTATAGGACTTTACCTTGTGTATAGGATGTTTTGGCTTGATCTTGCTCTAAGCAAACCAAAAACACACTAAGAAATACACACACTTTTCTTTCTCTCACTTTTTCTATTTTTTTTCTTGAATTTTCCTTTCCTTTTCTTCCTTATGTCTTCCTTCCTTCTTCTTTTATGGTCTTGGCCAGTTTCTCCCCTAAATCCACCGTCATTCTTTCTCAAAATAATGACCAATAGGATTTTGCTCAATTAAATGAATAGTGGCTACTTTACACATGTCGCAATCTCTTTTTTTTTTTTTTGCATTTTTCTTAATTATTTTGAAAAGCTTATTTAAGAAATCTTGCATGCATGAATATTTCATGCTTCCTCTTATTATTTGACACTTGTCCTTGGCCACCAATCACAAGAAGCCACATGTCCCACTTTCAACCGCATTTTCCTATTTTCTTCAGAAATGACTAAAATCGGGTCCGTAATGAAAAAATATTTTATTTAACCATTCAAATCCAAAAATTCTATTGAATTCATTGGTAATACTTAAAGTTCAATTCCTTCTCTACTTGGTCAAATTTGCGATCAAAGTCGTGAGAGTGGTCAAAATGACGAAAATGCTCCCGATAACCCGAATAGTATAATTCACACCAAAACATGTGTTTCATTGCACTGATCAGTTTCTCTTCTCAGTGTACCCTCAAATTCTTATTTTGTTAGTAATATTAGCCTTCCAAAGATTTAGGGTACAGGTAGAACAAATCTGATAATTACATCCAGGTCCCGACAAGATATAATTATACCAAAATATTCGTCTCATTATACCAATCATCTTTTGTTCTGGCCATTGATATAAATTCTCATCCTATTACAAATAGTAGCTAATTGAAAGTAAAAGGTGGGGTGTTACATTCTCCCCTCCTTACAAAAAATTTCATTCTCAAAATTAGCTTACTCTTGTAATAAACCTGGGTACTTTTTCATCATCTTCGCTTTCGTTTTTCCAAGTTGCATCTTACACAGAATAATGATTCCATGATACTTGTACAAGTGAAATTTTCTCATTCCGCAATTCCTTTTCAACATATTCTAAGATCTTAATAAGCTTTTCCTCATTCTTCAAGATTAGAGTCATCTCAATGGGTTCTTCATTCAAAATGTGGGTAGGATCAGCCACATACTTTCGAAGTTGGGGTACATAAAACACGCCGTGAATAACTTGAAATTCTACTGGTAACTCCAATCGATAGGCTACTTTTCCAATCCTCTTGACAATAGGGAATGATTCAGCGTACCTAAATGCCAATGTCTTTTCTTGTTCTTTGGTTCCCAATTGCCGTTGTGGAGCCAACTTCAAGAATACATGATCCTCTTCAATAAATTTCAAATCTCTCCTACGTCGATTCGCATAACTTTTCTATCTACTTTGTGCTACTTCTAACTTAGTTTTGATCATCTCTACAACCTATCGGACCTTTTCAAGATCAAAAGTATCTTGTTCACCTGTTCTCCATCCTAAATTTTTCCAATATAATGGGTACTGACATTTTCTTCCATATAAAGCTTTAAACGGGGCCATTCCAATTGTTGATTGATAACTATTATTGTATATGAATTCTGCATACGCTAAATTATCAATCTACTTAATTCCAAAATTCAAAACGCAAGCCCAGAACATGTCTTCCAAAATTCCATTCACTCGTTCTATTTGTCTATCCATGTATAGGTGCGCTGCCATGCTAAACTTTATTGTGATCTCATACTTCTGTTGTAGCTTAGTCCAAGACTTCAAAGTAAATCTGGGGTCTCGATTCGACACAATACTAGAGGGTACTCTATGAAGTCTGATTACTTCTTCTATATAGACCTTACTTAACTTTTCTAGAGAATTCCATTGATTGATAAGAATGAAATGAGCGGACTTAGTCAATCAATCCATTATCACCTATATAATATCTCGTTATCCTACTGTCATGGGTAATCCTGTAATAAGGTCTATAGTAATTTCATCCCATTTTCACGATAGAGTAAATAATGGTTATAACCCTCTAGGCTGTTGTTGATTGGCTTTCCTTTACTAGCAAATTAAACATCGAGTTACAAGGTCTGAATTATCTTTCTTCATACCAATCCACCAATAATGCTATTTTAGGTTCTAATACATCTTTAGGGCTCCTGGATGGACGGTATACTAATTCTAAGGTGTCTCTATTAAAACATATTATCTCATCGCAGATTGTTTCATAATACAATACCGATTCCGGTAGTAATTAATCCCATCATTGTCCTTTCAGAACTCATCTCCTCCTATATTCGCCTCCTTCTTCACTAACTTTTGCACTCTTCATCTTTATCTTGCTCTCTTTTCAATTGTCGTAGGAAGGCAGGTTGAATGGAAGTATTACTTATTCTTATTTCTCCGTCTATTGCAAATACTTCTAATTCTGGAATTCGTAACGTCCGAAGAGCTAATAAATTTGCCTTCCTACTAAAGGCATTTACTATTGTGTTTGCTTTTCTAGGATGATATTTAATTGGACATTGAAATCCTTCCAAAAATTCCATCCATCAACTTTGCCTTATGTTCAAGTCCTTTTGAGTAAAAACATACTTCAAACTTTTTGTAGTCGGTGAAGATTTCTAACTCAGCCCCACACAAATAATGTCTCCACTCCTTAAGGGCAAATACAATAGCAACTAACTCCAAATCATATGTAATATAATTCTCCGCATAAAGTTTCCATTTCCTAGAGATATAAGCTATCACCTTTCTCTCCTGCATTGATCCTCATCTCCATCCTTCCTTTGACACATCTGTGTACTCCTCATAAGGTTTGCCCATCATTGGCAATAAACAGGAGAAAAGCTTAATCCTTTTCTCAACTCCTGAAATTTTCCCTCACATTTCCCAGTCTAAACATAAGAAACTTTCTTTTAGGTGAGTCGACTCAAAGTAAAGCTATCTTAGAAAATTTCTCAGTAAATCTCCGATAATATCCTGCAAATCCCAGAAAATATCGTATTCAGTCAGAATCTCAGGACGTTTCCAAATCGTCACTGCTTTGACTTTTGCAGGATCTATTGTACTCGCAACTTTAGATATCACGTGTCCCAAGAATGCTACTTCTTGTAGCCAAGACTCACACTTGCTAAATTTTACATATAGTTTGGTCTCCTTTAACTTTTCTAATACTTTCTGAAGATTATTGTTCATGTTCTTGGGGATCTTTGGAGTACACTAGAATATCATCTATGAATATAACCACAAAACTGGGCCAAAATGTCCAGTGTATTGAAACAGCAGGCATTAGTGACACTAAAGGGGCCTCACTACAAGTTCAAAAGGTCTATATCATGTTAAATGTAGTTTTCAGTATATTTTCTTCCCGAATCCGAACTTAGTAATATCCTTGCCTCAACTCTAACTCTAAGAATCATCATGCTCTTTGTAACCGATCAAACAAATTATCAATCATGGGCAATGGATATTTATTCTTTACCGTTACTGTATTTAACCTCACAAATCTATATATATTCGTGGCAACTTATCTTTCTTTCTAACAAACAAGATAGGCACTCTCCGAGGTAAAATACTAGGCCAAATGAATTCTTGCTCCATTAATTCTTGTACTTATTTTGTAATCTCTTGTAATTCTATAGATACCATTCAATAAGGAGTTCTTGAAATTAGTTCTACCAACGTCACTAACTCAATAGAAAATTTTACTTCTCACTTTAGTGGTAATTCCTTCAATTTCATTAAAAAAACATCCAAAAACTTATTCATAACAGAAACTTCTTCAGATTTCTTAACCCCTTCTAACTTATTGATTGCATAGGCCAAGTACCAAGTTCACCCTTTTTTAATTATCTTCCGGGCCTTGAGTCCCAATATGCAAGTATTATTTTTCCTCTCAGCCTCGTCTACAATTTCCAATATAGGTTTCTCAGGCTGACGGAATTGGACTACTTTATATCTACAGTCAACTTGATTATGATGTTGGGATAGCCAGTCTATGCCCAAGATAGCATCTTAGTCCTCTATGGACAAACATATCAAATCTCCTGCAAAATTTCATTTCCTACCAAGATCTTACATTCCTTATGTACTTTCTCACTATTCATTTACTTTTCCAATAGGGTACTGACAAGCATTTCTTTGAAGTTTCTTCCCCCTTTTTATCCCCATAACGTCAAGAAATACATTGGAAACAATGGAATGCTTAAAACCAAGATCTACATCATGATTTAAAGCTAAGGAGTGTACCTTTCACTATTATGACACGATCATCCATCTTCTTCAATACAACCACTCAAGTATTTACTTGGTTTAGCAGGTTTGACTCTAGGGGTAGAAGCCTGTCTAGGTTCTCTTTTTCAAGTCCTGACCTCTAGCCCTGATTGTTTCTTCTTGGTCGATTCCATCCTCCTATCCTTTGGAGGTGAGGGCAATTGAAACTCATATGCCTTTCCTTCGTACAATTAAAATATCTAAAAGATGTTGGATTGTATGCCCTCTTAGACTAGGTTTCTGATGTAAAATCGAATATTTTAATAAAAGAATTTATTTTCAGAAATTGTTTATGAATTTACTTTTTGTTTGTGCACAATTGTCGTTTAGAACAGACCCATTGTATTTAAATAAGTGGTCTATGTGAATGGTGGTCTTTCACAGTAAGGTATGGATCACGGGTTATTTAACACATAAACTTTTGTTCTTAACCTATTGATGAGACTGGGAATCTCATCATGTTTAGGTTATTATGTTAAGAATTCCAAATGGGGAATGGCTTACCTTTAGCCAGTGAATAGTCCACTCACTTCATGACATAAGCGTATTTCGAATACGTAGGATAGGACCTGTAGTAGTGGTTTCTAAAAGTACTATATGATAGAAACCTATACTACTACCGCTACAGTGTGGACTAGTACTCTACGACTTGAGTATGAGTTGGTAGTCTGGCGAAGCTGGTAGCATATACTTTGATTTGCTATAGTTGAGGTTCTATAGTAGGGCCAATATACTTGCATGTTGGGTATGTGTGACTAGTTAGTTAAGACAGATTTATACAAGATAGTTTCTGCACTATATCGCCCCTTGTGGTTGTACGAATGGTCTAAAATGTCCAGGGCATTGGGAAACATGACTTGGATATTTGCTTTAGGGTAGCTCCCTTGGAAAGCGGAAACACTCCAGGAAGTCATGAATCATTGGACTAGAAGCCTAAGGATGGTAGATATCATTTGGGGGGGTGTTAGTACACTTCTTCCTCTCTAAATGTACGGCGATGTGTAGAAGGGTATTTTAGTCATTTCACCTGTAGGTCGAAGACTTTGCTAATGCAGTATTGTCCTTAGAGTCAATATTTCCTTATGGTGATATTAGGAAATATTTAAAATGCAAAATACAACTATTTATATAGTAGGGGCATTTTAGTCATTTTAGCAGCCAATGCGATGTGTCTTTTTAGTCCTCGGAATAGCCCGTAAGTCCTAACTAATTTTGGGTTGAGGAATTGGTCTCAATTCAAGAGGATTTTATTTTATTTGATTTTATTCTGGATGTCTAATTTATTATTAGACTGGAATAAAATAAATAAATAAATAAATAAATAAAATAGGAGTTGAGAGAAATTAATTATCTAGTTTAATTGGTTAATTAATTATTCAGGGCTTAGGTCCAGTATGAGTAATTAAAAAATTAACCTGGGCTTAAACTAGGGAAAATAATTAATGTTTAATTATTTATTGGGTTATTTATATAGGCCCAAGAAATAAATAATTAAAGATTAATTATTTTTGGTTCATTTGGGCTCATTAATTATTTATTGGGTCATTTATATAAGCTCAGGAAATAAATAATTAATGTTTATTATTTTGGGCCTTTTGGGTCCAAGAAAAATAATAAAATTTATTTTTGCCCAATAGCTTGGACCTTAGGGTTTTTTCCAGATACGATTAAGAAGAGTTTAGGGTTAAGCCAAACTTATTCTCAGGATAACATCCGGGTGTTTGAAATTTGATATCCCGGGGATATGTTTATCAGATATTTGAGTCCCAATTTTGGCTAACCAATAAAACAAGTCTCTGGAGAAAGAAAACCCGAATCTCCCTAAGCCTTAGAGAGCTCACGCCTCTCTCTCTCTCTCTCTGTGGCAGACGTCTCCTTCTATTCTCTGTGTTTTCTCCTTGTTTCCTTGCTAATCATTAGCAAGAGAACAAAGGAGATTTAAGACCGTTCCTCTTCACTGTTGTGTTCACCGACTAGAGGTTAGGCAGTGGAATATTCCGAGAGCTGAAAGGCTTAGCGTTCATGCAAACAAGGCGAAGTAGAAGGTTAGTGGGTTTTCAACCGAAAGCTTCTTCAAGTGGGCAAGGCGAAGCGATTCCCGTCATTCAATCCGCTTCTACTCAACCTAGAAGGCTTAAGGAGTGCAAAGGTATGACCTTCACGCTTCCGTGTGGTCTCTAAGGCTTGCGATTTTTTTTTCTCTCTGTTTTTCCCGTGGATGCATGGCTCCCCTATTTTTCATCCCCTCAAAAGAGGGTTGTCCTCCAGCTCCTCTGCATCTTTCCTTTCTTCTGCCATTGAGGTCCTTCAGATCTTTTCTGACTCATACACTGAAATTCACTTCGATTTCTCCTACTTATATTCTTATTTATTCTAGCATTCTCATTGGTTCTAGTAATAGTCTCAGCCATCCATTGAATGGTATCAGCCATTTTCTAGAAGGTTTAGAACATAAAATAATCCAAAATCACAAGGTGGGAACCTTCCATATGCAATTCCTCCATCATTGGCTCAGGGTTATGTTAAGTAGTTCATGATGATCATCCAAAAGTTCATTTAGGAGACATTTGTACAGTTCATATGATTTTGTTGGTAAAACGATATAACATAACTCAAGAGCAAGCACAAAAGAGCTATAGTGCACATAGCAGGATCATGACATAAATTCATTCTCATTAAACATAAAACCAGTACAAAATTCGTGTGTTGAGCACACAATTATATACAGTAGCCGAATTGTACATATCCTGTTACATATATCCACGTCTCATCCTTCTGCTCATCATCATCACTATTTGAAATAGGAGGTTCTGAATTAGTAGAAACCGTATTAGATTCTATTGTATTGAATCCTTCACCTTCATCCATATCAGGGTGCAACCAAGCCAGTATGTCTGAGTCTATCTCTAATTCTTCCTTGAACTCCTCGACCACAAGTACCTTCATCTCTAGTACCTCCTAATCTCTTCCTATCTCAACATCCTTCAAACATAACATCTCATTTTCTAATACTCCCAGAGTATCCCTGCCAAATTCCTTCTCATTATTTTCAGACAATATTACACCATCGGGGACACTATCCTATTCATCATTATCCTAATGGCGTGGTTCAATATCGCCATCAATTTCATCAAAATTGCCACCCATCTCCTCATGTGGTGACGATGTCCTCTCGGGAGTAGATGTCCTTTCCAAACTAAGGTCTCGTGCAAATAAGGTAATGACAGGCACTATAGGGTTAAAGGAGCTGCCGATGAGACAAGATGTATGAAGGCGGCCAGAGCCAGATCCTGTCCAAGTGAAATGTCCTGATACACTTGCTCGGTGGATAATCCTAATCCTCCCAGATCTTTTCACACCCGAATGCTCATCTATCTCTTTCTTCCCATTATCATTATACTCATCCATTGGGCACTTGCCTTTATCACTCTTATCCATCATACCTCCACAATGAAAGAGTTCTATCAATCCCTATAACGATACCATAGTTCTACAAACTAAGTTCTGATACCAATTGTAACACCCCTACTAAAGGTAACAACAGAAGCATATCAACACCGGGTGTCGCCTCATCCAGTTACCCAAACAAGGGGTCTTTATAACAAAAAACTAACAAAGTATGTAAAGTCTAGATCTATACAACAACCCATACTAATGGCCACGTGCACATATATAACAAAGAATCTCAAACACGAAAATTTCCATTCAATATCAGTAATAAGGTACATTATCTAAGAGGGAAACGTCAGGACCTATTCTGCTATTACTGTGGTATCGTCATCTATTCATAGGTCTACTCAACTCCAGATCCCACAAAAAGAGTGAGATAAAAGACATGTGTGAGTGAAAAATCACCCAGTGAGTCCCGTGTGTGCTAATGCTTTATCAAATAGATAGAGTATATAAAATTTTTGTGGAAAAACATATCATTTGTTTACCGGAAATGGATTCCAAAACTCTTTAACGAAGAGTTTATTCAAAACTCAATCATTTTTTAAAAACTGTATTTCAAATTCGAATCATTACCCCAATTTTTTTCAAATCACAAGCACTTCTCCAATAGAAGGTCAGCCTATATCCATATGCAAGTCCCGCAATCCTTACTTTCGGCACCACGTATCATTGTACTGAGATCGTAACCTCTAGTACTCAACCGTGTGTCACCGGAATAAGTACACCGTAGCATACTTCTACTCAGGTATATCGCAGCATATCTAGTGTACGATAGCACACAATCTTTTACTTGCCACTATAAGCCAGGGGTCCCAATCTTGACGTCAGTCACCATTGAAGCAGCAAGGAGTCAAACGCACCGAGTGTTCCCGCTCGGCACCGAGTGTTCCTGCCCGGCAACCAGCAAATGACTAAAAAATAAGAAGCGCCCGCAGACGCTGCAATTACCAGATGCTAAATGACTAGTCAGGACGACTCATCTCAATATCCTGTCACCCCATTCAGAGTAAGACAATCCCTAGAACTAGGCCAGGTTACTAAGGTCGTCTAACTCTAACGTAAGCAAGTACAAAGATCAAAGTCCTTGCTAAGTACTCAAAGTTAACACTACCAACCCCAACTGATTGATCATGCCAGAAGGTTATCTGATCCCGCAGAATTTTCAAATCAAAATATTTTTGGGGCAAAATAACACTTTCTAGAATTTGATCCCACCGACTCGCAAGTCAGATTATCATTCATATAGGCTCCGCAGAGCCAATCAATTCATTCCATGGCACACTAGGCTAATAAAATAATTTTAGGGATCAAAATATCGTTTTTCAAAAGTCAATCTCATCATGAGAGATCATTTTCAAAATCGTTGAAACAGGATAAAGAGTTCTGTTCACACATCAAAACATGTTTCCAAGAGTATTCGGGTTATTTTCCTCGTACTCTATCACAAAAGTCATTTCCAATAGTATTTAGGTTATTTTACCCATACCCAATTCCAAAAGACTTTCCAAGTGTACCCGATTTGAAAAGTATTCACAAAAGTTCTAAATAGGATATTTCGGTCATTTACCGAATACCCAAGTTCCAAACGTTTTCATAAACATTCCAATAAGGACATTTGGATCATTTTCCAAATACTCAATTTCAAAAGGAATTTATTTCAAGAAATGCCAGAATTCTAATCCCAAGAGATGATTAAATTCAAAGTTTCCAAACAAGCTTCCATAAAATGTTTCAATAAGGGCATTTCAGTTAATTTATGAATACCCGATTTCAAAAATTACAATTTTCTGAAAAATCTCAAGTATTTAATCCAAAAGGACTATATTTACAAAATTCATGCTTTAATAATCTATTAAGGTTTCCAAGCCAATTATGAAGTTTATTCAAGCCCAAAATAGCATAAAACAAATCTTGCTCAGATAAATCTTAAGCATATTCAGGGATTTCTAGAATAGTATAAAACATAGCATTTCATTAAAAAGTGAAGCAAAAGATTTTAGAAATCAAAGAGACTCACCTCATGTTCTAACTAACTCTTTCCATTTCTAGCCGTTCAGCCATCGTTTCCACCGTTTTCAATGTTCCGTTGGCCGTTTATCGACAAACCTACACCAAATATTATTTTCGGGTCAAATCATGTTTGACCGAAAAATAGCCGACGTACCCAACGGGTAGCCGGTGTCTAATCGACGTGCCCGATGGTTAGCTGACGTCTAACCGACATTTAGCTGATGGGGCCGACGATTAAAAAAAAACGTTCAACTTTCGTCCACGTTGTTTTTTCATCTTTTGATCAATTCTTTCGTTTTCCTTTTTCCACATCATTTATCCGTTCATATACAAGGGATTCACTTCATATTTCCCATTTGTTTCATCCAAAATCACACAATTAATCATCCTTATGTTCATCCATTTTCAGACTCATTTTTCTGGAATTTCACTGTTTGACACATGATTTTGTTTTGCACATAACTTTCAATCCACAACTCCAATTTAGATCTATGATATACCAAAATGACCGTAAGACTCTTAAATTTAATTCTGTATTGGCCTTTTTTAGAGTTCTAGTTCCTATAACATAATATAGGGCAAAAACATCCCCAGTAATTTACCTCAATTCCACTATTCATGCTTTCCATTATTCTTCTTTAGTCTTTAACAACTTGGAACCATTAATTCATTCAATTTTTCTTCAATTCATCTTTAAATCTGTGATTTCCAGATTCTATTAGCTCACAAGAATCACACTTATTCAACACAAATTCATCTTTTCTAATCAAAGGCTAGTATAATCTATTTTTTCAACCAAGTAAATTCCATTTTTACTCTACTTTGATCATCATCTCCTCAACCGGAAACAACCCTTTAAGCCACCATAATTATTCAATTCTTCTTCACACAAAACATTATTCAAAAACCCTTAGGCCGCCGGCACTTATATAAGCATATACAAGGTTCACACACAAAAGTTCACAAACACTAGCTTTTATCCAAAATCAAGACATGAAAATTATGTTTTTATGTTAAAATTCATTTCAATATAATCACAGTAATGAGATCTACAACTTTAATTCTTGAAGCATAGGACTTTATCTTGTGTATAGGATGTTTTGGCTTAATCTTGCTCCAAGCAAACCAAGAACCCACCAAGAAATACACACACTTTTCTTTCTCTCACTTTTTCTATTTTTTTTCTTGATTTTTCCTTTCCTTTTCTTCCTTATTTCTTCCTTCCTTCTTCTTTTATGGTCTTGGCCGGTTTCTCCCCTAAATCCACCGCCATTCTTGGTTAAAATAATGACCAATAGGATTTAGCTCAATTAAATGAATGGTGGCTACTTTACATGTGTCGCGATCTCGTTTTTTTTTTTTTTTTTTTTTGCATTTTTCTTAATTATTTTGCAAAGCTTATTTAGGAAGTTTTGCATGCATGACTATTTCATGCATCCTCTTATTATTTGACACTTGTCCTTGGCCACCAATCACAAGAAGCCACACATCCCATTTTCAACCGCATTTTCCTATTTTCTTCAAAAATGACCAAAATCGAGTCCGTAACGAAAAAATATTTTATTTCATTATTCAACTCCAAAAATTCCACTAAAATTATTGGTAATACTTAAATTCTTCAATTCCTTCTCTACTTGATCAAATTTGCAGTCAAAGTCACAAGAGAGGTCAAAATGACGAAAATACCCCCGATAACTCGGATAGCATAATTCACACCAAAACATATATTTCATTGCAGTGATTAGTTTCTCTTTTCAGTGTACTCTCAAATTTTTATTTTTTTAATAATAGTATCATTCCAAAGATTTAGGGTACGGGTAGAACAAATCTAATAATTACATCCAGGTTCCGACAAAATATTATTATGCCAAAATATTCGTTTCATTATACCGATCATCTTTTGTTCTGGACATTGATATAAATTCTCATCCTATTACAAATATAAGCCAATTGAAAGTAAAAGGTGGGGTGTTACATAGGCAATCCCAATAAGACTCTAGAAATTAGAATTAAAGTACAATACTTAGTAAACAAAGTACCTTGGAGATCTTAAGTCTAAAAATACTTGCACATTTGCTATAATGAGATTTTATCATGGGTACTAAATAATTATCTATGTGATTATCTCATAGTTAGATTATCTAATGTACTTGTTCATGTAACAAGTATCTACGTGTTAACGTTGAATATTATAATACCCACAGATATGAGAATCATCACTTGATCCCCATCAAAAAGTCTAAGACGTGCTAGTCTTGATGTATTAATAATTCCCGTCTCATTGATACTATGATTAGGGACGATTTAAGTTCAAGCATTACATAATATAGTAAAAATCTCACATTATGATCTTTATTATAAACTCCTTAACACTATACATTATGTTAGGGATTTTATTTATTAGTGTTATAACATACACATATGAAACAATTCAATTGAAAGATAAAGAATACCTTATTAAATAAATATGTAAAATAAATTGTACAAATGAATTGGTTCTAAGACATTAACTTTAACAGTATCTCTCTTATTTTTTGGTTTAAAGATGTTATCATTACCATCAATTGAAACCTCAATGAAAATTTGTCAAAATTTTATGATTGGCATTCGTGCTTTTGAGAAAGTTTGATGAAAATTAGAGGAAATTCAAAATGAAGATAAACCAATATGAATAATATATATATATATATATATATATATATATATATATATATAGTAAAATTAAAAAATACTCAGAACAACTTAGAGAATGTTATGAATACATTAGTGGAGAATCTACTAATGCCATTAGTGGATATGAATGTCCATCATTAACACTACTAATATATATTAGTAGAGTTAGTGGAGACACCACTAATAAGAGCTCTATAAATAAAGCTCTTCCCAAGCTTGAAAGATATACCAATTGTGAGAGAAAAGAAAGAGAGAAGTTTGAAGAAATTATTGTGTAAATAATAGTCAAAGATTTGTTATGTGTAGATTTTATTCTTTCACTGCCAAAATTTTATAACACATTATCAGCACAAGTCTCTACTATTTTCAAATCTAGAAGAAATACGAGTTTTTGTCGTTACAAAAGCCAGAAGACTAAAAGTATGCATTTATTAATCCCTATGGCTAACCTTACTAAACTCGAATTTGTAACCTTTGATATTTTTGAAAAAATTTATATGTCATGAATTCTCGATGCAGAAATGCATCTAAATGCTAAAGGCCTTAGTGAAACTATTAAAGAAAAAAATAGTGCATCTGCACAACAAAATGCCAAAGCTTTTATTTTTATCTGTCATAATCTCGACGAAATTTGAAAATAGAATATCTTACCGAAAAAGATCTATATATCTTATGGGTAAATTTAAAAGAAAGATTTGACCATCTGAAGATAGTTGTACTACCAACTGCACGATATGAATGGTTGCACCTAAGGTTGCAAGATTTTAAAATTGTGAATGAATATAGTTCCGTCATGTATAAAATTACATCTCAGTTAAAATTATACGGAGAAAAAGTTACTGATGAAGATAGGCTGGAGAAGACATTCTTCACCTTTCATGCTTCGAATATTATCCTGCAACAACAATATTGAGAAAAAAGGTATACAAAATTTATTGATTTAATTACTACTATCATCATTGTAGAGAAAAATAATAAGTTATTATTAAGAATCATGAAGCTAGACCAACTGGCTTAACAGCACTTCCAGAAGTGAATATTGTTGGCTCTAGTAGAAGCCATAGTCGTAGTAGTAGTCGTGGCCGTAGCTATGGCCGTGGCCGTGGTTGTGGTTATAGTCATGGACATGCTCGATATTTCCCTTATCATAGTAATAATCAAGTTGTGAGAAATATTGGCCACCTGAAGTGAGAAAGAAAATATAATAAGGGAAAAGAAAAAGAAATACAAGAAAATTATGAGGATAAGCGTTATAGATGTGGAATGAAAGGTCATTGGTCACGTAACTGTCATACGGCCAAGCATTTAGTGGAATTATATCAAGCTTTACTGAAAAAGAAAAATAAAATGTTAAAACAAATTTTTCTCAATATCTAGTTAATGATGCTGACGGCGATTATATTAATCCAGAAAATCTTAATATCAATATAACCCATATAGATGTATCTGATTTTTTTTAACACCCAGATCATAAGATAGACCATTTAATTGGTGATGACAGTATCTGGAAGAACTAATGCCTTATCCTGATTTTTTTGAATTTTCATTATATTCTAATAACATTTATGTTTGCATATACATATTTTTGTTCAGATGGCTGTTGTTAATGATGATGTATGTATTATTGATAGTAGAACTATACACACCATACTAAAAAATGAGAATTTAGATAAGAAATCTGTAGTAGAAAAACTATTATTTTTTTCTACTGGCCTATATTTTGTAAAAATATGTACAATTGACATTCATCATCTAGTAAACTAGAAGTTTATTGATCCTACTACTTTTAACATTTGGCATGATCGGTTGGATCATTTGGGATCTACCATGATGAGAAGAATAATTGAGAATACACATGGTCATCCATTAAAAAATAAAAAAATATTAACATTAGAAAAATTCTCATGTGCTGCATGTTCCTTAG
This sequence comes from Voacanga thouarsii, assembly GCA_026120185.1. Taxonomy (NCBI): domain Eukaryota; kingdom Viridiplantae; phylum Streptophyta; class Magnoliopsida; order Gentianales; family Apocynaceae; genus Voacanga; species Voacanga thouarsii. Next base: position 1,319,586 of record JANUWF010001246.1, on the reverse strand, counting down.
GAAAAATAATTATTAGACCATTACCAATAAAAGTAAGAGTTGAAAATCCTACATTTCTTGAACGGATTCATAGAGACATTTGTGGACCTATTCATCCACTATGTGGACCGTTCAGATATTTTATGGCATTAATTGAAGCATCATTCCGATGGTCACATGTGTGTCTATTATCTACTTGCAACTTGGCGTTTACATGATTACTTGCTCAAATAATTAAATTTTGAGCACAATTTCCTGACCATCAAATTAAAAATATCTGTTTGGATAATGCTGATAAATTTTCATCACATGCTTTTGATGCATATTGCATGTCAATTGGGATTAATGTTGAACATCCTGTAACTCATGTTCAAACACAAAATGGTCTTGCTAAATATTTTATTAAAAGATTACAATTAATTACTACACCATTATTAATGAAAACAAATCTCCTAACATTTACCTGGGGACATACTATTTTACATGCTGCAGAACTTGTACGTATAAGGCCAACTAGTTATCATAAATTATCTTCTTTGCAATTAGCTTATGGTTCAAAATCAAATATTGTTCATTTAAGAATTTTTGGGTGTACTGTATATATTCCAATTACACCAAACTAACGTATAGAGATGGGTCCTCAACAAAGAAATGGGACATACGTTGGATATGATTCTCCCTCTATTATTAGGTATGTTGAACCCCTAACAGGAGATGTATTCACAACAAGATTTGCTGATTGTCATTTTGATAAATTATTATTCCCCAAATTAGCAAGAGAACATAAACGACATAAGAAAGATCTTGCTTGGACAACATCATTAAATTATCCTAATCCGCGCACAAGCGCATGTGAACTTGAAGTTCAAAAGATAATTCATTTATAAAGCATTACAAATCAAATGCCAGATACTTTTGTTAACTCTAGAAGAGTAACAAAGTCACATATTTCAACTATAAATACTCCTATTCGAATTGAAGTCCCAACAAAATAAAAGATTATACCTATAGCTGTTGAGTCAAAAGCACGCCAGAAGTGTGGCCGACATCTTAGCTCTAAAGATAAAAATCCTCAAAAGAAAAGAGAATCAAAGGAACCAAATGATCATATTAAGGAAAAGAATGATAAAAATCAAGAGAGAACTGATGAAAAAATAAAAGAATCAGAAGTTGATGAAAGTAACACTGAAATTTCTATCAATTATACCACTTCCGATAGAAGTTAGAATCGAATAAAAACAGTTATTGATAATATGTTTGTATAAAATATATCTCTTGATGTTACACAGTATAATGATAATCTTGAACCAATATCAGTTGATGAATGTCAGTATAAAAAAATTTGACTACAATGGAAAGATGTGATTCAATCAGAGTTAAATGCACTTACAAAACATGAAGTCTTCAGGCCTACAATCAAAACACCAGAAGGTATAAAAACTGTTGGTTACAAATGAATATTTATACAAAAGCGCAATGAAAATAATGAAATCATACGTTATAAAGCACAATTAGTAGCTTAAGATTTTTTCACAAAGATCAAGTATTGATTATGATGAAATTTATTCTCCTGTTGTTGATGCTATTACACTCCAATATCTTATCAGTTTGACTGTACATGAAAAAATAGATATGCACCTATTAGATGTTGTCACTACTTACTTGTATAGAAATTTAGAAAATGATGTTTACATGAAAATCCTCGAAGGATTTCGCATGCGCGAAACATATAAACATTATCCTCGTAAAAATTACTCTATCAAGTTGCAGAAATCATTATATGACCTGAAGCAATTTGGGCGCATGTGGTTCAATCGTCTTAGTAAATATTTATTGAAGGTGAGATTTAAAAATGACCAGGTATGTCTATGTGTTTTTATTAAGAAATCTGGTTCTAAATTTGTGATATTAGCTATATATGTTGATAATGTTAATCTTATTGGAACTCCAAAAGAGCTCCAAGAAATAATTGATTATTTAAAAAGAGAATTCGAAATCAAGAATTTTAGTAAAACGAAATTTTGCCTTGGTTTACAAATTGAACATCTGGAAAGTGAAACATTTATTCATCAATCAACATATATAGTAAAAGTTCTAAAAAGATTTTACATGGACAAAGCACATCCATTGAGTATTCTAATGATCGTCCAGTCATTTTATGTGAACAAAAATTCTTTCCAACTTCAAGAAGATGATGAAGAACTCCTTGGTCTTAAAGTATCATATCTTAGTGAAATTGGTACATTGATGTATCTTGTTAATAATACACGATCTGATATTGTATTTGCTGTCAATTTATTAGTAAGATTTAGTTCTCCACCAACACGATGATATTAGAATGGAATTAAATAAGTCATTCGATATCTCCAAGGTACAATTGATCTTGGATTATTTTATTTAAATAAAACTAGCCCAACATTGATATGTTATGCAAATGTTAGTTATTTATCTATTCCACATAAAATACGTTCTCAAACGAGTTATCCATTTACATGTGGAAATACTGCTATATCATGGCATTCTACAAAATAATCTATAGCAACTATTTCTTCAAATCATGTTGAAATTATAACCATTTATGAAGTAAATCGAGAATGTGTATAGTTAAAATTAGTGATTCATTATATCCGAGAAGTTGTGGATTATCACTAGAAGAAATATTCCAACTTCTCTTTATAAAAATAATGCAACTTGCATAATTCAATTACGAGGAAGATATATTAAAGAAGATCGGGTAAAATATATTTCACCAAAATTCTTATTTACTCATGAACTTCAAAAGAAATGTGAAATTGATATGCTACAAATTCGGTCATGTGACAACCTGACAGATATTTTTACCAAGACTTTACCGACTACAACATTTGAAAAGTTGAGATATAAAATCGGTATGCGTCAATTCAAAGATTTAAAAGAATCATCTCACCAGGATGAATAATAAGTAGATATATAAAATAGTATATTCTTTTTCTTTCATTAGATTTTTTTTTCACTGAAGTTTTATCTAGTAAAGTTTTAACGAGACATATTCTTTATATAATGAACATTCAAGGGGGAGTGTTATGAAGACATTAGTGGAGATTAGTGGATATGGATGTCCACCATTAACACCACTAATACATATTAGTGGAGTTAGTAGAGACACCACGAATAAGTGCTTTATAAATAGAGCTCTTCCTAAACTTGAAAGATATACTAATTGTGAGAGAATTATTGGAGAAAATTGTAAAGAAAAAAAAGAGAGAAATTTGAAGAAATTATTGTGTAAATAATAGTCAGAAATTTATTATGCGTAGATTTTATTCTTCTACTGTCAAAATTTTATAATAGAGAATATTAAAAAAAAATCTAGAAGACATTGAAAAACGAGTACCATCCTACTAAAATCTCAAAATAAAACATGGGGTCATAAAGGCAATAGCATCCATTTCATCAGCCTCTTATCCTTCCTTTTCACCGACTATTCAATTTTAAAAACTATAGTGACATTTATCTTTATTGTGAATTATATATGTCAATCAACAAGAGAATGCAATGGCGGTGACAGCCTCAAATTGGTGTAGCAGAGCCCCAGGGAGGTGGTCGAGAGGGTGACGGTGGTGACCGTGTGACAGTAAAAGCAAGCATTTCATTTCATTTATTATTGGGGTCATTCATTTTTATTGATGTTAACTAGAGGGGTCCCAATAGTTACTGGTCCTGACCCATTCATTAAGCTTTACCAGCTGCCTCTGCCTGCCTGCGTAACAATATGTATTCTAGCGAAACGGTGACTCCTATGTCCAAAAAAAATATGTGTTCGCATTAAACGGAAGGAAAGAGAAAGAGAACGAGGAAAAAGTTGGAAACCACGTTGCATCTTCCCTATTTAATATTGATTTGATCTATATTGGATACTTTATCTTTAAATTAAAATTTAAAAGTAATATAGACCTTTAAGTTGAATTAGAGAATAGTGATCTATATATTTTTATATATATTATTATGCTAATTCAGATTAAAATATTTGACACTTGAACTGTTAGTTCAAGGGAAATTAAAAAATTGTATAATAGTAAAATTACTTCAGCAATTAAGATATTAATCTTCGTACCATTTTGATTAATTTGTGACTGACTTTTATATAGCATTATAACTTAGTTTTCCATTCTGTTGAAGCACATTGGTAAGTTTTTGTTCCACTCGGGTTCAAATTCTTGATTTTTACCATGATCAATTCAAGTTAAAATTTTAAAAGAAATTAGAGATCGAGTAACTAGTAATAATTTAAGAGATTATTCAATAAAAAAAATTTAAGAGATTAAGATTTAAATTTTGATATCCAGATGCCCCAATCTATCTATACAAAGATGTTAAGAACTTGGGCATGAGCTATTAAATGCAATCTACCTTCATATGCACTAATACATGATTTCTCAAGTTTGAACTCAGTTGTAACTCGAGTTGTTAACAAACATTACCCTCTCTGCCATACCAGAATTTACTGTCCCTGCCATACCAGAATCCAGAACAAATTTTAGTAAACAAAACTCCCCTTGATTAGAGAATAGTAGAAAATCAAGATTTGCTCTATTTCTCATTTTCCATTTTTGAACTTCCACACTTTCAGAAAGCGAATGATTAGAGAATCGTAGAAAACCAAGATTCCTAGAAGATAGTACAAATTAAATAACGGAGTTCTTACTTTACCACAATAATTGAACTATTAGACGAATATCTAAGATCTTGTATGTTCTGGGACATATTTCCGACAAAATATTAACTCTACTGTTTGCACCCAATTGGTAATTGGTGAGGAGTAGTTTAGTGGAGGAGATTAGGTATATTTCACCTAACGAAGGAGTAGAAAAATCAGAGAAGAAAATGGGGAAGAAAGAGGAAGGGGCAGATTGAGGTAGCGAGAATACACTTCTGAGGCCTGCAAGCTATCAGCCACTGAGAAAAATCAGTTTGGAATCAGTGCTTACTTTCTACAGCTAGTGCTTGTTTTCCCTTCAGCGATGGATTCATGTAGCAACTTGATCTCATAAAAGGGTTAAAAGGGTACAGAGAAAGACATCATTTTTCCACAAAACGGTGTGTGTGAATGGAATCCAAAGAGTGACAGAAAGGAAAGAGGAAGGAGTGAGTGTTGGGTAATTGATTTTAATACTATATACTTGTGGTTTGTTCTGTGTGTATGCTGTAAGAAAGTCATTCGTCAAAGCCATCTAAGGCACCTGCGGCTGAAGGGGATTGGTGAAACCAGGTTTCCTCATCAGAATGAAGCCAATGCTGCTGTCTTTGATGTTATCCACAATCTACTGCCCTCCCGCCAGTCAGGCCTGTTTCTCTCTCACTTTCCCCTCTCTTTCATGCATACCGTTTTATACTATTTTATTTCTCTCTACTTTATCATTTCTTTCTCTCTGTATATCCCCTCCCCAACCCAAAATCCCCTCACACACCCCAGCAGTATGTCATTGTAGTGTAACTCTTAGTGCTTGGATATTTTCTCTAGAGAACATTAGGTTTTAAAGGTCAATTCTTGACATGTGACCTCTTAAGATGATCTTGATATTGTAATTTAGTGGCCTTATCTTTTCTGCATAGAAAATTAGGGTACAAAATTCAAATCTTGACATAAGCCTCTTAAGAATGATCTTGATATTGTAATTTAGCAGTCCGTATTATAAAGTTTAAGTCTTGACATAAGACCTATTAAGAGCAATTTTGATGTTGTAATTTAGTGTTTGGATGCCTAATTCTCCGCGATAATCACTAATTTCATGTTTAAATGCTTGCGGTAAGTTTTAAGAGGTCACAGAATACCATCGAGCTAGCGTTTTAGGATAGTTATGCCCCACATTAGCAACCACGTTAGGGATGTTCCTTTTATATATATATATATATATATATATATATATATATATATATATATATATATATATATATATATATAATTTTCAGGATGTATTAACTTTTGGGATCTGATAAAACTTAAAATTTCCCTGAACAAGGGAAAGGTAGCGACCTAATAGCATATCAATGAGAATATTCTTGTTGATATCTTGTCTCGTATTTGATTAAATCCATGGATAATATCTGATAAAAAATTGGAAGTTCGAAAACTTTCTAATTTTTGAAGTAAGAAAAGAATAATTTCATGTTCCATCTATATGTTTATAAGTTGCATGAAAAGTCCTCCCGGGCATATTTATTTGTTTTACAAAGAAAGGAAAGGAAAGGAAAAGAAAAGGAGTCTACAAATTGATATTGAGATGATAGAAGAGGTTGTAATGGTGTAGAATGAGGCATTTTTAGCTGCATAACCTTCTTCTGAGCATGCCCTTACGTGAATGAATAAGGCATATGACTGAAGTTCATCAAGTTGCTTAATTTAAGGACAATTTAGTGTAGTTGAAGGCTAAGGGTCAAAAGAGAAAAAAGGGTATTTAGGTATTGGGTTTTGCATTCCATCTGGACAAAGGGCATGACAAAGTAATAAACCTTCTTCTGAGCATTCCCTTACATGAATGAATAAGGCATATAACTGAAGTTCATAACGTTGCTTAATTTAAGGACAATTTGGTGTAGTTGAAGGCTAAGGGTCAAAAGAGAAAAAAGGGTATTTAGGTATTGGGTTTTGCATTCCATCTGGACAAAGGGCATGACAAAGTAATAAACAAGCTTCGGGGACATCAATAGGAAGGCTTATAGAGTCAACACTGGTTCAGACAGCTACAACTTCTTGTCCTGTCTCAATTGTTTCCCTCTCAATCTTTGTACAAAAGATATTAGAGGCAGAAGTGGTTACTTATCTATCATTGGGAGTACTCTTGGGGACAAAATTCAGACACTTAAACCACTTGTAATGGGATTGAGGGCCTCACCATTTTGTGATTTGGATCAATTAATGTGTGAATTACACTCCTCTTTTGTTGTAAGAGTGGTATATGGCAGAATGATATATGAAAATATGTTTTTGACATTTGGCAAGATTATTTGTGCACGTATAATGCTTGTTTGCAATAAGTGGTCTAAACTATTTAGTGGTGAGACACCAAATCCCTTCTAGTGGGATCATGGAGCACTAGCTTGAATCTTTTGATTGTATTTGACACAAATTCAACTGTGTGTGGTCCCACATGAATGGGCATTCTATTCTGCAAAAAATGGTATTTTAAACCTAGCTTAGGTCTGAATTTCCCCCTCTGATATGGAGTTAATCATAGACCTTTACAATTTCAAACAGATGGCCTGTAGCTGTAGCATTAGTGAAATTGAAAAGATCGTTCTTTCTTACATATGAAATTGAACTAAAGAATTTTTGTTTTATGATTGAGGAATTAACAAATCGTATCCAAATTCGGTGAGTTTAAGTTTTTGTTTTGGGGAGGGGTGGGGTTGGGGGCAGGGGTGTGTTGAGCATTCTGGAGCACCATGTAAATTTATGGGAGATTTTGTCTATACTAAGTTTTATGGCAAACGGAGTTGAGTTTTACTATAGTATTATTTCATACATTAAACTATGCTAAAATAGAAAAACAACTGGTTGAGAAAGTCATTACTTCGTATATATTCCTAAAATACAGAAGCTATAGCAAGATGATTTGCAACTCTGAGTCTCTGAGCACACTTGTAGAAAAAGACAATTAACTCTGAATATTAGGAAAGTTGGATCCTGATTCCTCTTTGGTTTAAGATCTTCTATCCTCACCAATTTGAAGTAAAGTGGTGTTCTCTTCCTCGATGAAAGGATAGATAGGAACACGACTTGGGTAAAATTGGAGAGCATGGAAGAGAATAATTGGGAGAGAAGGTATGTTAGAAAACGGAGAGCAATATGGGGTAAGCTGTGATATTGCTCTTCTGTAGAAAAATGGAAATTACTCTTCCGTATTCAAAAGGTGATTAAACATTGCCATGTGAGAGATAAGGAGCAAGCTTTAGTCTTGTATCAGATCTTTTTATGTGCTTTAGAACCATAAGATGCGCTTGTCAATGTGTCCAGGGTGATTTCAAGTGCATCTAATAGTTCTGAAAGCATATGAGGAGGTACTATAGCAGGACTTTGTAAAACTGCAGCTTTGAGCAATGGTAACATGCTGCTGTCTGCACTGATTGACGGCATCATTTCCTCTTCTATTTTTCATCAACAGAAGTTTTCCAAAGTTGCATGATCTGAGAGGAAATGTTTCCAACCAGCAAATTGGGGGACTATTAGGAATAATTTATATTTGCTAAGAATTAATGTTTCTGCAATGAATTACTCCATTGCTCCCCATGATCACAACAAGTTGCACTTGTGAAAACAGTATGTCAGATTACTAATTGGAAAACATTGAATTCAAATAATTTAATTGACTGCAAGATGAAGGAGCAATTATTTAGTTTAGAATTACAGAAATAGTAAAAACCTTTTACCACTTTTGCTGACATAACATTCTGCTAAAAGGTCTCAGAAGCCATGCCACTGCCACGTCCAAATAGTATCAGAAATTAAAGTAATCGAGTGCTTGAAGAAGCCACAGCAAGAAATGTAATAAAACAGAAAATGAGAGAAGGGACGGTATGGGGCATTTCTGTCCTTGATAGGCTGTATAGTGCCTTCACAGGGGTCCAAGTTCTCTTTTTCATGAACAGACTAATAATTCTGAACAATTTGAACAGAAAATATTGGATTTTAGGACTATTTTATTGCTCGACTCTCATATATATTTGTTTATAAAACAAGAGAACTTTAGAACAGTAATGAAGATTCTCCTGTCAGTTTCTATTGCTTTTTGCTGACCTCCATAGAATCTGGTCCCAGAGTACAAGCTTGCAAACAAATACAAGAAAGACCTTCAGATTATTTCTGTGTAAAAATATTCATCCAATCATTCAAAAGTTCACCAGGAGCCAAATGTCCGATCTGTACTAATTCATTCATTCAATTGATTTTTTCCTTTTTCCCCCTCATTGCTAAGAGATCTTGGTTTAATTGGTTCTAGATGTTTGACTAACTATGTGAATAGAAATATGAGATACAATTGCATATAGTCATACTTGGATATCTCTGCTCCATTTTTGGGGAAAGGAAGTCTACATATTGACTTAAGCTGGTGCCTCTGCACTGTAAATGGATTGCATGTGAAATTTGCAAATGTATTACCAGTTTGTGTGTCATGAAATACTCTTGATGTTCTGCTCATACTTTTCAACCATTTTTCTTAAATGTCTCGGTGTAAAAGTAGCGTAAAGTTGGATCTGAAATAAATTCCACCTTCAGTTTTACTGTCATGGCTATGGGGTATTTTTTTCACCATAGAAAGCATCTTGGTGTAATTTCTCATTTTCTCTTGTTTATTTGGTTTTAATGTCTTGATATAATTTGTCAGTAGTTCTGATAAAGCTTATGCAACTTGACCACTAAAGTTTGGCTTGTCTTAGTCATGTTATAAATCCAGAAAGGGAAGACAATATATTTGGATACTCTGAATCTTGGTTCTTAGTGGTAAAAGATTATGACTTCATTTCCTTCATCTCAGAACTTAGTTTAATCAATTTCAATAGTCTTGGCAAAAAGGGCAGTGAATTGTACCATTTGGTCATAGAGCCCATGGTGTATGCTAGGTTATATTATGTGATGGACGAGATTGGGGACTTTTCTTAAGTTTCAATCTAGAAATACCACATTCCTTTGAGTCAAGAGTAGATGAGCTTGCCTAGTGCGCGAAGTTCAAATGTAGGACTTTTTACAAGGTTGATGAAATCATCAAATTGGAAGGAGTTAGTTGTGCCAATCCATCAAGTGGGAATGAGATCTGACCCTTTATTTTATGGTGTTTATGCGACGAGGAAAAGCCCAATACTTGTAATTTTGATGGAAAGTAAAGTGTGAATCTGTTAGAGAAGCCTTCCTAACTACCAATTTAAGGCTAGTATTAAAAAAATTGAATGACCTAGTTGTTTGCCAAAACAGAGAAAATTCCAAAAGAATTTTAAAACCCTAGACCGTCGCCAGCTATTTATACCACCCATGAGACCCTCCGGACCTCTGTCTCTGCATTATGTACTTTGCCTTTCAGAAAGTGGAAAAGAACTGATGTTTCAAACCGCCCTTCTTTCAAGGTTCCACTACACCATCTCCATTTAAATCTATCCCAGAAAAAGAAATCTGAAAGAGGAATAGAGAGATGAGGGGAAGATCTTCAAAGCAAGGTAGTAAAGGAGGATTGGACATCGATAAACTTGACAAACTAAAAGAAGAACCTCACCTCTCAGGTGCTTACATTCGTAGCCTCGTCAAACAGTTAACCTCTACCAGAACCAAAGATCCACTCAATTCCAAAGAACAGGACACTTTGGATGCAGAAGGATTCTCTTGCTGCCAAAATTTAACTAAAATTGGTGATGGATTTAGCGAAACACAACAATCCCAGCCAACCCAGCAGCCTGTACAGCATAAGAAACAGGTCAGGCGGAGACTTCACACCAGCAGGCCATACCAAGAAAGGCTGCTGAATATGGCTGAGGCTAGGCGAGAGATCGTCACAGCACTCAAGTTTCATAGAGCCGCTATGAAACAAGCTCATGAACAACAGCAGCAACAAGAAACAGAATTGCAACCATCGCACCAGCCTTTGCAGCAGCAGCCTTTGGAGCCAGAGGGGAAGTCAAAATCTAGGAGAAATCCTAGAATCTATGCATCCAATAATAGCAACAATTTCACCAATTATGCTGACAATTTTTCCTACCAGGCTTTCCCCTGTCCTCCAAATAATCCTTATTCCTGGACCTTGCCACCAGTTGCTCCTCCGATACTGCCTGAAAATCTCAATTTTGCTCTCCCTAATCAAGCTCTAGGACTGAATCTTAATCTTCAAGATTTTAACGACTTAGACAACAATTTTTACCACTGTGCCAACAACCCAACAATTTATGCCTCAAACGTATCTCCATCAAGTTCATCTTCACCCCCATTTCAAGTTGCCATGGAGGAAGTCCCCAGTCTGGCCATACCACAGGGGGGGCTATCTATGATGGTTGCTAATGAGGAGTCCAACATGCTCGAGTCTGGAGTTTTGGGTTTCCATCATGCAATGGATGACAAAGAGATGGCAGAGATCAGATCAATTAGCGAGCAGCATCAGATGGAGTGGAATGACACCTTAAATTTGGTCACTTCAGCATGGTGGTTTAAATTTTTGAAGACAATGGAAATCGACCCTCAGGAGAAAACTGACGATTTATGTCATCATCCATTTGATGAAGTCATGGAATTCCCATCATGGTTGAGTGCAAATGAGGGCTGCTTGGAACAACATCTGAGTGATTACTGCTCTGATGACTACATGCAAGATCCTGCTTTGCCATGGTATGATTTACTTTGTCTCTGACATTTATCTTCTTCACAATAGAAAAAACAACAAAAAGGAGAAATGTTTTTTGTTCCTAGGCTTTCATTCTTCCAGTTCAATTCTGGGGAGTCTCTTTATTTTTATATTTCTTTTCCATATATATTTTTTCCTTTAATTTTTAAATCATTGCGTATTTTGATCATTCTCAATTAGTACCATGAAAAAGTAAAATCCAATATGCATTTATTGCTGAATTGCTTGTGTTCTGTACTGCAAACATTTTCTACCATTCATATCTCCTGTTTTTGTTCCCAGAGCATTTATTGATGACTTTATAACCCTTGTCTTTTTTTTTTTTCCTTTTTGTTTTCTTTTCTACTTTCTTGTACTTGCAGCATGGAGATCGAGGAAATTGAAGGAATGGATGGGGAATGGTTATCCTGAGAAAGATTGATTGGTTTTTGTTATAATCAAATCTTTGCCCTTCCTTTCATTCTTTTTTTTATTTTGTGGTATTTTTTTTCTGTGCAAAAAAAAAGGGGGAAAAAAAAAAAACAGAGGAAAAACAAGAAGATGATGAAGAAGAAAGGTGCCCTTAGAAATCTTTCTTCTTTATTGTGTTGAAAACTTTTGTTTTCCTTTTCTCCATAAGGCCTGTCTAGGAATGTGATATGGACAAGCTATGAAATAATATAACAGAGAAGGAAGAAATATTTTCTTTTTTTTAAATCTTCCTTCCATTTTACCATTCAGAATCAGTATATTTTGAAATTGGGGTATTCCTCTTAGTGGTGATAATCCTTCTGCTTGCGTAGATAAAATTTAGATTAATATACATTTCCAATGAACGGATCAACCGTTTCCCTGATGTATTTAAAAAAAAAAAAAATCCAAAGAACAAAGATGGCTAGAAGAAACATACTTATGACTTTCAGATTAACAAGTTCTCAAGTTGGTTCAATGAGTTACATATCATCAAAACCGTGCCATTGTTCACGCATTAAGATAGATAACATTACCCTTCAATGAGAAGTGTTGGTAATTTATTGATTAAAATTGTTCCTTGTAAGGTAAACGATTCTTCATTTCTTTCCCTATTATTTTAAAAGGAGACACAAAAGATATTCTTTTGACATCCGAGTATATATCAGCCTATGAAATTTCACTAAATATGAACAAAGAAAAAATAGTGAAGGAATGCTAAGATTTTATACACCTTTTTTTTAATACAAAAATTCAAAACAATACATGCAACTAGCATTGCATTAGTTTGATGTCCATGCATTGATTGTTAAGTTATTTAAGATTTAATATATATACATATATATATATATATATTATTAGTTAATTTTGTTAATTATTTAATTAAGTAAAATTTTAAATAAATTCATATAACATTTATTTTTCTCAAAAAACACACTTCAAGAATTTAATGAATCTAAATAACCTACAGATGAATCACATAGGTTAATATTAAATATTTGTATATATTATTATTTAATTTAATTAATTAAGATTTTAAATGAATTTAAACATTTTTCTTTTTTCTTTTTTTTAAAAAACTTTCATTTGAATTCAATTTTATCGTGTGTTATCTCATGATGTTGCCACGGTGTTGCAGTAGGAGCCTTCCTCAACAACTTTGATCAAAGAGTTTGAACTTGTTCAACTTTTCATTTCCCACATCAGGAATAAAAATAGAAAAAGCATGCATAATAAATATATAAAGCCGAACCAAATGTGCTTCTTTACGGAAGGGAAACTCTGTGATCAAGTCCAAATGTATACAATCGTACATAATATAACCCAAAAAAAAAAAAAATCTACATTTCATGAAATCACACTATTGCTACACGTTCTATGTGATCTTTTCCTAATGAACTTACAGTTTGAAACGATTTTAAATAATCATTTAAATATAAATGTATTTAACACATAAAATTTAAAATGAGTGTTTAGTATAAAATTATACTAACATGTTAACTCAACGGACAAAAAAAAAAAGAAGAAGAAAGAAAACATGTATAAAGTAGTTTTGAGGACGAGAGGGCACAACATGGGTGACGCCCTCACTGGTGATCTCTTCTACAACAAACAAGTTTAAAAGAAGGGAAAAGGTCTTTTCTTCCTTTTTGGAGAAAAGAGAACGGTTTTTTTTTTTAAATTTATTTTAAAAATTTCTCATAGTATAATCTAGTAAAATAAATTAGATACGAATAAAATATTATCAAAAAATAAAGAATCTATTCTACTAATATTTTTTTAAATACATTTCAAACTCTGGTGAAAGTCAAATCCAATTCCTTTTTCAAAAAAAAAAAAAAATCAGGATCCCCTCGGATTTCCTTAGAAGATAGGCCGTAAATAGCACATGTGCTCTGTTGCAATAGTTATCCCATAGCGAGTCTTACGTGCCTTATTTGATTTCTGTTGTGCGGTCTATTCTTCCTTTTTAGAAAAAGGCAAAGACAGAGAGAGCGAGAGAAGGTCAATTTCGTCTGATATTACGGATTACATAGGTGTATGACGTAGTATCCAATTTACATACACGGACAAACTATGACTGTCCAAAAATATATGAAATTTCTTTTCATCGAAAAAGAAAGAATGAACATTTTTGTCAATAATTGTTTCTGATTAGAAGTAATTGAATTTGGTCTTTTTGTTTTGGTTTCTTGAAATTTTGGAAGGATTCAAAGTCCCATTAACTTTAAGTCAGATTTGTTACTGAGGAAAAGGAGGCTGTGGAGTATGCAGAAATCACTGCGCATCTAATTTTTTTTTTTTTTTTCTTTCTTGTCCCGTTTGCCACCAAAGTTTAGACAGTTTTTTTCCATTTAACAAACTCGTTGCTTCACCTTCATCCAGTATTCCTTTTGTGATGCCTAAAAAGTCAGGAATTTAAATCGAATTTTTACTATAACTTGATAAGTGTTATGAATTATTGGAATCTCCATTAATTAGTGGAGGCTCCACTAATTATGGATTTATGTGAATTATTAGAAGATTTTTATGGATGTCCACCATTTAGTGGAGACACCATTAATTGAGATTAGTTGGAGATGATGTATGCCATGATGTATTTCACTAATTAGAGCTCTATAAATAGAGCTATTCTCTAAGCTTGTAATACACCATCATTTTGTGAAAGAAAGATTAGTGAAAGAAAGATTGGAGAAAGAATTGTGAGAGAAAGAAAGAGAGAAGTTTGAAGAGAAATTCTTGTGCAAAGAATAGTTAGAATTTTCTTAGTGTGTAGTGTGTAGATTTTATTCTAACACTACCCTAATTTTATAACACGTTATCGACACGAGTCTCTGTCGTTATTAAAGCCGGAAGACAGTACGCATTTATTGATCTCGCTAAATTCGAATTTGTAGCCCTTGATATTTACGAAAAAAAAATTATATGTCATACGAAAATGTATCTAAATGCTAAAAAAAGGAGATCCATATGTCATGTGGATAAAAAGAAAGATTTGACCACCTGAAGATGGTCGTACTACCCACTGCACGGTATGAATGGTTGCACCTGAAGTTGCAAGATTGTAAAACCGTGAACTCCGTGATGTATAAAACTACATCTTAGTTAAAAATTTTACGGAGAAAAAGTTATCGATGAAGTTATATTGGAGAAGACATTCTCCATTTTTCATGTTCTACAGTAACAATATCGATAAAAAGGGTATCCAGAATTGACAGCTTTAACATGAGTTATTATTGAGAAATCATGAAGCCAGATGAACTGGCTCAACAGCACTCCCAGAAGTGAATGTTGTTGGCTCCGAGTAGAAGCCATCGTTATAGTCGTAGTTGTGGCGGTGGCCGTGGTTATGGTCATGCACACACTCGATATTTCCCTTATCACAGAGAAATACTGGCCACCTGAAGTGGAACAGAAAAGATAATAAGGGAAAAAGATATTTCCATTAATAATAAGCATCACATCTTTTATTCATATCAATAGTGTTCATATGAACTTGATGATACATGCTTATAGTTGCTCTTTTGTAATTGAGTGACAAATGTAAGATGAAGGTTTGTAATTGTTCTTTTTCAATATTTACATTAGAGGATGACAAACAATTAGTAATTATGGACTTCGACTCCTCTTTTTCGACATCCTCCTCCTTTTCTTTCCCCTTTGAGCCGAGCATCGAGACTAGTAGCGAGAATTAGCCAGTAAAATTACTGCGAAATGAGTCTTGAGATTTTATGATCTCCTTAAGTTTATTATATTTCTTATTATATTTGGCCTTGAAGCATGCTTGTCTCAATTTCTGTGTTTGGTCATCTAACTGCGTATTAGGACTTTCTTCCACCAACTGTTTTTCACATTCCAGTATCGCAATGGCTTCTTGTAATTTCTTCTCAGTCATATGTCCTCCTTCTTCTTTATTTTGCATATCTTGTAAATCGAAGTGATATCATCGGTTATTTACTTATAAATCTTTCATAGTTTCATACTTGCAAATTATAAGTATGTATGAGAGAGAACCTGAACATTCTTGATTATGGTCTCCAAGCTCACCAATTTCCTGTGAGGCCATCGACGAATTCCTAACTCCCTACATCTTTTCTTGAGACGGGTTATGCCAATATTCAGTTCTTTGGCTGCGCTTTTGATTGGTAGGTAAAAGTACTGCGAAATTGTTTCTCTTGATAGTGTCTGGGAGTTATTGCCCTTCTTCTCTCTCTGCCTCTTAATCATCTTCTTCTCCCCAAGAATTTTGTCTGCAATAATATCTTGAACTTCGATATTATGCATTTCATGAGTACTTACTCCGACTTCGTTGTCAAGACCACTCATTATTTCTCCTAGAAAAAGAAAATAATATCAGTAAAGGTAATACCATTCAAAATCCATGTTTAAATGTATAATAACCTGGAAACATATTATGGCTTTGTTCAAAATCCATTAGAGAGTAGAAAGGATCATGCACAAGCATATCCTCATTCAAAGGAATAGCATCAAGAAGAACAGTATCAAAAGCAGTCTCTTGTAGGGGCAGATCAACTTGGTCCAAAGCGGTATGTTCAAAACTTCCACTGATTTACATCAAAAACAAACCAAAAGAGAGTTTAATTTCATTATCAAGCACACTAAAAACAAATGGAAGCCATCAAAGGTATCTCACCTGAAATTAGGAGGAAGTGGTTGGTTTGGAAAGGAAAATATATCAAAATCTTCTGCGTTCGAATTAGACAGAAGCGGTTGGTTTGAAAAGGAAAACATATCAAAATCTTCTGCGTTCGAATTAGGCAGAAGCGGTTGGTTTGGAAAGGAAAACATATCAAAATCTTCTGTGTTCGAATTAGGCAAAAGCGGTTGGTTTGGAAATGAAAATACATCAACATCTGCTGCAGAAACTAAGTCAAAATTTGACCATGTCTCAAATGAATTACGAGTCTCCATATCTGCTTTGTGATTTTTGTTTTTGATGTTTACTAATGACTGATAACTGAGATATATATCGATACATATATATATATATATATATATCTGTATGAAGAAGAAGAAGAGGTAGATGGTAGGTAGAGGGTCGGAGGAGAAGAAAAGACAAGAGAGGAAGATGAAAAGTCGGTACCGGGAAGAGTGAAAAAAAAAATAGATATTTTTCTTGGCATTTCCTGCTTGTCATCATTTTCTTATATTTATTTTCTTATTCTCTTATGAAATCATTATTCCCTAAATTAAGGGGAGAACCGAAACAGTACAAGAAAGATCGTGATTGGACAACATCATTAAATTATCTTGATCCGCATACAAGCGCGTGTAAACTTGAAGTTCAAAAGATAATTCATTTGTAAAGCATTGCAAATCAAATGCCAGACGCTTTTGTTGACTCTAGAAGAGTAACAAAATCGCATATGCCAGCTATAAATGCTCCTATTCGAATTGAAGTTCCAGCAGAACAAAATATTATACCTATAGCTGCTGAGCCAAAAGCATGCCAGAAGCATGGCCGACCTCTTAGTTCTAAAGATAAAAATTCTCGAAAGAAAAGAGGATTAAATGATCCAGAAGATCATATTGAAGAAAAGAATGATAAAGACCAAGAGAGAACTGATGACAAAGAACCAGAAGTTGATGAAAGTAACACTGAAATTTCTATCAATTATACCACTTCTGGTAGAAGTTGGAATCGGATAGAAACTGTTATTGATGATATCTTTGCATACAATATATCTCTTGATGTTACACAGGATAATGATGATCCTGAACCAATATCAGTTGATGAATGTCGGCATAGAAAAGATTGGCTGCAATGGAAAGATGCGATTCAATCGGAGTTAAATGCACTGACAAAACGTGAAGTCTTCGGACCTGCAGTCCGAATACCAGAAGGTGTAAAACCTGTTGGCTACAAATGGATATTTGTGCGAAAGCGCAATGAAAAGAGTGAAATCGTTCGATATAAAGCGCGATTAGTAGCCCAAGGTTTTTCACAAAGACCAGGTATTGACTATGATGAAACTTATTCTCCTGTTGTTGATGCTATTACACTCCGATATCTTATCAGTTTGGCAGTACATGAAAAGATAGATATGCGCCTATTAGATGTTGTCACTGCTTACTTGTATAGAAATTTAGAAAATGATGTTTACATGAAAATCCCCGAAGGATTTCATATGCCTGAAGCATATAAACATTATCCTCGTGAAAATTACTCCATCAAGTTGCAGAAATCATTATATGGCCTGAAGCAATCTGGGCGCATGTGGTTCACACGTCTTAGTGAATATTTATTGAAAGCGGGATTTAAAAATGACCAGGTATGTCCATGCGTTTTTATTAAGAAATCTGGTTCTAAATTTGTGATATTAGCTATATATGTTGATGATATTAATCTTATTGGAACTCCTGAAGAGCTCCAAGAAACAATTGATTATTTAAAAAGAGAATTCGAAATCAAGGATTTTGGTAAAACCAAATTTTGCTTTGGTTTACAAATTGAACATTTGGAGAGTGGAACATTTATTCATCAATCAACATATACAGCAAAAGTGCTAAAAAGATTTTACATGGACAAAGCACATCCATTGAGTATTCCAATGATCGTCCGATCATTAAATGTGGATAAAGATCCTTTCCGACCTCAAGAAAATGATGAAGAACTCCTTGGTCCTGAAGTACCATATCTCAGTGCAATTGGTGCATTGATGTATCTTGCTAATAACACACGGCCTGATATTGCTTTCGCTGTCAATTTATTAGCAAGATTTAGTTCTTCACCAACACGACGACATTGGAATGGAATTAAACAAGTCCTTCGATATCTCCAAGGTACAATTGATCTCGGATTATTTTATTCACATAAAACCAGTCCAACATTGATAGGTTATGCGAGATCTTTGGTTATTTATCCGATCCACATAAAGCACGTTCTCAAACGGGCTATATATTTACATGTGGAAATACTTGCTATATCATGGCGTTCTACGAAACAATCTATAGCGACTACTTCTTCAAATCATGCTTTGAAATTATAGCCATTCATGAAGCAAGTCGAGAATGTGTATGGCTAAGATCCATGATTCATTATATCCGAGAAAGTTGTGGATTATCATCAATCAAAGGTATTCCAACTCCTCTTTATGAAGACAATGCAGCTTGCATAGCTCAATTACGAGGCGGATATATTAAAGGAGATCGGACAAAACATATTTCACCAAAATTCTTCTTTACTCATGAACTCCAGAAGAAAGGTGAAATTGATGTGCTACAAATTCGGTCATGTGATAACCTCGCAGATATTTTCACGAAGACTTTATCGACTGCAACATTTGAAAAGTTGAGATATAAAATCGGTATGCGTCGGTTTAAAGATTTAAAGGAATCATCTCATCAGGGGGAGTAATAAATGGACATATAGAATAGTGTACTCTTTTTCCTTCACTAGATTTTTTTCCCACTGGGTTTTTATCTAGTAAGGTTTTAACGAGGCATATTCTTTATGTATGGATGGACATCCAAGGGGGAGTGTTATGAATTATTGGAATCTCCATTAATTAGTGGATGCTCCACTAATTATGGATTTATGTGAATTATTAGAAGATTTTTATGGATGTCCACCATTTAGTGGAGACACCATTAATTGAGATTAGTTGGAGATGATGTATGCCATGATGTATTTCACTAATTAGAGCTCTATAAATAGAGCTATTCTCTAAGCTTGTAATACACCATCATTTTGTGAAAGAAAGATTAGTGAAAGAAAGATTAGAGAAAGAATTGTGAGAGAAAGAAAGAGAGAAGTTTGAAGAGAAATTCTTGTGCAAAGAATAGTTAGAATTTTCTTAGTGTGTAGTGTGTAGATTTTATTCTAACACTACCCTAATTTTATAACAATAAGGGATATCTCTAACTAATTAATATTGATTCTTGGTTTGGATAGTTAAATTATCTATTTATGTTACTCTGTGTACCACCTATGGAAAATGAAGAACATCAAATTTTCTTAATCAATTTCCCTTGTTACAATTTTTATCTTCTGAATTTGTATACGTATTTCTATAGTTAATTATACTTATATTTAGAACAATTATTAATACGAAAAAAATATTTTTCTATGCTAATAAAATCAAAGAGGAAAAAAAAAAAAGAGATTTCGAAACAAAGATATTGGTTTATAGAGAAATGTAAGAAATTAATATTATTATCATATAGAAACGAAAAATAATTAAAAAAATGAATCAAACTATGAATTTGATTAAAATTTAATGTCTATTATTATAAATAAATGATTAGAAATCACAACAGAATTAATTTTGCGTTTGTTAAAAATTGAGACCCCCCAACTTTTCTGAATTGTCAATATCCACATTCCAAACACTAAAGGTTCAACCAATTTTAATTACCAAACTGCTCTAGAAACAACATTTAGGGCTTAAACGTGCATTTGAACTTTGCAAACGCTTCATAAATAGGCATTAAAGTTGAATAGGAATGATCATTTGCTTATGATTTTTCAAAAGAAAAAACAAGAAAAGGCAAATGGTTCTAAATGCCATTTAACTATTTTCATTTTTCCCCCCAAAAATACCTACAAATAAGCATGTTAATTCGAGCTTGTGAGTTCGGATTCGGCCAAACCCGAACTTGGCTCGAATTCGAAATGAATGTATTCGGTCCAAGTTCAGCCCCTTTGAAATTCACAAATACAGAGTTCATGATGCAAAGGATTAAAGACAAAATACTACTAAAAATTCAGGCAAATACGACGGCTACCTAGCCGTCGTATTTGATGGTCCAACCGTCGTATTAAACAAATACGACGACTAAACGACGGTTTTACAGCCGTCGTATTTGATCTCGTCGTTTTTGCTCAACAACGGCTACAAAACCGTCGTATTAACCTAATACGACGGTTTACAACCGTCGTATTTGTTCTCGTCGCTTTTGCTTTTCGTGGTCATTTTTTGCGACAGTTTTGAAAAACCGTCGCTTTTGGTCTCCTAATACGACGGCCTCGTGACCGTCGTTTTTGTTAGTTAAATACGACAGCCAAGTGACTGTCGTATTTGGTCCTGTCAAATACGACGGCTACTCGACCATCGTATTGGACGAACAAATACGACGGCTCATTAGCCGTCGTATTTAATTGCCTCAAGCTAAAACGACGGTTGCAGCCGTCGTATTAGGCCTAATTTGCTTTGTAAATCATTTTTTATTTGGTCAAAATCCTGTACACATACAATTTAAAGCCAAATGTAATAAAATCAACGAATTCAACACCAAAAATAACAAAACACAATCTCCTCATTGCCAAACTCAAAAACAATATCCTCAGTAGACAAATACAAACAAATATATCCTCAGTATACAGAAGTTGTAGTACAAATACAAATTAGTACGAAATGAAAATGTCAGTCATCATGACGGATAGGTTGGCTAGGATCACTCAATCTAACAGGCAGAGAAGTGGAACCAACACCAAGAGATGCCGTAGAAGCACTAGATGGAGGTATAGGTAGTACATCAAATGTGCCTGCATCCAATCTGCGCGCTAATGCTTCCATGGTAGTTTGAAGCGCAGCTATACGTGACTTGTAAGCCTCTCGTTCACGCTGCATCTCAGCTCGCATCTCAGCCTGCATAGTATCTCGCATACTCTGCATACGTGCCTCAACCTCAATCCTGACGACCTCCTCAACATTTGCTGCAGAACTTGATGATTGACCAACTGATGTTGGTGTTGGACCCTTTCCTTTACACCTAACACAACCTCTTGTTTCTGGACCGAACAATCGCCGAAATATATGATCCTTTGCTTCCTCTGTGCGCTCAGACTCAGGCAATGCCTGCCACTCTGTCTCCAATCGGTCCTACAAAATTAAGAAATATTATATCAAATTTATATTAGGTTAATATAATGTCGTAATCATATTTTAATAACTCAGAAAAATCAGCATTTGAATATTACTTACAATCATCTCTGCAGTCAAACCATCAGCCTGCCGACCGTGCCACCTTCGTGTCGCAAGGAACATATCATATTGTGATGTCGGTTGGCCTTATGAGGTCATCTGTAAAGACGTGTCAAAAATTTCAAGCAAAGTAGATAAATTTTATCTGAATAGTGTATAATATAAACTAAATACCTGATCCTGTATAACAGAATGTGGCATTCTTCCTGTGACCGGTGGATATGCCAAATGTGATCGATTTTGTCTATTCTGCTCGGCCTCCATCTGTGATTAATTATAATAGTTAACATATAAAAAATTTAAACAAGTTCTGAGACATAAAAGTAGTCAACTTCTATGGTACGACCTGTGTATTCTCCAAACGCCAGTAATCAACTAACATCCTCCATTGATTTTTGTCAACCCGTTTATCTTGACAAACAATAGGCTCTGTACTGAACTGGAAAGGAACGTAGTATTTTTGTTTTAACTTCGACTTAAAATCCTTCCATGCTGCGCATATCATCTTCATTGTGACACTACGTCCTTCTGGTGGCATCATGGTGTTGTCCTTGTACAAATTTTAACAAATAATTAAATAAAGAAAATGTTAATTTTTGAAGAAAACACTCTTGGCTATGTTAGAATAAAATTAGTTACTTGTATTTCTTGCCAAACTTCACCCTTGAAGCTCTGAGGTATGGAATGCCAATCCCTGTAATTCAGAGGGAACCTATTGCTCATGCGTGCAAAACAGCCCACCACTGAACTATAACGAGATGCATCTAACCCAACAAGCCCTCCGTGTTGGTTAACACCAACATTGTACTTTCGAAACCCTGGCTCACCCCATCCGGAAGGTAACTTTCCACCCCCGCGAGAACTCCTCGCTGTGGAATTTACAAAATATCAACAGACTTATTAATTAAAATATCAACAGACATATCGTAATACCAACAGACATATCGTAATATTTACTTCATATTAACTTAGCACACCTGAGGCACTAAGGTCTGAGGAAGAAGGTCCTGTGCCACTGGGACCTACATCAGAAGTGGGTATACATGTGGCATGATTAGATTCCTGATCCGTGGAACCTGTGTGAACACTTGTATGTGATCTCTGTCCAACCTCGAGTGCTGGAGATGGTGTCTCTGTACACCGTGAGGTACTAGCGCCTGATCTTGCGGCAGCTATGGCATCCTGCATCGATCCCCATCGGGCACGCTTGTTTACCATCTGCAAAATAAAAAGATTTAACATTGAGTAAAAGATTTTAACAATTGCAGCACATTTAGTACATGATTAAGTGATTTAAGAACATTTAAATTGCAGGGTGTATTCTTCTTCCATCTAAATCTACTTCCTCCCCAGAAATTCCATCTCTAACCCATACGGCATCTACTTCACGCGAAACTGGACGAGAATCTAACTGCTGCACAGCAAAAGTTTCTAGATCATGGTCCCTTGAATACACATCATAATTATCCCTTCTCATCATTGGCATTACCACATGCCAATCTCTTTCTTTAGGACAGCGAGAAAACCAAACTTGTTCAGCTTGGTTTGCTAGTATGAATGGCTCATCCATCTCTTTATTTTCCCGGTACAACAAACGGTCCAGATTCACCAAAGTAAACTTTAGTTCGTCAACTCTAACACCTCGATGAACATCAACCCAATCACATTTGAATAACAGAAATTTCAGTTCACTACTATATCGGATCCTTATAATATCAGTAAGCACTCCATAGTAGTTGACACCAGCTGCTACAGGATTCATATCTCTTGGACTGGAATAATTCGTAGTATCAGCTTTACACATGACGCCAGAATTTTGGGTTGACTTGTTAGCCTCATATGTTATTGTACGAAATCGGAAGCCATTCACGTTGCATGCATTGTAGCGCAACTCTTGATTGAAAGGACCATTTGCAAGCTTTTTAACTTTATTAGGAATATCAGGGCATTCTTCATTCTCATCAACCTATAATAAATATAAGTGTTATAACAACTAATTGTTGTCGAGGAAAACTTGCCATATTGTGTTTGTTTTTACTTACATAATGACTGAGTCAACTGTGAAACGTTTGAGAATGAATACGTTGTCTGTCATGTAACCGAGATCTTGGATGCTCTCTATTTATGACAGACATGTGAAGACTGCAAGTAGAACACACGTCAAATTTTAGAAGTTATAATGAAAAAAACATAAAAAATGAAGGACAATGGGTTGAAAGGAAAACTGACTCTCTATAAGGTTTAAGGATGTTAGAGTTGGCTAAAACCTACTGATGTGCTTGCATCAATGTTAAACAATCAAATATTACATCAATCCCTTTTCCAACTGGTTTACCCATCGGGTTGTCATCATCAACATATCGTGGAGGCCTATTCTCTTTGCTCTCAACATCATCTAAATATCTCGACACGAATGTCATACATTCTTCCATTAAATATCCACTGGCTATCGAACCTTCAGGTCTAGCACGATTGCGCACGTAACACTTGAGAGTTTTCAAGTATCTTTCAACTGGAAACATCCATCGACATTGAACTGGACCAGCTAATAATGCATCATCGGCCAAATGTATCGGTAAATGTTCTATTATATCAAAAAAACTAGGGATGAATGTCTTTTCAAGAAGACAGAGTGTAACTGCGAAACGATCTTGCAGATACTCGAGATGCCTCTCTTTGTTGACTTTAGAACACAACTGCCTAAAACATGAAGCAATCTCAATCAAAAGTTGCACTACATTCTTGGGCAAAGTTGTGCGGGCTGCTAACGGGATTAACTGCTGGAGTAAAATGTGGGAATCATGACTCTTCAAGCCTCCTAAAGTCTTTCTCCTCATGTTTACCCGTCGAGAAATATTAGAACAATAGCCATCGGGGACTCTCAATTCCTTCAATACTGTCAAAAAAACTTCAACTTCCGACCGACTCATTGTGTAAGGAGTTGGTGGCAAACTGTATCCAATTCCAGACGGTTTTAATATTGGATGTAAAGACTTTCTAATATTCATTTCCTGCAGGTCTTGGCGAGCTTTGAAGTTATCTTTTGAAGAAGTACTGTCACCCAGTATTGTAAACAACAGATTATCTGCAAAATTTTTCTCAATATGCATCGGGTCCAAGTTGTGCCTCATCAAATTACTTTCCCAATATGGCAACTCCCAAAAAATACTCTTCTTCTTCCAATTATAAGAATTTATGCCAAACTTTCGTTCGTAGTCAGTCTGTATTCTAATTCTCATATCATCTACAACATATTATGTTAAACAACCCTGAAGATGTGTCAAAATTTCTGTTCCCGTACTCCTTTTTGGTGCTTGTCGTAATTCTATTCCACCATAGAAAGAAACTTTGTCCCTACGGAGCTTATGTGATGGTTGAAGAAATCTACGATGATATAAGAAGCAATATTTACCACCATTAGGCAAACGGTAAGATAAACAGTTGATACCGCATATCGGACAAGCTCGCTGGTTATGAACACTATAGCCAGAGAGATTACCATACGCTGGAAAATCACTTATGGTCCACATAATAGCTGCACGCAGACGGAACATCTCTTTTGCCTCAGCATCATAAGTAAGCATACCGTCAAGCCACAATTGTTTCAACTTCTCGATCAATGGTTGTAAAAATACGTCAATTTTGTTTCCCGGACTCTTCGGGCCATCGATGAGAGTTGACAGAATAAAATAAGGTTGCTTCATGCATAGCCAGGGTGGCAAATTGTATGGTATTAAAATAACTGGCCAAGTACTATGTGGTATGTGCATATTTGAAAACGGACTAAATCCATCCGAAGCCAATCCAAGTCTAACATTTCGGCAGTCACTTGCAAATTCCAAATGCAACTCATCAAACTTTCTCCAAGCCTTAGAATCAGCTGGGTGTCTGTAGACTCCATCTTTCACGCGACATTCGTGATGCCACCTCATAAGGGATATAGTTTTGCGAGACATGAACAATCGCTTCAATGTCGGAGTCAACGGAAAATACCTAACATGTTTGCATGCAACTGTACTACCCTCTTTCTTGTACCTCGGAGCATTGCATACCTCACAAAGTTGTGCGGCCTCATTTTCCCCCTGTATATTATGCAATTATTTGGACAAACATCCCAGACTTTGCATTCCATTCCTAACACATTCGTTATCTTACTAGCCTCGTAATAATTCTTGGGAATTTTCACTCCCATCTCACTAAAAGCATCCGTTAGAAGCTCAAGTAGCACATCAACTAACTTGTTCGACCACCCATTCAGGACTTTTAAATGTAACAATCTCATAATGAATGAAAGTGAAGAAAATTTAGTACAACCGGGATACAATTCTATATTAGCCTCTCCCAACAATTCATGTATCTCTCTCAAATCATCAGGCTCTTCTGTTGCATTATCCAAGTCACTAATGCCACCAATTTCTTGAAGCATCCCAGCCATATCATCCAAATGTTCATTTTCAGTCAAGGGATGTTGCTAGGTGTATTGCAAGAAGATAAGTATGTTTCCCCATGAACAACCCACTTTTTGTACCAACGCATGAAACCCCACATTTGGCAATGCTGTTTGACATCGATTGTACTATAAAGATACCTATTCTGGTACTTCATACAAGGACAATGGATTTTGGATCCATTAGGTTTGTCTCTTAATGCAAATTCTACAAAGGCATCCAAACCTTTATTATATTCATCACCCAAACGGTCTTGTAAGTAAATCCACAATCGGTCCATCTTCCTATTCATTTATCCATATTTTTAGTCGATCTACAAGTTTCGTTACGATAAACATATTCAAGAATGAATGGAAAATAAGGGAAATGATAAAATGGAAATAGGTCAAGAATTCAATCCCCATCAAATTACTACTCATTCTCCTTTTTAGTAGTGGAAATGATAAACATAGTTTTAGTAGTAGTTAAAACAAATAAATACACTCCTTGAGAGTTTTTAAAAGAGAGAAAATAAAATATTTAATTAATCAAGATATCTTGGAACGCCAAAATCCTCTACCTCAAAAGAAAAAAAAGTGTCTACTTAAACAAATAAGCTACTTAAAAAATACTTAAAAAAATCTACTTATAAAATCAAGATAAACATACCACATATTTAGTAAATTATCGACTTAAAAAAATAAAATTATTTGTAAAAATTTTTCTTATAAAACTATTTTATTCAGATTCTTTGAAAAAAAAATTTGACAGAGTTTCCCCTATAAAATGAATATTTTCCAGGCACCAGGCCACCTCAAAATGCGTAATTATGCAATTCAACCAATAAAAAACTCATAAAACCATCCAACCATTCAATCATGTTTATAACAAACCTCTATATACAATGAAACAAAACTTAAGCTCTATATTCAAAGTCATTGTCAAAATCCTACATTGCTATTATCATTATCATCATCCCAACTTGACATAATTTCTCACCATGAAATCTCTACCAAATACAAGGCCTATCGATTCTCTTGTTTAACAAATAATTATTGACAACACCTGTGCAATGCCATAGTACATTTATACAAACTTTGCATGGACACCGAACCCTTTGGTATATTTTTTAGATTATCTATCATCAACATAAAGAAGAGTGCTACTGCTGTAAAAGATGTTCTGATGAAAGATTTGTTGTAACTACATCAATAGAGCCATGATTTATATACTAAAAAGAAACTTTCTTAAAGGCATGGGCATTTTTTCTTAAAGTTGCAAGAGTAATTCATGATGTGAAGCAAGTGAGCATGAATGCACCTAATTTCAGCAATGAGCTATGGAATTTAAGAGCCATATGAAGCTTCTTTAGATCCTCAAATAATTTGATAGAATGCATGCAATAAAGGTCAGAAGTGCTAAGGTTTTGTAAGTCAATCCACGATCGGTCCATCTTCCTATTCATTTATCCATATTTTCAGTCGATCTACAAGTTTCGTTATGATAAACATATTCAAGAATAAATGGAAATGAAGGGAAATGATAAAATAGAAATAGGTCAAGAATTCAATCCCCATCAAATTAGTGTTCATTCTCCTTTTTAGTAGTGGAAATGATAAACATAGTTTTAGTAGTAGTTAAAATAAATAAATACACTCCTTGAGAGTTTCTAAAAGAGAGAAAATAAAATATCTAATTAATCAAGATATCTTGGAACTCCAAAATCCTTTAAACAAATATGCTACTTAAAAAATACTTTAAAAAATCTACTTAAAAAATCAAGATAAGCATACCAAACATTTAGTATATTATCTACTTAAAAAAATAAAATTATTTGTAAAAAATTGTCTCATAAAAATATTTTATTCAGATTCTTTGAAAAAAAATTGAAAAAATTTTAACAGAGTTTCTCCTATAAAATGAATATTTTCCAGGCACTAGGCCACCTTAAAATGCGCAATTATGTAATTCAACCACCAAAAAACTCATAAAACCATCCAACCATTCAATCATGTTTATAATAAATTTCCAAGTAAACCTCCACTCATCCAACTAGGTCCTCTTCCAAAACACATAATTAAGTTGCATTTTCTACATAATTAGCACTTGCATTCACCATGCATGCAGTTGCCAAACACACTTGCACATAACAAATTCCAAACAAAAACACTCATTCCACAAAGGCAAACGTATAAACTGACGCCTTTAACAACAATTCAAAAAAGTCATACCACATAGTCCCTCAAAACAAACCTTAAATTTCAGCAGTCCAACAAATGCTACCTAAGACACATAAAGAAAAATAAAGGAAAGAAAAAGAAATCCTATATTTGATTTGAAATAGGGAAGAGATATAAGAGGTAGAAAAGGAGAGAGGGCATGATTTTTGGGAAACAGGGAGGGAGGTTAAAGACAAAAGTGCAATGAAATAGAAAATTTTCGCTCTCGCATATTTCAATTAAGCAAAACAGTATTTCCAGCAACTACACAATGGCAGAGTTCCATATTTACTCCATAAATTCTTATGTACTGGTCCAATGTATGTACTATCTGTCCCAAAATATTCCTAAGAAATTTATCTGCAAGTTCAAGTTTATAAAACTTTAGAATTGCTTGCCACTTTGTACAGTTTAATCTGTGAACAGACACCACATATGGAATGCACAAAATAGTCACCATTTGTGATCACAAATTTACAGAGGTGGTTTCTATAAATTTTCCTATACAAACTATTATGTATAACCTTCCCTAAGACTTTTTTAACATCTGAATGAGAGAGTTTTGGCCAGCCTTTCCACTCAGCTTTTTTAAACATGTCCAAGCAACCACCATTCAACAATATGTTCATGCTTTCACAATTGCTTACAATTGCTATCTATGTATTGTTTTGTTGACTTCATTGCATCTAAAGTCCCACAAAATTCATCCTAAAGCTTTCTTAACATCCCAAAGCAAGGTTTTGTTAAGTTATTTCAACTAAATACCCTGCAACCATAGCAATTCAATTTGTGCAAACCATGAAACAATACCATTTTAACATTTCTTTACCAACATATATTCAGCTTCTTTTTCAGCCTTCCATTAACTTTGCGTAATCTGATTCTTGGCCATACGCTCTTAGTTTCCTTTACATTCTAACACTTCAATTAAAGGTTTATAGTGAATGCTAAACTTCCAACAAAATGGATTCTTCACTGCTTTTGTCTAGAAAGCATCCGACACCCGACACTGCTTTTGTCAAGAGAGCAGGAAATATAACTTATTTTCTCGAGTATTTTTCTGCTATTTTCGACAAATTCTAGGAAAGCATTTTCTAAACAAACACAAATTCATCTCAAATAACGATGACAATGTAGGTGAAATTAAGCTCTATTTGTCATAAACTCCCAAAACAAATGCAAGAACATGCACCTCGATGCTCTGATAGACAAGCAGTAGTCAGATCTGAAGGTCCCTTGCAACTGAGATGAGGAGAAGACGAGTTGAACGACACAAAGACAACCTGCCCTGCCGGAGAAGACGACTGCCGGACAGCGCGATGCAAAGAGACCTGCCAATTAAGACGAGCTGCCGGAGAAGACGACCAGAATAAGGCAAACCGCGGGCGACAAGGAGCTCAACGAAGAAGAAAGGAAAGCCAGGGGATGAAATAGGAAGCCGGTATACGACGGTTATTAAAGCCGTTGTATAAAACGAACTTCATACGACGGTTAAGAAATAACCGTCGTATTAGGTCAATTTAATACGACGGTTATTTACAAACCATCGTATTAATTAAACCTAATACGACGGTTAACTAACCGTCGTATTTAATCCGATAAAAAAATATTAAAAATTATTTACTTTTTAATTTATATATATATATATATACACACTAACACGACACAAAATTACATTAAATTTAATTCTATAATATTAATTATATTATATATACTACATAGATATATGCACACACATGCATATTTGTAATTAAAATTTTTCATATTATATATACTCTATCCGTTCACCAATAATTGGCCTAATTGTAAAAATTATGCATTTTATTGAATTGTAAAAGTATATAAAAATGATTAAAATGTCCATTGCTTCCTTATAAGATTGTGCTAAGAGTAAAATTAGAAATAATATTATAATTAAATACAATAAATCTACATATTTTTAAAATGGACAGTTATTTTTCAGACAAATTAAAAAGACAATTAGGACAATTATTTGTTGATGAATGGAAGGAACATATTAATCTAATACTCACTAATTAATTAATAAGCACATGTTACAATGTATAAAAGTATACACACACATACATATATACATATATATGAATACACACACACACACAAAACATACCAATACAATAATTAACTAACAAAATAAAATTTAAACTCGATCTTTAATACAAATATAAGAAAATTGAATTCATAAGATGCAAACTAAAATTTATTTACAAGATTACTTATCTAAGTATTAGTTAGATATATTTATAAAATTAAAACAAGTTAATTTAATTATACCAAATTTGAAAGTCATTTGTTTTATTTTATCACATTTTTTTATAATACTTATAAAATAGTAATAAAAAATAGTGTATTTGACTCATACGAAGATTGTTAAAGCGTGATATTTGCAAAAAAAACCAAATTTTAATTAAAACCAAATACGACTGCTGGGGAAACCGTCGCAAAAGGTTTACAAATACGATGGTTTGGAAAAAACTGTCGTATTACGTCGACTTTTTGCGACGGATGGCTCAGCCGTCGTATTTTGTCGGCATAATACGACGGTTGTTTCCAAATCTTCGTATTAGTTCACCTTTTGCGACGGTTCGGTAACCGTCGTTAAAGATACACAAATACGACTGCTTTACGACCGTCGTAATTTGTGTCGTCGTATTTGCTAGTATTTTTTGTAGTGAAAATGCCTTTCAAATTTAGTTACTTTTATAATTTTGCTTTTTTTAATAAAATGTTTAATTATGTCCCTCTAAATATTAAAATATTTTAACGTTACTTTTGTATTAAAAATTTAACCATCAACTTTATTATTGATTGTTAATAGTCTTTATTGCAAAAAGGTAAAAGTAAAGTTTAAAATTTATTTAAAAAATTCAAAAATAAAAATTCTTTATAATATTTTCTTTTATTTCTTTTTATTATTTTTTTGAAATTCTTCATTTTTCTTCTTCATACTTTGATCTTTTTGAATATGAGATTATGAGTCTTAAAAATTTGAGTTCGAACCCAATCCATCAAGGTTTCTGTTTTATGTAATTATTAAAAATTCTTAAGAATAGTTAAATAAAATGTAGACACCTGATTTATTAAAAAAATAGGTATTATACATAAATAAATAAACAGATATTTTGTGGTTTTCTCCAATATATTATGTGAATGTATAAATAATATTTAAAATTTATATTGCTTAATAAATATAATTTATCAATAAAGATCATATGTGTTCTATGTAAATTAGCTTTGACCAATAGGTGTGCCACATAAATGCTACTTTAACCAATGTTTTGTTCTGTCCCAACCCCACTTTTTTTGGGATCTTTTTTCCTCTTAAAATGACGGAAGAGAGGGGTCAAAACATTATGAGTGTTTAACTTATTATATGAAGAATTTAATTTTTAAAATAAAATTTAATAATTATCTATCTTAAAATATATTTATTATTTCATGAATCTACAAAATTAAATTACCGATCATACTAAATTTTAAATTGAGAAATCAAAAGAAGATTGAGGTTTTTTTTAAGTATAATCCAATCTGTTGCCTTACACCCAATCTTTCTCCAGTGTAACCACTCGTCATCCAAGTAGTGGAAATGGATTGTTGGTGAGGGGAAGAAGGTGGACTCTCATATTGCTTTTAACTGCACTGCTAGGGACTCATCTTTCTGGTAAGATGACTAGACACTGCATGGATGTCTGAGCAGTTTGAATTCGGTTGTTTCCATGCCTTCTCTTTTGGTTAAGGACTGTGTTGTTAATGGGTTTTGGAGAGCTGATTTGATGCAACAAATTCTGGATCCCCCTTTAGCTAAAAAGGTTCTCTCTGCATTGCCACCATCTTTCTCTAATAGCGGTAGTGACCAGCTGATTTGGAAGGGAACCTCCACAACGATCTTCTCATCTTCCTCAGCTTGGGATATCATGAGGCAAAAGCAATCTCCGGTTGCTTTCTTAGATTCATTATGGAAATCTTATATTCTGACGAAAGTGAAAATTTTTATTTGGAAGCTTTCGAATAATATTCTCCCCTTAGATTCGAGGCTAAGCAGATTTGGTTTCAATCTCC
This sequence comes from Voacanga thouarsii, assembly GCA_026120185.1. Classification (NCBI taxonomy): domain Eukaryota; kingdom Viridiplantae; phylum Streptophyta; class Magnoliopsida; order Gentianales; family Apocynaceae; genus Voacanga; species Voacanga thouarsii. The sequence continues at coordinate 1,287,130 of JANUWF010001246.1, read as the reverse complement.
CCTCATGTTGCAGGCTTTGTAATGTTGCTCAGGAGGATCCAGTGCACCTTTAAAGACTGTTCGGCAATTTGTCCATTCTGGGGTTATTTTGCATCCATTATTGGAGCACAGTTGCCAGACACGGAGGATTTAAAGTTCTTGCTTTTCTGGTGGAATTTTTCATCAAAAGCGAAATCTCTGCTGTGCCCTTTTACTTTTGAGTTTTTTAAATAAATTTTTAAACTTTACTTTTTTTTTTTTTGTAATAAAGTCCCTATTAACAGTCAATAATAATATTGACTGTTAGATTTTTTATGGAAAAGCAACATTAAAATATTTTAGTATTTAGAAGGGTATAATTGACATTTTATAAAATGAGAGGTAACATTACAAAAGTGACCAAAATTTGAAGGGTATTTTTGCCTTTAACCCTAATGCAAAATGTAAGTTTGGATTAGTCCTTTTTTTTAAAAAAAGATTTTTTCATAAGATAAATACCTATAATCAAAGTTTAACTTTATACCACCATAATATTAACTTTATATAATTATTAATGTTATTATATTAAAAATATTGTTGCAAAACTAACATTTTAGAGTACCCGTGATAATAGTACAAAAATTTAACATGGAGGGAATAAGTTTATTGTCTTATGTTTATATAATTAATATTAGAGTTTTTTAATATTTAAAAAATTAAAATTTAACAATTACCATAACAATAGTTATACATTTTGATTAGTTATATTATGAAGTTCTACTATGATGTCTTATGTTAGAATTAATAACTATCTTAAATAAATATTTAATGTGGAAAAAATTGAATATAGAATCTTTAGTGTTAGAGAATTAAAATTGATCATACCCATCAATATTACAAAGAATAGTTAAAATAAAACTTATGGCTTCTATTCAAAACAAGATCAGCTCTTAAACTATTTTTGAAATAGTTAGATTAATTATTATTTGTTATTGAAAATTTAAAATAAAAATAAGTTCAACAAGTATATATTTTGATAATCAAAGACTAATAAAGTGAATATGGTTGTTTAGTTTAATATTGCAATCTTTTATTTTATTAAAATTTGTAAAGATAGCAAATGATTTAGCAATGGTTTCATGGTGATTTTTCAAAGCAACAATATATTTTTAATTGTATGTATTTTAAAAAAAAAATCCTTAATTATCATAGTATCACTTTTTATTGGATTAGAAGAAAAGTATATAACATTTACATATTATATATATAATATTTTTCTAAAGGAGTATAATTAATAAATAATAAGTAATTATTAAAAAATAAAAATATATAAATATCTATAAGCCAAGCTTATAGCAGGCTAAGCCTACTCAAGCTCGAACTTGGTCCCCAAATTTTGGACCCAAGTTCAGCTCGGCCCGAACTCACTTGAAGCTCAACTTGAATTATATTATAGTTAACAATAAATGGAAGCAAACTCTGTTTACTAGACTCAAACAGAACTCACTCCTAGTAGTGATGTATAAGGGGAAAAACGTAATATTCATATGCGAAGACAAAGTCATGCCAGTCGGCTCATGGTGAAATTATGGAAAAGGGGAAAACAATTGTTTACACGTTGAGGCAAAACTCTTTTGCTTATAGAGGAAGTAGGACTCACGTCCAAAAGGAACCATTGAAATATCATGCATCAAATGAATCCGAATTGAAATGGCAAGTAGATGAGGTCATAATCAATAATCAAAGGGAATTGAGAAGGTGTCCAGCATGAAATCTGTGGGCATAGGAATCTACTCATATGTGAAATAAAACTCGTAGTTATAATGAAATGAGACTCACGAAACTCATCTTGAAGGCCAGGAACTCACACAAAAGATATTTAGTTTGAAGGCAAGGAACTCACGCAAAAACCATTTGTTTTAAGAGGAATATTAGGCTATAAGGGGCTGCTTAAGGAAAATTAAATTCAGAAAAAGGAACAAGACAAAACTTAGCTATTTTCTAATTGAGTATAGAAGGGAGTCTATGACTTCAATTAATCTAAAGATGTTACTTAGTGCACGTCAGCTAGATATAATACGTATGGTTTATTGTAGGTGAAACCAGAGAAGGAAATGAGAAGTTGTGAAAAGGAAATTTAGTGAAGTGGATTAGTCAGCAGCCATCAGAGAGTCCCTGGTTTTCTAAAATTTGTTTTGCAAGTGATCTTTCTAATATTTCTATTTTCTCCAAATGGCTTTTGCGTGAGTTTCTTGCCTTCAAACTAAATGGCTTTTGTGTGAATTCCTAGACTTCAAATATATATATATAAGTAGTTGCAGAAACCCCCTATTATAACACCTAGCAACAGCTGAAACTGTTAAACTGAAGCTGTGAAAGTGCCACGCGGGAAAGTTTATCTGCATCCCAAAAGTTAAATTCTTCAATTTGTCCTCTGAGTTATTAAATAGTAATTTTAAATATTTATCTATATACATTGCACAAGATAAGTTTTATACATTTGCAGAAGTTTATCAAATATATATAAACTCTTCGATTTGCTCTCCACTTATTAAATAACAATCTTAAATATTCATCCGTATACATTGCACAAGATACGTTTCATATATTTCAATTCTAAAGTCTTGGATTTGTTGTCCCTCTTAAATAATACTCTCCAATATGCATTTCAGAAGATACATTTCATCTTCAACATCTGTATAAAGTTAGAATGGCACCAAGTTGGAGTACGTTTTGTCAAAGATGGTCAACCTCAGCTCCCAGTAAAGCAGTTGGTACTTTACCTCTGCAATTATATTGCATATCAATTTGCAGAAGTTTATCAAATATGTATAAACTCTTCGATTTGCTCTCCACTTATTAAATAGTAATCTTGAATATTCATCAGTATATATTGCACAGGATACGTTTCATACATTTCAATTCTAAAGTCTTGGATTGGCTATCCTTCTTAAATAGTACTCTCCAATATGCATTGCAGAAGACACATTTCATCTTCAACATCTGCATAAAGTTAGAATGGCACCACGTTGGAGTACGTTTTGTTGAAGATGGTTGACGTACTTTGACCTCTCCAATTACATTGTAAATCAGTTTCTATAAGAATCTCGGAAGAATCCTTCTTTTAATTTTACAAGCATAGAAATCTTTTTTTTTTTCAATTTTGTTTTTTAAATTCATGGCCTAGATTTAAGGAAAAATTTTCCTCACTCAAGCCTACAAAAGTTCTTTAGTGAGGAAAGCACTTCCTCGCTAAAGCCTTCTGGACGTAAAAAAAATTCGCCACCTTTTTTTTTTTTTTTTTCAAATGTAGCCACTTTTTTTTTTTTTCAATTGATTTAGTTTAGTTAGGAAATTTTCCTAGCCAAAAGTAAGATTTTCCTCACTAAAGCCTGCAAAAGTTCTTTAGGCATTTCCTCGCTAAAGCCTTCTCGTAAAAAAATATGCTACTTTTTTTTTTTTTCAATTGATTTAGTTTAGTTAGGAAATTTTCCTAGCCAAAAGTGGGCTTTAGCAAGGAAGTGTGTCCACTTTTTTTTTTTTTTTTTTTTGGCAATTGATTTAGCTAGAAAAATTTCCTAGACAAAAACCACCTTTATTTTTTTATTTTTTATTTTTTGCAACTGTAGTCACTTTTTTTTTTCAATTGATTTAGTTAGAAAATTTTCCTACGACTTTAGTGAGGAAATGCTTTCCACTTTTTTTTTTTTAAATGATTTAGTTCCACTTTTTTTTTTTCAATTGATTTAGTTAGGAAATTTTCCTAACCAATGGGTTTTAGCGAGGAAGTGTGTCTTTTTTAACAAATGATTTAGTTAGGAAAGTTTTCTAACCAAAAATGGACTTTAGCGAGGAAGTGGTTTCCACTTTTTTTCCCCCTTCTTCCCATTCTGGTAGTGATCACTACCATAGGACATTGATGTGCTAGGTCTGTGAAACTTCTTGATCAGTTCTCTTCTCAATCTGAATGATGAATTGGTTTCTCTTGAAGTGTAAGCAAATGATCATTCATCAATAAAACATTAGCAGAAAGGATTTGTATCAATTCCTTTTCTTTCTTTGTATGGATATGCAGAATTGTTCTAATGAACTGCAGTCAAGAGGTAAGAATATTTGCTTTGGCATATCCTTTTTGCTATGCTTATTCTCTTTTTCTTAGTATGAGCATATTATCCTCCTGTTGGAGCACTTGGAGGAGTCGTAAAGTCAACGGTGAGAGCATGAAGAAGTCAAAGAAGCCATACATAAAGATGGTGATAAAATTGCTAAAGGGGATAATGAACATGAAAGATTCATCAATAAGTACACAAAATTGTCTCTCTTTATAATATCTATCAATGCTTCACATGCATGTATCTCTCAAGCTGGCAAAAGAGTTCGAGCATGCACGTGTTTTAGAATTTGATGATTTGGGGCTGTGGATTTGGATTGGAAGTTGAATTGATTGGAAAACTTCATTGTTTTGTAGGCGACTTATTTGTTGAGTGTTCTTGGATTTGGGACATTTTGCTTTCTTTTAGGTACAAGTGAGTGAATTGATTTTGATTTTGATTCAGATGACCATTCATGGATGGTGGATGGCATAATTGTTTGTTAATTTGCTCCTTCTGTTACTTTTGTAGGGCCACATGATGTTCCATATCTACATTGTTTGATGTATGTCATATTTGTTTCACTTAGATGGATTTAATACAGAAACAAGAAATATCATTTCTTGACAAAGCGAATTGACCTTAACAAAGGTAGTGGTTTCAATGTTCCATTTCATGACCAATTGTTCTACTATTTCCAGGGTTCTATCCACCACTGACTCAGAAAAACCCAAGCAAGAAGCAAATGAGTTGAATCTCAAATGAGAAAAAAAATTTAGATACTGAAGGAGACGAACCTTTCAAAGAAAAGCACAGACTGCTCATCCCTTTCCTTGGCATGGCTTATGGCACTAATCTATATTGAATTTCAAAGAAAAGGGGGGAAAAAAATGAAGGAGATGAGCTGAATCTCGAAAGAGGAGAGAATTTAGATACTGAAAGAGATGATGCCTTCAGAAAAAAGCAGAAACTCCTCATCCCTTTCCTTTGCATGTCTTATAGCACTAATCTATGTAGAATTTCTAAGAAAAGAACAAAATAAAAAATAAAAAAACTTGGATTCAAGAACTTCTCAATAGTTTATGTTATTGCATATCTGTTATTTGCATCGATTCCTTTATTATTGGTAATCTCTCTAGAACTGATCTAGCATTTCTGAACCAAGTCCTTCAACTCATGACAAGAGAAATTTATAAAAAAAACAAAGCAGAGCTTAAATCAACGATGTCTGCAAAATGAATTAATCCTCTATTCACACAAATTCAAAACAGTCAAAAAAATTTTAAAATGCTATGATATCGTTACCATTTCCCACCCATTCATACTGAAATGAATAAAAATTAACAAAACCATAACTATAGCAATTCAACAGCGACGACTTTCAACTGAATAGTAAACAATTCCAACATTCAACGGAATAGCAAACATAAACTCTAGCAGACAATAGAGAGAGTTAAGAAAACTTCAAATTTTATCACCACGGACTTCAAAAGTCGGCAACAAATAGAGTTATGAAAACATTTGAGGTAACAATAGAAACAATGCAATTGTTTATTTTTATAGCACGTGTATTTAATTTGTGGAACTCTTCATGAATTAGAAGTACAAATTAGAACCATAAATTAGCAATGTACATGAACAAATTTACATTAGAAACAAATTTACACTATAAACTTTTTACATTATTAATTTTAAATTCATTTATTAATATTATAAATAAATTCATTTATTAAACAGATGAGCTGAATCTCGAAAGAGGAGAGAATTTAGATACTGAAAGAGATGATGCCTTCAGAAAAAAGCAGAAACTCCTCATCCCTTTCCTTTGCATGTCTTATAGCACTAATCTATGTAGAATTTCTAAGAAAAGAACAAAATAAAAAATAAAAAAACTTGGATTCAAGAACTTCTCAATAGTTTATGTTATTGCATATCTGTTATTTGCATCGATTCCTTTATTATTGGTAATCTCTCTAGAACTGATCTAGCATTTCTGAACCAAGTCCTTCAACTCATGACAAGAGAAATTTATAAAAAAAACAAAGCAGAGCTTAAATCAACGATGTCTGCAAAATGAATTAATCCTCTATTCACACAAATTCAAAACAGTCAAAAAAATTTTAAAATGCTATGATATCGTTACCATTTCCCACCCATTCATACTGAAATGAATAAAAATTAACAAAACCATAACTATAGCAATTCAACAGCGACGACTTTCAACTGAATAGTAAACAATTCCAACATTCAACGGAATAGCAAACATAAACTCTAGCAGACAATAGAGAGAGTTAAGAAAACTTCAAATTTTATCACCACGGACTTCAAAAGTCGGCAACAAATAGAGTTATGAAAACATTTGAGGTAACAATAGAAACAATGCAATTGTTTATTTTTATAGCACGTGTATTTAATTTGTGGAACTCTTCATGAATTAGAAGTACAAATTAGAACCATAAATTAGCAATGTACATGAACAAATTTACATTAGAAACAAATTTACACTATAAACTTTTTACATTATTAATTTTAAATTCATTTATTAATATTATAACAATTAAATTTTTTTTGATAATTATATTGAATAAAAAATAGTCAAAGATAAATATAGAACCATTGATAGACGTTCGTAATCAATAGCAAATAAATCACACTCACAATAAAAGCTAAAGAAAATGTATCATTTGATCAGAAATCAACACTATAATAAATAATAAAGCAAATAATAAAGCATACAAGTTAAAAAAAACATAAATATATCTTACAATTCAAATTAACAAGTATTTACAATTTTTTTTTTGAAATAATGTAATATTATTTCAATTTGGAAGAAGCAATACATTATCTAATTCAATAAATACTACTTATGGTATATATTTATATATTTCTTCACCACTTTTTTTTTCATAATATATTTATAATAAAAATAAAACTGTGTATCGCACGAACAATAACCTAGTCTAATATGAAATCAGTAACCCATCAAAGCTCCCTTTTCTTTTCTTTTAACAGATAAACTCTTCTTACAGTACTACTTGTCACCCACAAATTAAGAACATAAGAAATCGTAACCTTCTAGCATTCTTTTTGGCTCAAGGTGTGTGAAATTACCTAAAGAAAATGGTGTAATCCAAGCGTCTACACCTACAAGTCCGCAGCGTACAGTCTTCTGCATCCCTCCGTAACTCTCTCGGTTTCTTTCTCTCATGATCTCTGTTGTCTCTCTAAAGCTGACAGCAGCTTCTTATTTTCTTGTTTTCTGTCCTTTTTCCTTCTTCTCCTGTTCACAATTCTCTCCGTCAGTTTTTTTTTTTTTTTTCTTTTCGTTTAACCTCAGCTCACCCAATTATTTTTGTCGACTTCACCGTTTCACTCTGTCTTCCACCATCTTAAAATTTACATCTGTCATGTTATTACCTTAACAAAGCCTGCAACGCCAATACCTACTGGACAACCATGAAATTGCTTGAAGGATTTCAGAATTCATTTGCTTCAAAACATAACAATACACGGTTACTCAGCTGACTGGGACAACCTCAATAAAAAAAATACCCATTGCTAATGCTCATTACGTATATAATATTCTATGCTGATCATGGGGCTTTTGAACGATTTGGTGCGAAAACCAAATCAAAAGCCAAATCAGAGGTAAAAAAGGTGGGGAGGGTAGATAAGGGGTACCTCGCATTCAGGGAATGCGAGGCTCTTCCTTAAAGTTTTTGCGGAATTGTCTTGAATTTCCACATCTGAGGTGCATTTAATGTATCTTCGCAAATGTTGTTGCGAGATGCATACAACCTTGCAAATACTTTTTGTGAGATTCATATTGATTTTTTTTTGGGTAATTTTTTTTTTACTCCTCGCAAATGTGATTTGCGAAGTATGCATTTTTTTTAATTTTTTTTATCTTGCAAATGTGACTTGCGCAAATAGCATGCATTTTTACTTTTTTTTTTGGTAATTTTTTTCTCACTTTTTACAACAAAATATGTTTATTTTTTTTTCAATTTCTTTTTTTCTATTGTAAAAGAAATTAATATAAAATAAAAATTAATAATTTAAATTTAATCATTACAAGTAATATACATATTTTTACTATAAGTAATTTTATTTATATGTACATATTTTGAAATAAATTTTTATTCATATTTTTAATTTATAATATTTAAAGTATTCATTAAAATAATTATAAAATTTTAAATTCTTAACTATCTAAATATACTAAAAATATCTTCTCTCTCTCTTTTTTTTTTTTATTGGAACTAGTTTATCATTTTTTGTGACTTATTCCTCTTATTTTTTTTTTTTGTATTGAATTTAAAATCTCTACTATAGTCATCCGTTCATTATATTTTTTTTTGTAATTTTTTCTCTATTGTAAAAGAAAATAATACCTTTAAATAATACAAAATATATAAAGACCGGTATAAATAAATTTAAATAATTAATAATTAAATTTTATTAATTTAAATATGATCATAACAAGTAATATCTGTATTTTTACTATAGTTAATTTTTTATATATTAAATTTTGAAATAAATTTTTATTTGCAGTTTAATTTATAATATTTAATTATTCGTTAAAAATTATAAAAATATAAATTCTCAACTATCTAAATATACTAAAATTATAGTGTCAACTATTTAATTAAATATCAATTATCTAAATTTCACAATCCCCTTACATTTCATAATCGAAATAATTTATAAATTAATTGAATTCAGATAATGTGTGAAATATTAAAATTCTAAAAAAAATCATTTAAAAAATTACAATCTCAATATTTGTCTTTAATTTTACAAATAATAAAATTTAATTTCAAATAATAAAATTTATTACACATGAAATAATCTAAAAAAAAGGATGGAAGTTAGTTCTACAATGAAATCCTCGACGGTTCCTTAGAGGTTGAACTCGTCTCTGAGGCTGTTGTTGTTGTTCTTCAGGTGGCTCTTCTGCTTGAATTGTACCTTGCTCATAACGATGAGCTGGATCGAAAATATCTATAGAATGTCTGTGCCGTATCTGAGACCGTTTAGAAGAAGTGCCGGCATCAAAATCATCAATTGAAGATAAGCATCTAGTATCAAAGACTAGGTGCTATGGAGTAATAAAATCAGCTTGTCTATCTTCAACTTCTGTAGGATCACCTTGTTCATAATCGTGTACTGGTGAGTAGTGATCCTGCATAGAAATATCAGGTACAACATGTTTGTGTACCTATCTACCCCCTCTTCGCACCGGGGGAACTCTGCGATTGACTTCTTATGGGATCGGAGGTATCGGTTGAGCAGCGCAACTTTGTCTAGCTGGCTCATAAGGCGGGTGGTTCAAACGACTTGACTCACCAACGGTGGTCAATGAACGCGTAGCGAGATCCATTATTGATGCAAACACCGTCTACTCACAGCATCCGCATTTTGATAACCTTCATTGCTAAGGTACAATATCTGATGCATCGAATCAGCTTACATATGTATTTTGAAATGTCAATAAATTATTTTAGTGTAAATTATATATTTTATAATATTATGTAAGAAAATTTACATACCAATACTTTTGTTGCCCCACCGCTCAATTGGTAGCCCGAATGATTAGGTTGCATTATAATCGGATTACCAATCAGTCGCCTAGTGTGAGTCCAATACCATACTGCATAGTCATGCGAGATTATATTCTGACCGTAACTATATTGTCCAAGGAGAACTGTTGAATGCCGATTAACTCAGTTCGCGAGATGTATTGAATCTATCTCGGGCCACCCTACATCGGTAGTTCTCATGTCATGGACATGCAAATTATCACCGTCAATGTTGACCACCGATTTCATGTGAGTAAATACATTAATATAGGGTCCGAATGCCCAAAAAACATATCCAAAATCTTGGCCCCATTACTATCCATAGGCAAGAAGTGCCACGCCACGACGGTACTAGGATTCGCATCTTGTAAGGCTTGCATATATTGTGGTAGTTGTGCGAATGAAGATGGCCAGTCCTCGTAGATTTCCTCAATAGCATTCCTACGTGCGTTCTATCCTTTCCTATATGACGGGGTGAAGTGAAATGTGTTATGAATATGACTATTTATTTCACTGACTTTAATCTCCGGATTATCATGAATCAAATGCAAGATGTGCCTCGCCATGAATTTCGCACTCATGTTTCGGTGGTTCCCGTCGACTGTTCGAACCAGAAAAATGTGATCTCCATGCCATCGACTAATTTGCCACAAGCCAAAACCTTTCTTTTTCCATGCACGGATACGCCAATAACATGGATGTTCTGGAGTTGAATTTTTACACTCGGCAACCCAATATGAACTCTTGCTTTCTATCACAGTAAACTCGCGACCCATTCTAACAGACCACAATCGAACAACCCAAAGCAACTCATTCTTATCTCTAAACCACATACCAACCCTTAAATCATTATTGGATTTCGACCATAAATCCATCCCCGTACTCGACACTAACCCACCAGCTTCGTTTTCTAGTTCTTGCGAAGTATTTAACCGGTCAAGATATATTAAATACGGTGGATCATACAAGTGGATCGGTTCATATGATCTATTAGCAGACTGTTGCAATACAGAAGGACCGAAAATATCTGCATCCTCATTGCCATCTCCTCCGTCCTCATCTGGTGACTCATCTACGGTGGGTCCATCAACGTCTGACGTAGGTCCTAACCCGTCCACAGTCGCTTCCGGAGCACCGACCCAACTAGGCTCTCGAGCTACCCAATCATCAACTGGGGTTATATCTAATGGAACACCAATTTCAGCCGTTGAAAATAATTGTTGGCTCGTCTGTGCTTGGAGGGATTGAATATGGTAATGAGTGAGAGGCATGGCAAACCCAATAGAAGCTGAAAAGTATTGATTGCTAGGTCCAACAACTTGGGCATCCAAAATTGATGTATTGAAAAGGGATTGGAAAGTATAATTTCTGATATGTGGAGGATCGTTGGCTACAGGGGTTGGAAAATTTAAATGGAAGTTAGGCATGTTGACAGGAACAGTTGGGTTAAGTAATGTAGTGAACGATTCAGTGATAGGAGTTGGGATGTTATGCTTTGGAAGATCTGTAGCTGTTGCATTCGGAATCTGGACGATCTCATGGTGAACATACAGATCAATTGGTTGTCCCTTCACGGTAGATGCATAATATCACAAATTTTGCATATCATCGTCATCCGTTATAACAGCGGTTGCAGACCTCATCCCAGTATCAGTAACAGTGTCCTCCCTCATTGTGATTTGCAACTTCACAATAGACGTGTCCAGACCTCGAATGTCATATATTTTGTTGACTAGACCACCAAAACTAACTCGATTTCTAACAATTAATGCCTTGCGATAGGAACCATTAAAAAAATGGCCATGTGCCGTGCGCATAATTTCACAACCCAATATAACCGTATTCTTACAGGTTCTTCTAATGACATTGCGTTTGGATCTATTGAGCAGGAATTTTCTATTAAAAAATTAAAGTATGTCACGATCAAATAAATAACTATTCAAAAATTAAAGTATCCCTAAATAAACAGACAGATAAATAACTATTTAAGTAATTAAATATTTGAAAAAATAAAAAAACAAATAAATAAATAATCAAATAAGTAAATGATAATCATGCGAATAAATAATTAATTACTTTAATAAGATAATAAATATTGGTTATTAAATATCATAAATAATATTATACTAACTAAATAAATTAATAATGACCTCAATATAATAATTTTAATAATAATAAATAATAATTATAAATACTAAATAATAATTTAAATTTAAATAAATATATATTATGAAATGAATAGTATAATAATTATATTATATTAATTAAACATAATAGTAATGAACTATGCACTAATAATTAAACTAATAAATTTATGAATAAATAAATCATCAAAACAAAATTAACTAACAATATTATATGAATCAATATCAAATTAATCAGTATAAACAATGTATGAATCAATAATGAATAATAGCTTTAACAAAATCGACCAATAAATATGTTATTAGTAAATATTTATAATATTTATAATAGTAAGTAACAAATAATATTTTTAGCAATAAAGTTAATAAACAATGTATAATAATTTTAATAATATAAAAATAAATAAATAGATAGATAAAAACTATTTAGGTAATTAAATATTTAAATAAATAGACAAATAAATAACATAAAGATAATTAATTACTTTAATAAGACAATAATAATGGTATTAAATAATAATAAATAATAGCAATAATATATAATAATATATAATGTTAATAATGAATAATAGATTTAACAAAATTGACCAATAAATATGTTATTAGTTAATATTTATAATATTTATAATAGTAAGTAATAAATAATAACTTTAGCAATAAAGTTAATAAATAATGAATAATAATTTTACTAAAAATAAAAATAAATAAATAGATAAATAAATAACTATTTAGGTAATTAAATATTTAAATAAGTAGATAAATTAATAAATAAATGATAATTAAATAAATAAATAACACAATAAATAATTAATTACTTTAATAAGACAATAAATATTAGTTATTACATATCATAAATAATATTAAGTATTAACTAAAGAAATTAATAATGACCTAAATATAATAATTTTAATAATTATAAATACTAAACAATAATTTTAATTTAATATATGCTAAATTATATTATAAAATTTTAATTGTAACTATAATTTAATAATTTCATGTTATTCAAGAACTCAAGATCAATTCTTTATCCTCTCCTAATTGTAAAATAAAAAAACACTTTCAAAATAAAAAGCATTCAACCCATGAAAAGCTACACAAAATGCAACTTCTTATTCAGTATATAGCCTCTACCCGGCAAGCAATAAAATCAAGATTCCTCAACCGAAATTCAACAAATGCAATTTTATCTTATGCTTGATGTCCTGAGATCAACGAAAGCAGAAGCAAGGTAAACCAGTTAAATCCATTAAAAATCATATAGAATGTCTTCAACTTTCCTTTATAGATCTGCTTTGATGGTGGCTACTAGTCTCTGCAGTCATCTAAACTGCTACTTCATTATCTTATTTCCATACAACCATAGAAAATGAAAGACAAGAGTATAAAGATAGCTTCAGACTACTCTAAACTGCTACTTCATGCAGGGACTACTAAAAACAAATATCCAAGATGAAGATATAATAAATACCTGTTATGGAAAAGGTGGAGGCAGTGGCGTTTCGGCAGCAATGGCTTCTTCCGGCGGTAATGGCTTCTTTCGGCAGCAATGGCTTCTTCTGGTGGCAGCTTATGGGAGTTCCAGCGGTAGCTTACGGGGAGAAGGGGAAAGTGGGAGATGGAGGTGAATTTTTTTTTTTTTTTGTGTAGAAAGTGGAAGATGTATGGAGGTGGTAGGCTGTCTCGCGAATAGCATATATATTGGCAAAAGATGGGGTGTTGTTTGTTTTCACCCGTGAAGCATCACTGAAAAAGGAGGAAGAGTTTTGCCATGCGCATCCTGTGAACCACAAAAAAAGGAGGAAGAAGACAGCTGGAAAAGCGGAAAAAAGCCTGCGAAAAGCGAAGAGACAACCACATTTTGCATTTGTAATTTGTGAGGTCCAAGGACCTCGCAACTCTGAAATGTGAAATGCACTTTTCCACAGAATTCCACAAATGTCTATCGGAAATGCGCATAGGCTGTCGGGTGCGGCGTATCTCGCATTCAGGGAATGCGAGATCCTGGGAGACCTCGCATTCCGTGAATGCGAGGTACCCCCGATTAGCCCGCCCCCCCAATTCCACCCCCCATTTGGTCTTCGGCTTGGGTTTCGCCCCTAATCGGTTAAAACCCCGCCGACCATGTCATCTTGTGATGACCAGGATGCCTTATATATTTCTAGTGTTTTTGCATGATACTGTATCAAGAATTCTTAAAGTCCTTGTGATAACGCAACTTTCATACCAATACTACGTAACATTGAAAATCCAAACGAAATTTATCACAGTAGAAACCACAATGGAAAAGCTAAAAGAAATTAGGCAACAAAGCATTATAACACTCCTAATTTTCCAGCGAGGGTGACCCTATTTTGTTGAGTGTTACCTCATTTGATCTTCCAAATAAAGAGTCTTTATAACAAATCAAAACCCAAAGTCGTATTATCTCAATCATATTCCAAAATGATCACACTTAAATTATATAAAACATTATACATTTTCCCAAAATAGTTTACATCATCATGGGTTTCAAAAACTTTATACAATATTCCATGCCCAAACTTAATGTACAAACAATTTACATTATATTACTACTAGGACTTCAAAATACTGCTTTATCTTACATTGCTTGTCTCTACCCCATCATGCTTTTGCTGCACCACTCTAATCATTAAGCTGTACAATAGAACCTAAAACAAAATAATAATAATAAAGAAATGTTTGAGTACAAAGCACTCAATAAATCTCACGTGTGCTATTGATTTTCTATTGAAAACAACTCTTTAAGAAAATCAAAGTTTTGCAAGAAATGCCTTCACTTGCAAAACAAATTTTAGAAACCAAGGGATATAGTCACCGATGGCTGCTGACCAATCCGCTTCACTAAATTTTCTTTTCACAACTTCTCTTTTCCTTCTGTGGTTTCTGAAGAAATGCAAAATGTGGAGAGAGGGAAAAGCTTTCATATTATTCATCCAAAAAGTTACTTACAATCTATACAAACAAAGTATTTATACTCCAAACTATCTGTAACGATCGCTAATCATCATAATTTCACTAATCTAACCATAATTACAATGAATTACAGCTAATAGAACCACAGTTAACAGAAAGACATGTGCTGTTGCTGATGTGTGAAGGCATGTGATGCAGCTGAAGATCATGTGCTGCTGCTGATGTGGTGAAGACATTGGATGATGACTGTGATGACATGATAGAAGCATCTGAAGTAGAGGATGTGGCAGATGTGGCAGAAGCAGCTGATGTGGAGGTTTTAACAGTTTTACCTACAATAAACCATACGTATTATATCTAGCTAACGTTCACTAAAAAACACCTTCAGATTAATGAAAGTCACAGGCTCCCTTCTATACTCAAGTAGAAAACAATTAAGTTTTGTCTTGTTCCATTTTCTGAATTTAATTTCCCTTAAGTAGCCCTTTATAGCCTAATATTCCTCTTATAACAAGAAAGTCATTCCAAAAATATTTCTACGATAATCTAATGCAGTGATTCCAAAATTTTTGCCGATAGAGATTATAACCGAATAAATTTAACGACAACTATAAAAATATGTTGAATGTTTCCTCTACTCCCCAGTTTGCGGGTTTCTTCTATCTAACACAATAAAAATTATAGACTTTATGTCTCTAAAATATATTCTTATGTGGTCAACTTAATGTAGTTCTTGTAATCAATCATTTACCTTAGAGAAAATAATATGAAGAAGACCAATCATAACTTCATTCATTTACTTCTACACTTCCAAATAACAAAAATATACCAAATTTACTGATACCAAGTGTAACCTCCCTACTTTTCCAATTGAGGTGAACCCTATATTATTAGGTATCACCCTATTAAATCTCCCAAACAAAGAGTTTTTGTAACAAATTAAAACTCAAAATCATACTAACTTAATCATATACGTGAAGAATCACACATAAATTCCACAAAACATTATACATTCACCCAGAATAGGATACATCGTCGTGGGTTTCCAAAAAATTTATACAATAATTCAAGCCCAACCATAATGTACAAACAATTTATATTATATCACACTTAATAAATTTATAGATACATTTTGATTCGTATTATATTGATTAATGTTCTTATACTCTAAAGGACTTAAAAGGAGTAGTAAAAATGAATGATGGAAGTGTATAAAAGTCAAGGAAAGCTTTGCGGTCTTCATGTTCTATATGATTTCATGCAAGGAAGAAGAAAAAAATGAAACTAGAAAATGAATTATTTAACATGGGTTATGATGAAACAAAGAAGAATAAGCTAAATGCAGAAGGCTAACACAAGGAAGACAAAGATTTTATTTCATCTTCAAAAAATTGAATTGAATCAGTACAATGCTCTATTCTATATATACATGAAGAAAAAGGCTAAAAAGGTATATACAGAAGATTGAAAAACAAAAGAAAAATGTGTGATCATCGAGGCACAACATAATTTAGCATGTTTGGTGCGATGATCTTCTGGTGTTTTCCCGTGCCCATGTGTAATTGTCCATATGGCTCTTATCTTACTAGATCCATGTCAGCTGTTGTTGATTATGCGGCTGGTGAGTGTGATGATGACTTGGCAATAGTCTCAACACCCCTCCTCAATCCAGGACGTTCATGGGAAGTTGCAAATAGATTGATCACGGGCAATGCAGATAGATTCTTATGAAATTGTGCTGGGGATAAGGTTTTGGTGAAAATATCTACTAGCTGAGCTGATGAACGTATTGGCAGTGGTTTGATGAGGCATGTTGCATACCTGTCTCTAACATAGTGACAATTAATCTCCAAGTGTTTTGTTCTTTCATGAAAACTGTTGTTTTCTGTAATATGTAAAGCCCCATTGGTTATCACCCAAAAAAAAAGAAAAAAAGAAAAAAAAAGGAGTAGGCTGTTTAAGAGCAATTTGTAATTCTTCAAGCAAGTAAGTCTGCCATTGTTTCTCACATGTAATCTATCTCATAACTCGATACTATGCCTCTGTAGAACTGAGGAAAATAGTTGTTTGTTTCTTAAACTTCCAGGAGATTAGTGATTCTCCAAGGAAAACACAAAAAACAGTCACTGATTTCCTTGTTTGCTTGCATTCTTCCTAATCTGAATCACTGTAAGCTATCATGCTTTTGTTGGAACTTGCAGAGAAAAACAATCCTTATCTAAGAGAACTTTTGAGATACCTCAATATTCTGTGCATGGCTTGTAAATGCATTGTTGTGGGATTCTCCAAAAACTGAGATAACTGCTGTACACTATAGGAAATGTCGAGTCTAGTGGCTGTGAGATATAATAATTTTCCAATGATCTATCTGTAAATCTGATTGGAAGATAGAACTTCAGAATCACTTGTGTTATTACCACTGTAATTCATACGGGTAGAAACAGGCTTACTTCCAAGAAACCCAAACTGATCTAACATCTCAAGAGTATACTTCCTTTAACAGAGGGAAATCCCTGCTTTTGATCTTGCTGTTTCCATTCCCAAGAAATACTTAAAGGTTCCCTGATCTTTGATAGTGAATTCCTGATGTAACTGCTACTTCACTTTATTAATGTCATGAAGGTTATTACCTATTACAATCAAGTCATCTACATACACTAGAAGTAGGGTGAAATTGCCTTCATGAATCTTGATAAATAAACTAGGATCACTATGGGCATTTTTGAAGTTCTGTTGAAGCAAAAAATGTCTAAGTTTCTGATGCCATTGTCTACTTGCTTGTTTTAGTCCATACAATGCCTTTTGAAGTCTACACACCTGGTTTGGCTACTGAGACTTGAAACTTGGGGGTAACTCCATGTATACTTCCTCTATCAACCCACCATGCAAGAAAGCATTATTAACATCTAGTTGATGAAGAAACTAGCCTTCCTGAGCTACTAAAGCTAACACAAGTCTGATGGTTGTCATTCGGATAACAGGAGAGAAGGTTTCCAGAAAATCTATCCCTACTTGTTGTGTATACCCCTTTGCTACCAACTTGGCTTTATACTTTTCTATACTCCCATCTGCCTTGTTTTAATATTATACGCCCACTTGCTTTCTTGTTTGGAGGTAATGATACTAAAGACCAAGTGTGATTCTGCTCAAGAGCTAAGATTTCTGCCTCCATAGCTTTCTTCCACTCTTCTGACTGCAAAGCTTCTTGAAAACTATTTGGTTCTCTATGCAATGTTATATTCATTGTAACACCCCACTACCTAGGCCCAACAGGGCCGGGGATGTTGCCCCATCCATAGAAAAAGGGGTCTTTATAATTAGGTCATACAAAAGAAAATAAAAGCAATACTTTAAAATTGAACTTATTACAAAAAAAAAAAAAAATACAGGTACAAATTTAAAATAAATTGATTACTACTATCTCTCGAAACAACACATAAGATAAATAACATAAAGTCTTCAAAGTAGGCAACAAATCTAGCTACTCATCTCCATACCAGGATCGACCTAAAAACATGGCATAAAGGGTGATGAGATAAAAATCTCAATAAGCCCGTGTGTGCTTTGAGTGTTTCAGGTAAAACAGTTCATGTATGCAAGTTGTAAAAATTGCATAAGAGAAAGTACTGGCAAGCATGACATAATGTTAAAATAAAGAGTGGCGTTTTGCTTTTCAAACCATACATGTGCACAATAAATACAACCATTCAAACGAGTAGACATGGGTTACCACACGTTGGGCCCCATGACCATATAACGGTTAGAATGCCACACTTTGTGCAGATTGACAAAAGGTAGGTCTGCGGCCTACCGAGTGAGATACTCCTTCTTCTTCACACCCAAACTTACCGGTTGTCTACTCTAAAAACACACAGTCTACATGACTGAAACTTGCTAGCTCGAACTGGCATGACCTACTGCACTGGCATCCTATCCGGAAAGGACTCACCCCTCAGAGGTGGCCACCTACTGAGAGACTTACCCTAACCCTTCAAAGACTAGTCCTAGTAGTCTACCCTTAGTGAGTACTCAGCGTTGATTGCCCTACTTGGGAGAAAACTGATAATACATTGCTTTATTTGGAAATAGCAATTAAGGGTTTCTAAAATTCTTGTCAAAGTTAGGTGAAAGAGTTTAGTATTTATGCAAAATTGCTTGTTTAAATTTTCAAATGATTGGCTTGACTGAAATAAAAAGGAAATAGTCCTTAATTGCCTTTACAAAATGAGTATCCATACACATCGCATTTAGCTTGCCATAGTAACCTTTTGCCTTCAAATAAATTTATATAGGAGCTTACCTAATCTTTTGCTCGATCAAATTCAAAAATCTACCAAAGCTAACCTAACCCCGCCTGGGTTAAACACAAGTCATAAGGTTATACTTAAGCTATATTCGCTTACATAAATAATCATAGTTCAACTTATTATAATCATGACCTTAATTGTGAAACCCCAGTCGAAACCAACCTTAGAGTAAGGGGGTTTGGATGCATATCATATTTTATTGCATGTTTAAATATATTTTTATATAATTTTATATACTTTGGATTCGTGTGCTGTAGTCTCGAGGGCTTGATCATTTTATTGAGTAAGAATGGTAAAATGGTAATTTTTACTTGAGGAGAAAATAGAGAGATAGCTTGATGATTAAATAAGAAAAATATTTTAAAGAGAAAATAAGAACAAGAGTTGTTGTGTTATAGTGGTTAGAGCTTTGGAATTAATTCTTGAGATCTTGGGTTCAAATTCCATCATTGGAGCTTTAACATGATTAAATTTTATTTTTGCTTGAGAAGGTTGTATTTTCGGCCTTAGGTGCTTTAGAGTAGAGTAGAGGTGTTATCTTAGGGGAGACATGATAGGAGTATCCCAATCCTATTCTTGTGCCCTACAAAAATTCCTAAAGAAATTCATTTCTTTTTTATCTTTAATTTTTCCTAATTCTCAACTCGTTAGATTAGACAAATTTGTTCTGGCCAATTTCATTTCAGAAATTTTAGTAAAGTGTTGTGGCCTTGAAGGTTCAAAATGTCTTAGTGAAAGACATCTTATGGACCGAAAATGTGGAAGAGATGGGGAAGGTTCCAAGAGAAGTAATTTCCCTAGTGAACCTTCAAAACTTCACTCTAGCTAGGTTCATTTTCCTTCATGTAATGATCCAAAAATTTTCCAACTTCTTGTGCATGCAAAGTGTCAAAATTCTCAGCCATTATTCCTCCCAAATGCTGCCAGAAAATAGCCCTTTTGATCAGCTTGAAATCTGAAATTTTCTGGTCATTTTCGGACTGCACAAATGTTGTGCAAAACCAGAAAAATTTCTAGGCAAAATCGCAGCTTAAGTGGTCTTAAACCAAGCTATTTCCTTCCAGTTTTCTCCTAGCTCCTTAGCAATGTTTCTCCTACATGAAGAAGGCTGGAAACTAGCCTTGAAAGACCTCTGAATGCTCCTTCAAACTCTCTGCAATCTGGCTGGAAAATAGTAGCAAAAGCTGCCCAGAAAAATTCCAGCAATGGCAAAATTCTGTGCAGGAATTTTCCAGCTTTGTTTCCTATTCCAGCTCTGGCCAAAACTTCATCCTTTTTCTGCAAAAACCTCCCTTGAACAGCCATGAACAGAACTCCATTGTCTTCCCCAATCTTCTGCACGAAAATCAGTCATGGCTGCCGTAAAATATCTCTAACAAATTACTGCAATCATGCCTTAATTGGAGATCAAAATTCTACCAATCCTAGTTTAGTAACCTTCCATAAAATGTCCCTTAAACAACCAGACATTTCCTTCACCATTACACTCCTTCTTTTTGGCCACCATTAACCTTCTTCAACCAGCTTTTATCTAGCCAAAACACTGAACATCAGTCGGCCATAGCAGCTCCAAAAAGCTCTCCATTAATCAAAGATATTCTTGCTATATTTTGTTTCCAAATTTGATTCCCAAAAATATTCTTTTAGGATTTCAACAACCAGCCTTTCTTTTTCCTTTCAAACCAGAAAAATCATCTACCTAAACTACACAAACAATTTAGCCACAGCACACACATAGAATTTCGGCAGCTTCAAACCAAAATCCCTCAATTCTCTTCAACCTTCAAGCACACATAGAACACCAAGAACACCTACTTACTTCTCTCGCCTAATGCCTCTCCAAACCACTTCAAACTTCTTCAAAAAAATTCCAGAATTCATCTACTCACTACCGTGATTCCATCCATACCATTTTTAACATCAAACTCCAAAATTCAACTATCTCTTTTGGATAAAAAATCAGTATTTTTGTGAAGGCTCAAGAACACCTTCAAGGTAAGTTTATTCAATCAACTTCTTCTCCACTAATCTTCAATCTCTAATGAATATATAAGTGTATGATCATGCTAATGGACTTTCTTCTTCTTCTCTCTCTCTCTCTCTCTCTTGGCCGAATACCTTCTCTCTCTTGGCCGAATGATCTCTTCAACAATGGCCATGCTTTCTTCATCTCCCTTGGACGAATCTAGTCATTTAGGAGTTGAGATCCATTCGAAACTCTTTCAAGGTACTCATCAATCAAGTAAGTCCCTTCAACCCTCTTTTTAGACTCTAGATTCATGTCTCTAGGATGATATTGGAAGGAGATGGGCTATGATTGTGGTTTAAGCATGTGTTGTTGTGATAAGTTGAGATTGAAGCATGAATGAATGTGTGTATATGATGGAGTTGGGGTTGATGCATGTGATGATTTATCTTGGATGATATTATGATTTTTTAGGGTTTAATGCATGTCTCTATATTGTGAGTGATGTTTGTGATCAAGCATGTTAGAGATTATGTCACCTTTGGTGAATAGGATTTATATTCATGTATGTTTGATAGAGCCATGATTATGTTTATGCTAGAAAAGGTTGGATCATGCCTTGGTAAATTTAGATCTATGTTTTATTCATGATTTGGATGATTTGATGAATTGAAGTGGAGTGTATGTTCATGATTATGGTTAGCAAGTGGAATTATGATCATGATCTAGTTGTCCCTAAGCTAATTTTATTTCAATAATAAAATGGTTAATATTAATTTTTGCCAATAAATTTTGAAAAACCCTAGGAAGGGTAGATTTGGAATATCATATATGGAATAAGGATATTTTGGTCAAATGAATTATAGCTTTTATAAAATATAGAGATATTATATAAAATAATAATATCACATAAAACCTTTTATATGAATAATCATAATAAGTAGAACATTAATTTTTGTAAGTCTTATACTCACAAAACCTATTAAAATTTATTTGTTATCTTTTAATCAAAACCTATTAAACTTTATTTATTTTCTTTCAATCAAGACCATTGAAATTTATACTCAACTAATTTTAGTTATCAAATATTTTCTAACAATTAGTTATTAATAAATCATTATTTTACTTAATACCACATAGGACTCTTCACCAAATAAACTCTAAATTATTCTTAGCAATAGTTTAAACCTTCAACTTGTTAGTACCTATTTCTCAAAACACTAATTATTTTAAATATCAAATTAGACTTAGGTTATAAACCTTTTTACTTATTATTTGGCCTTAAAGCTTGGGACACTAGGATCATGGTAGTAGAGAGTTGAGTTAGTCTTATCTGTGAAAGTGGATTTTGGCTTGAGTTTGATTGTGGTTTATATTTACCCCATGCGGGGTTAGGTCAGCTGTTAAAGACCTTATATTGTGAGCAAGAATCAGGTAAGCTCCTTCATAAAACCTATTTGATGCGAAATGTTTATAATGGCAAGCCAAATGTAGAGTGCATGGACACTCATTTCCGCAAAGGCAATTGAGGATTGACTTCTTCCTTATTTCAGTCAAACAATTATTTGAAAATCAATAAGCAGATTTGCTCACACTCAAAACTCTTTCAAAAACTGATTTTGACAAAGACTTTGGAAATCCTTAATTGCCATTTTCAAGTAGAACTATGTTTTGTTTATTTTTCCCAAGTGGGATACGTTACGTTGAGTACTCAATAAGGGTAGACTGCTAGGACTAGTCTTTGAAGGGTTATGGTAAGTCTCTCGGTAGGTGGCCACCTCTAAGGGGTAAGTCCTTCCCGGATAGGATGTCAGTTCAGTAGGTCGTGCCGGTTCGAGCTAGCAGTTTTTTCTTTCAGTCAAGTGATTGTGTTTTTCCAAAATGGACACTCGATTGTTGTTTGGGTATAGAGAAGGAGGAGTATCTTGCCCGGTAGGCCGATCACCTACCTTCTGTCAGTCTGCACAAAGTGTCGGCATTTTGACCGGTTATGGGGCCCAATGTGTGGTAACCCATGATCATTTCTTTTTAGTGGTTGATTTTATTGATTCTGTATGATTGGAAAAATCAAAACACCATTCTTGATTTTAACTAATGTTTATTGCTTGCCAGTATTTCTCTTATAAAGGTTTTATACTTTGCATTCACAAACTGTTTCCACTGGACACTCAAAGCACACACGGACTTACTGAGATTTTTATCTCATCACCCTTTTTACCATGATTTCAGGTCGATCCTACTGTGGGGATGAGTAGCTAGATATTGCCTGCCTTGGAAGATTTTTCTGATGTTTAATTTGTCTAATGCTTTAGGGAGTTGAGAGTGGATAATTTTTATTATGAATTTGATTTTGGAATTCTTGGATTTATTCTCGAGTTGTAATAAATTTTAAGTTAAAGTATTGCTTTTATTCCGCTATTTTGATTGTGTGTCCTAGTTATAAAGACTCTTTATCATTTGGATGGGACGACATCCCCTGCCCTGGCGGGCCTAGGTAGTGGGGTGTTACACTAATGTCCTAAGCTTTAAGGCTAGATGATAAATGATTTTATAAAATAAGTCTAACTTGATAAATTAAAATAACTAGGATTTGTAAAATAATTACTAATAACTTATTAATTCAAATAATAAATCTTGAGTGATGATATTAATAAATAAACTAGGGTTTAATTGATGAAGAATCCTACGTCCTAGGTGATATTAAAATATGGTAATTCTTAAATAGTAAAATAAATTCTTACTACTCTCTTAACTAATAATCAATACGTATTAAAATTAATAATAAATAACTTTTATTAAATTTTGATTAATAAATAAATACAAAAAATATTCTACAAGGTCATTAATATTTTACTTATTATTATTTTATATAAAAGGTTTTATTTATTATTATTATTATTACATATAAATACATATATATTATTTTTAAAAAAAGATCTCATTTATTTGACTAGTAAAATATCACTATCTCATTGAATATTCCATTTCCAAAAATTCCTAAGAATTTTGAAATCTTTGGAGAAAAAGCATAGCAATAATTTTAATTAGGGTAATAAAATTTGCTAATCAAAATAACCTAGGATCAACAAGGCCATAATCATAATTTTCTTATTGTTAACAAGAATCATGAACGTATACTTTAGCATCAATCAACAAACTATTTTATTCATGAACAAGGCTTAAATCCATCATACTATCACATAGCCAAATCTCTACTAAGCATAATCATACTCACGACTTCAATGAAAATAAAAACATAATATCCTATTCACCAAAGGTGACATAACATCTAGCATGCTTAAACATTCATAATCTATTAAGACATAGAGAGCATACATCGATTCTCAAAGAATTTCTCAAAGCTTAATCACGATCAATCATTCTCATGCTCCAATCTCAACCCCTTCATACATATGCATATACTCAATCCCCAATTCATATTCTATCCCTTCTATCAACATCTAAGAGACATGAATCCAGAATTCAAAAGAATGGTTAAAGAGAAATACTTGGTTGATGACTATCTCGATGAAGATTTAAGAAGATCCACGCGCTTGAACCATTTCGGCCGAGAGAGAGAGAGAGAGAGCATTAGTATGATATGTTAAAGTTTGAAGGAAAGAAGATGAACAAAAGTTGAAGTGGTTACCATGATGATATTCTTGAGATTTCAAGGAAAATTCTGGTTTTGATCCGATTGCCAATTTTTTTTCCCTAAGATTTGATGTTATAAAATCCAAAAATGGACTCGAAGGAGCATGTAGGCATGTTTTGGAGTTTTTGGGACGGATTGAAGGTGTTTAGAGTGGTCTTTGGCTTGAAGAAAGGTAGTGTGTGTTCTTGGTGAAAATGGAGAGGATTAGAAGGGAATGCTGAATGAATTTTCTGAAGAGGGCTGGCCGAATGATTGAGGGAGTTCAGGGATTTTGGTTTTCAGTTTAGGGAGGAAGAGAAAAATCTAGTTGTTTGAAATTCAAATAGAGAAATTTAAGGAATGTTTTAAGGCAAAAGATATATTAATGGTGTTTGATTCATGGAGGTTTCTTGGAGCTGTGAATGGCCGACTAGATTGCTTGTGTTTTGCTGAAATGAATGAGGGTCAAGGGACCTTTAAGGCTGGCCAAATTTCTGAGTTCAATAGCAAAAGAATTTTCTGGTTATGAAGCCTAATCCAAGGGTGTTTTCATGGAGCAAATGTTGGAAATTTTGAAATTCAAATGGAAGTTTGATGAGAGTGATTGTAGGAGGAATTTGAGGTGTGGTTATGGAGTCCAGTTGTGCAAGGTAAGTGAAGGGGGGTAATGGTGTTCAGTTCATGTGAAACCCTAGTCGAAACCAACCTTAGAGTAAGGGGGTTGGAATGCATATCATATTTTATTTCATGGTTAAATATATTCTCATATGAATTTTTATGTGTTCTGGATTCAAGTTTTATTGTCTTGAAGTCTTATTGGTGAGTATTGTGTGAGAGGGGCAAAATGGTAATTTTTGCCCGGGGTGAAAACAGGGAGATAGCCTGTGGATTGAATAGAAAATAATTTTTCTAGTAGAAATAGCAACAAGAGTTGTTGTGATTTAGTGGTTAGAGCTTTGGAATAGATTATTGAGGTCTAGGGTTCAAATTCCATCATAGAAGCTTTAGCTAGATTAAATTTTATTTTTGCTTAGGGAGGATTAGTTTCGGCCTTAAGAGCCTAGAACAAGGTGGTGATAATGTCCTAGGAGAGACATGTTAGGAGAATTCTCATTTCACTCTTTACTCTACTCGAAATTCTTGAAGGGAAATTCATTCTTCCTTGTTCTTTAATTTTTCTCAATGCTCAACTCATTAGTTTGATCAAGGTGTTCAAGCCTTTTTCTTTCCAGAAAATTTAGTAAAGTGCTGAGGCCTTTTAGGATCAAAATGTCTTGGTAAAAGACTACCTATGGTCTGAAAAAAATATGGAAGAGTTGTGAGGAATTCCATGAGAAAAATATCTCTAGTGAGCTTGCTGAAATTTCACTTCAAATTAGTTCCTCTTCCTTCATGGCATGAGTTGAAACTTTCCAACTTGTTGTACCTTCAAATTGTCGAACTCCTTAGCTAACATTCCCTTCCAAATTCTGCCAGAAAAATGGCCTTAAGATCAGCTTAAAACATGAATTATTTTTGCCATTTTCGGACTGCACAAAAGCTGTGCAAAACCAGTGAAAAATTCTGGGCAAATCGCTACTTTGGAGGTCCAAAACCAAGCTGATTTCTTCCAGATTTTGTGCAGCACCTTAGCCATATTTTTTCTCCATGAAGAAGGCTGGAAACCAGCCTTGAATACCCCTGAAACCCCCCTTCCAGCTCACTGCAAAATGGCTGGAAGTAGCAGACAAAAATCTGCCAGAAAAATCACTGTGCAGCGAAATTTCTGGGCAGAAATTTGTCTAGCTTGTTTCCTCTTCCTCTTCCAGCCGAAACATCAACCCTAATCTGTCAAAACCTTCCTTAAACCTCCATCAACAGAGCTCCATTGATCCCCTTAAACTTCTGCACGAAATTCCATCAATGGCTGTCCGAAAATCTCTCCAACAAATCCCTGCAATTTAGCTTGATTGATTTCCAAAATTTCAGCCTTCTTGTTTAGCAACCTTCCATAAAATCTTACTCAATTGACCAGACCTCTTCTTCACCATTAAGCACCCTACTTTCAGCCACCATAAGCTTCCATAAGCCAGCATTAATCCCACAAAATTCTGCTTAAACAGTCAACCATGGCAGACTCCAAAGCTGTCCAAACAATCAAGATATTCTTAGGATATTTACTTTCCAAATTTGCTTCCCAAAAATATTCTTCAAGGATTTTAACAACTAACCTTTCATTTTCCCTTCCAAATCAGAGAATCAACCTCCCAAACCCTACAAAAATTCGTCCAGCTCTATCTCTCACAAAAATTCGGCAGCTGCACATCACAATCTCTCAATTCCCTTCAATCTCCAAGAACACACACACTACACCAGGAACACCTACTACTTCCTTTCACCTAATACCACTCCAAATCACTTCAAACCACCTCTAAAAATCCCAGACTTCATCTATTCATTGCTGTGAGTCCATCCGTGCCATTTTTAACATCAAACTACAAAATCCAACTTGCTCTTTTGGATAAAAAACCAGAAATTTTGTGAAAGCTCAAGAACACCTTCAAGGTAGGTTTGTTCAATCAACTTCATCTTCGCTAATCTTTGATCTCTAATGAATATGTATGTGATTAAACATGCTAATGTATTCTCTTCTTCTCTTTTCTCTCTCTCTCTCTTGGCTGAATGATTTCATCAACCATGGCCATGCTTCCTTCATCTCCTTTGGACGGATTTAGGCATCTAGGGGTTTAGATTCATTCGAAACTCCTTCAAGGTATTCATCAATCAAGTAAGCCTTTTTAACCATTCTTTTAAATTCTAGACTCATGTCTCTAGGATGATGCTGATAGAAGATGAATCATGAATAGGGTTGAGTATATATTGTTGTGATGAGTTGAGATTGAAGCATGAATATATGTATGAATATGTTGGAGATGGGATTTTTGCATGAGTTGCTTATCTTGGTTGAATATATGGTGTTCTAGGGTTTGATGTTTGTCTCCATGATCAAGTATGCTAGAGATTATGCCATCTATGATGAATAGGAATTATATTCTTGTGTGATTATTGAAGCTATGATTATATTTATGCTAGTAATAGTTAGATCATACCTTAGTAAGTCTAGATCTATGCTTATATACATGATTTAGATGATTTGATGAATTGAAGGATTGTATATGCTCATGATTGTGGTTAGCCATAGAAATATGATCATGACCTAGTTGTCCCTAAGCTAATTTTTATTTCATGAATAAAATATTTCATAATGGGATTTTGCTAGTAATTTCCAAAAAACCCTGGGAGGGGTAAATTTCGATTATTTTGTATAATAAGGATATTTTAGTCAAATAAATTATAGCTTTTGCAAGAAAATAAAATATATAGATATTATATATAGAATGATAATATCAAATAAAGCCTTTTATGGAAACAATCATAATTAGTAAAATATTTATTACTAAAAATTTAATTATTATCTTTTAATCAAAACCCATTAAAAATTTATTTATTGTCTTTCAAGCAAGACTCATTAAATTTATTTTCAACTAATTTTAGTTATCATTTATTTTCCAACAACTAAATTATTAATAAATCATTGTTTTACCTAATTCCACCTAGGTCTTTTCATCAAATAAACTCTAAATCTTTCTTAGCAAGATTTAAACCTTCAACTTATTAGTACGTATTTTCCAAAACACTAATTATTTTAAATATCAAATTATACTTAGCTTATAAACCTTTTTTATTTATTATTTAGCCTTAAAGCTTGGGACACTAGGATCATGGTAATAGTGAGTTGAGTTTGTTTTATTTGTGAAAGTCGATTTTGGACTTGATTTTCTTTTGGGATGATCTGGAAAGTGCTGTAATTAATTTATTGAACTCTTTGATAGATTTAGAAGATTGTCAAGGGTAGGGACCAACCTACTAGAGTTCATACCCTAAGCTTAAGGATAAGGTAAGTTCCCTTGCATTCATGAAGTTGATTTTATTTTATTATCTTGGTTTGAAAGTAAGGTTGGTGAGTATCTCTTGCAAATACGAAATTTTAGCACGGTAGCTAGTTTTGAAAACCTCTATATTTGGAACCTTCTTATTTTGGAAACTTTATACACTGGGAAAACTTCTAATTTTAGAAACTTCTAGATTTATAAATTTTTAAAATGTGTCAGGCATGACTTAGGAGCCAAGCATCAAACATTTTGATTTGTTTTGAATATGCAAGAGATAAATTTTTGGGCATGCATCTAATTTTTGAAAATCACAGCATGACTTATTTAAGCATGTGGCTCCTCCACTGTGAATTTGTGGAATAAATTATTGACTTAAAACCATGCCTTCTAAAATTTTTGTACGAGTTGAAAAATGTTGTTTGGAATTGTATTGAGCTATTTTTGTAGGTTCCACCTTGGAGCTTTATGAATTGTGAAGATTGAATAACGTTGAGTACTCAATGGGGGCTAGGCCTTTATACTAGCCTTTGGTTAGTCTGGGGATATCTCTCGGCAGGTGGCCATCTCCGAGAGGTTGACTCTTTTCGATCAGGGCATCAGTATAGAAGGTTGAGCCGTTCTCAGCTAGCGACGGGGTTCTAGTAGAATCGACGGCCGGAAGTGGGACAACCGGTTTGGATTGAGTAAGAGAGGGAGGAGTATCTCACTCGGTAGGATGTACACCTACCAGGTGTTGGGGGTCAAGTGCTTCACAGAAGTGAGAGCCACCTCTGTGCCCTTTCACCAGGTGTTGGGGGTCAAGTGATTCACAGGAGTGAGAGCCACCTCTGTGCCCTTTCACCACCTGTCAGGGGTCAAGTGCTTCATCTGGTGTGAGAGCCACCGATGTGCCCTATCAGATTAACTTGGTTGCTTAAAAGTGATGAGCTATTTTCGTGGAACTATTTTAAAGTGTCATTGGAATTTTATTCGAAGCTCAATATCTTTTAATTATTCATAACTATCCAAACAGAATATTTTAAGGGCATTTTGCTTCATGACTTCTCACTACTATCTTCCAAAAAGTGAGAGTTAAATTTGTAAAGAAGGCATGACAAGCTTTTGATATATTGCTAGTGCATGCATCATGAAAAATGTTTTGTCTTTTTAGCCCAACTCACACACGGGGCTTATTGAGATTTCTGTCTCACTCTTTTTACCATGATTTCAGGTCGATCCTGCTGTGGGGATGAGTAGCTAGTGTTATCTGCCTTGGGAGAGAATGTTGTCATTTATTCTTATGTATTGCTTTGGGGAGTTGAGAGTGGATAATTTTTATTTATGGATTTGTGTTTAGGAATTCATGGATTTATTCTTGGGATATAATAAAATTTTGAGTTAAAGTATTATTTTAATTCGCTATTTTATTTGGATAACCTAGTTATAAAGACCCCTTGTCCTTTGGACGGGGCGACATCCCCGGCCCTGGCGGGTCTAGGTAGCGGGGTGTTACAGTTCATGTCTGAACAAGGGTTAACTTACAGAGATTTGAGGGTGGTTTCGGCCAAGGCTTGAAGGGAACTAGGCTGAAATGTTTCTGGTTATGGGTCGAATGGTTGCAGAATTTCCTATGCAGTTTTTCTTGCAATAATCCAGCCGATTTGCAGAGGGTTTTGAGAGGTGTTTGAGGATCCTTTAATGCTGGTTTTGAAGGTAGAAGAAATAGCTTTGATTTCGGCTTGCTATGCTGCGAAACTGCCCAGATTTTTTTTTTTCTGGTTTGTGCAGTTTTGTGTAGTCCGATTTTTGTATAAGAATTTCAATCTTCAAGCTGAATCAATTGGCCATTTTTCTGGCAACAATTGATTAAGATAGATGGTTGAGATTTTCAAAGGTTAGGCTACTCAAGAATCTGGAAAAATTTCAGATTTCTTTCATGGAGGATATGAACACTATGGAGTGGAGTTTGAAGGCTCAACCATGGAGATTAATTTCTCTTGAGAACCTTCCTTAACTCCTTCCCTATTTTCAGTCAAATCTCCAACCTTTAAGAGTCATTTTCGAAATTCAAAGACCAATAATCCTTGCTAAATTTTTTGGAATTGAAACATGGATTTGGATAAATTTTGAACAAGCTTAATTGGTGAAACGGTTAGGACAAGCTAGAGGTAACAAAAGGACAAGAATTTTTCTAGAATTATTTTTAGAGGACAGTCCTTTCATGTCTCCCTAGGACAACATTCCTATTTTTATGGAATGCAAGAAAACCAAAAATTTAAACTTAATTAAGATAATCATGATAAAAACTTAAATGATGGGATTTGAGCCCATGACCTTAGAGATTAATTCCAAAGCTCTAACCACTTAACCACACTAACTCTTGTTCTTATTTTTTCAGCCAAATATTCTTCTTATTTAATCCTCAAACTATATTCCTATTTTGACCTCAAGCAAAATTACCATTTTACCCTTCCTGCTCAATAGGCATAACTAAGCTTTTTAGCCTATAAATCATAATTCTAAAGCACATAAAATCATTCAAAAATATATATATTTATGCAAAATAATATGATATGCATTTCGACCCCCTTACTCTAGGGTTGGCTTTAGGTGGGGTTTCATATCCTCCCATTCTTAGGAGAATTTTGTCCCGAAATTCAGACATACCTCTATCTCAGATCAGGATACCTCCACTTTATCCACACTTCTGTCCTATGTGGCATCTCGTGCTCCATGATGCTCCCACTGCACCTTTACCCTCGGAATCTACTTGTTCCAGAGAGTCTTGATATTTCGGTCCAATATCTTTACGGGTTTCTCCACATAACTCAGTTCGGGTTGCAACACTCATGGCTCATCGTTCAAAATATGTCCGGGATCATCATTGTACTTCTTTAGCTGCGACACATGACACACGTCGTGAATTCCTGTCAATCCATTCGGCAAATCCAATCGATATATCACTGGCCCAATCCTTTCTTTTATTGGAAATGGTCCCAAATACCTTGGATTCAGCTTCCCACCTTTCGGATGCTTTAGAATTCCTCTATTCGGTGTCAGTCTCAGAAATACCCTGTCTCCTACCTGAAATTCTAACTCTCTCCGCTTATTGTCTGCATAGCTCTTTTGTCGGCTCTGGGCTGCTTTTAACCTTTCCCTGATTAACTTGACCTTGTCCAACATTTCTTGAACACAAACTTCTCCCAATTTGCTTATATGGCTATCCTCTGACCAACTCCAGTATAGCAGTACCTGACACTTGCGTCTATACAGAGCTCCATACGGAGCCATTCCAATCGAAGCTTGATAACTGTTATTGTACGACAACTCCGCATATGACACACATTCGATCCACTTATCCCTGAAATATAATACACAGGCTCTCAGTATATCTTCTAATATCTGTATAACCCTTTCTGACTGTCCATCGATTTGCGGATGTGTCGTCGTACTGAACTTCAGACTAGAACCCATCGATTCTTGAAACTTGCCCCAAAATCGGGATGTAAATCTCGGATCTTGATCAGACACGATACTTGAAGGCACTCCATGTAGTCAGACTATTTCATGCACCTAGGTCTGAGCCAACTTCTCCATGGAATCCCTTACATTCACTGGTATGAAATGTGCTGATTTAGTTAGTCGATCCACCACTACCCATATGGCATCCTTCTGGGTCCTTGTCATAGGGAGTCCAGTAATGAAGTCCATGGTCACCTCCTCCCATTTCCATTCAGGCACTGGTAACGGTTGCAACAATCCCGCCGACTTCTTGTACTCCGCTTTAACTTTCTGACAGGTGAGACATGTCAAGACATACTTAACCACGTTCTACTTCATTCTGGGCCACCAATAAGCCCTTTTCAGATCCTGATACATTTTGACCTCTCCCGGATGAATGGCGTACTTGCTCTTATGTGCCTCTTCCAAAATTCTGTCCTTCAATTGGCTCTTTTTGGGTACACACAACCAGTCTCTGAAATACAAGACTCCCATTTCGTCCTGTCAGAATTCACTGCCTTGCTGTTTGAGTTCTTTGCCCTTGAAAAGTTGAAATTCTGTATTACTTTGTTGAGCTTCAATAATTTCCTGCCTTAGATCTAGTGTCAACTTTAGGTTGCTAACAACATTTCTCTCCTCTTGCACTTCCGCTCTTCTATCCAACACGTCTTGAACCACTTGAACCTCCTGCACTCTTAGCCTAGCCACACTGACTTTCCTGCTCAGGGTATCAGCAATAACGTTGGCTTTCCTAGGATAATAGTTGATTGGACAACAGTACTCCTCCAAAAATTCCATCCATCTTCGTTGTCTCAGGTTCAAGTCTTTCTGGGTGAAAATGTACTTCAGGCTCTTGTGATCAATGAACACTTCATATTCCGCCCCGTACAGATAGTGCCGCTATTTCTTTAAAGCGAACATAATGGTAGCCAACTCTAGATCATGCGTGTGATAATTGACTTCATGAGGCTTCAGCTTCCAAGAAGCATAGGCAATCAACTTTCGGTCTTGCATCCAAACTGCTCCCAAACCTTCTTTCGAAGCATCGGTATACAGCGCGTAAGGCTTATCTTCCTTTGTCAGACTCAACACTGGTGTTGTCATTAATCTTCGTTTCAGCTCTTGGAAACTCTTCTCACATGTTTTACTCCAAACAAATGGTACATTCTTTCTTAGCAGTCGGGTCATAGGTGATGCGAGCATTGAAAATCCCTTAATAAACCTCCTATAATAGCTAGCCAATCCCAAGAAGCTTTGAATCTCAGTGATGTTCTCCGACTGCTCCCAGTCTGAAACTGCTTCAACCTTCGTTGGGTCCACCTTGATCCCATCCTTGGTCACCACGTGGCTAAGAAATGCTACACTATCCAGCCAAAACTCACACTTGCTAAATTTGGCAAAAAGCGTATGCTCTCTTAGCTTTTCTAATACCCGCTTCAAATGTTTTGCATGATCCTCCAGGCTCTTGGAGTAAATGAGTATGTCGTCGATGAAATCGATTACGAACTTGTCCAAGTAGGGTTGGAACACTCGATGCATCAAATCCATAAATACTGCGGGTGCATTGGTTACCCCGAATGGCATCACCACGAACTTATAGTGACCATATCTTATTTTGAAGGCTGTCTTGGGGATATCATCCTCTTTTATCCTCACTTGATAGTATCCTTGTCTCAAATCCAGTTTGGAGTAACAATTGGATCCTTGCAACTGGTCGAACAGCTCGTCAATCAGCGATAGGGGATACTTATTCTTGATCATCAGGTTGTTCAAGCCCCAGTAGTCGATACACAACCTTAGAGTCCTATCCTTCTACTTCATAAATAGCACAGGTGCTCCCTAGGGTGACGTGCTAGGTCTGATGTAGCCTTGCCTCACCAGCTTTTCTAGCTGCTCTTTCAATTCTTTCAACTCCGTCAGTACCATCCGATGCGGAGTTCGGGACACCAGTTCTGCTCCTAGAACTAGATCAACAGTGAACTCAATTTCTCAGTTAGGAGGTAAAGAAGTGAGTTCCGCAAGGAACTCGTCGGGAAAATCCTTCACCACCTCGGTATCCTCCAAAGTGCATTGGTCCTTTGGCTTGTTTATCACATAAGCCAAATATCCTTAACATCCTTGCTTCAACAATTTTTGGGCTTTAACCCCAGCTATCAAAAGCTTCAATTCCTTTACTCTCTTGCCATTGAACTCCAACACATCATATCTTGGTCTAATGAATTGAACTAACTTGTTCTTACAGTTTACTCTAACTCCATGCTTCGCTAGCCAATCCATTCCCAATATCAAATCATAATTATCAATAGCCAAGACTATCAAATCTCCTTCTAAGCTTTCTCTCCCCACTTCAATTTTACAGTTTCGCACATATCGATCTGCTTGCACCATCTTGCCCAAAGGCGTACTCACCATCAAAGTAAAAGGTAATTCTACTCCATCTCAACCTAAATGATATGCATAATTCTTGTTTAGATAGGAATGGGTAGATCCAGGGTCTATCAATGCATTAACGGAATGACCTTGAATAGTAAAAGTACTTTCCACCACTACCGCATCAGTTCTAACCTCCTTCCGGTTGAGATAAAAAACTTTTGCTTTCACTTGAAGCTTCTGTGCTCCACTCCTGGATGCTCTCGTAGCATTGGCTCGATTGGCCCCTGGGATTTGAGACGGATTTCCCTGCCCGTCTCGGAGAAGTTTAGGGCAGGCGTTCCGCAGATGGTTCGGGTCTCCACAGTGGTAACATTTCCGTTCACCTCCTTTGGACCAACAATTTCTCTCTGTGTGGCCCTTTTTCCCACATTGTCGGCATGACGGAAGATTTTGCGTAGGACCAACCGGTGCTGTCCAAGCTTGCTTTCCCCGGTTTTTCCACTGCTGGTTGGCAGGGCACTTGTTGGGTTGCTGCCTCTAAAAAGGTCCCAGCGATTGCCTTGGCGGCTGAAAAGGTCTTGGTGCCATTCTGTTACGGTCTTTATTTTCAGTTCGGGTGGCTGCATCCACAGCCCCTGAGTAGGTCATTGGTGGAGAATGTGCTAGCGCCCTTCTCAACTCCTGCCTTAGCCCCTTGACAAATTGCCTCATTCTATTCTGCTCAGTGTCCACCAGCCTCTTGCAGTACTTTGACAATTGGGTGAACTGTACTGCGTACTGAGCTATCGTCATACCTCCCTCACTACTAGAAAAAAGTGATTTACCAACCGACAAAATCGGTTGCTAATTAGCTAAATTTTTACCAACCGAATGGCATCACATACAAAAAGCTTAGCTTGTAAATTTTCCAACCGAAATTTTTGGAGTCGGTTGGAAATTACCAACTATAATTTAGTTGGTAATGTAAAATCTTCGGTTAGAAATTTGACATTAAGTTTGGCATTTGAGTTGATTATTTTGGTTGGTAATTGCCTACCAAAATTTGGTTGGTAATGTAAAATCTTCGGTTGAAAATTTGGCATTAAGTTTGGCATTTGAGTTAACTATTTCGATTGGTAATTACCAACAAAAATTTATGTTACCAACCGATTGTTGCGGTTGGTAATTATCAACCGAAAATTTAGATTGTAAATTTATAATTTTTGGCTGGTAAATTTGTATTTAATATAAGATTGTAATTTACTAATT
The DNA here is from genome assembly GCA_026120185.1 of Voacanga thouarsii. Lineage (NCBI taxonomy): Eukaryota > Viridiplantae > Streptophyta > Magnoliopsida > Gentianales > Apocynaceae > Voacanga > Voacanga thouarsii. The sequence goes on along the minus strand of JANUWF010001246.1, from coordinate 1,251,478 downwards.
TACCAACTGAGATATGTTGCTACCAACCGATATATGTGTAGATAATTACCAACTAACTTTTGGTTGGTAATTATTTTTTTGTGATTGGTAGTTTTATTTATTTACCAACTGAACATTCAGTTAGTAATTTTCCAACTATTTTAGTTCTTTAAAATCTGTTGGTAATTTTTTGTTGGTAAATTACTAACCGAGTTGTTCAGTTGCTAATTATTTTTTTCCGTTGGTAGTTTTCTTTATTTACCAACCAAATATTTAGTTGGTAATTTTTCATCAGTTTTAGTAATTTAAAATCTATTAGTAATTTTTTGTTGATAAATTACCAACTAAGTTGTTTGTTGGTAGCTAGTTGATTTGAAAATTACTGACTGTTATTTAATATATTACCAACCGAATTATTTTCAATTACCAACTAAAATACCAACCAAATTATATTCAATTACCAACTGATTTTTTAGTTGGTAATTTTTCTTTGATTTAGCAGAATTCTAGTGCATCTGAACATATAACCAAACACCTGCATTTGACAAAGTCATAAAATAATAAAGCCAAAACACATCTACAAATCCAACATAACCATCATCCTTCCACAAATTCACAAATCCGACCTAAATATCATCTTTCCACAAATTCACAAATCCAATACAAACATCATCCTTACACAAACATAAACATCATCCTTCCACAAATTCAAAGAAAGTATAATTTCCTCACAAAATATCACAAATCCTAACTAAACATCATCTTTAATTAAACATAAAAGTTTATCATAATAAGATGAAGTGCACATCTAAGGTTTAACAACAAGGAATACAATTAAGGATCACAGTGATGGAATATTAATTTTTTGGTGGATTTGATCCACTTAGATCCTTAACCTTTGTGTTAGCAAAGAAACCTCCGCTGTCAACTGCTCATTTATCTTCAACACTTCTTGAATCTGTGTGTCAATAGCCTTTTGCACAAACTCATTTATAATATTTTGAAAGTCAGTTGTCTCCACATTGCGAAGGATGCGCCGATGAAATGGATGAAGAAGATGATAGCTTGTGAGAAGTAGATTTCTGTACGCAACTGGAGCTTAGGGATCCCATGCCATAAACTGCATTCCATTTCTTAGGTTGGCCTACAATATTATACAACAATGCATTTGATCATAGGATAGCATTATAGCATACCTATCATAAGAATAATATTATAGTTGTAAAGCATCCCTTCATAAAATTCAATAGTTTACTAAAGCATCCACAAATTCACATAGTATAGAACCTCCAATTATTCTACTAACACAAATGGCCAAACCAAGCCTTAATTATGGCATAAAACCCTAATTATCATGCAAAATCCTAATTAACCATGCAAACCATAATTAATCATACAAAACTTTAATTAACCAAATAACTCTCTCACCAATTTATTTAACCAAGTACATAATGTAATCAAGTAGTCCTACAAGATTAAAAGTCCTTACCAAAGTTTTATTTTGCAAAAAGTATAGTGTTTCATTACCCAAAATCATATAGTCTAATAAAATCATTGAAGCCCTAACAAATATATTCCTAACAATTCTAAGGATATCATAAAACCCCTTTAAGTCAATTTTCAAAACAATTACAACTATCCTTTTATACAAATCTATTTTTCTTATTCAAACTTCAAAACACTGTTTTTAATATAAAATAGAGGTCATAAATATCCATCTAATTATTTGAGAAAATCATTTTATTTTTCAATAAAACCTTCCTGTTTAGTACCTTAGCATGTTACATAAATTATCATATATTTATTTCCCCAAGATCCCTCCAAAAAATTATTCAAACAATTTTATACAGAAATGCATCAGTACAGTATCTAGTTTTAAGCAGTGAACTTGAAAAATCCATATTTCACAATTTACAAAAAAATTTCCAATGATTCTTTTCTAAACTGTTCCTAACATCTTCAAGTTTAATAGTGTAAAAATTGTGAGAAATCTCAATCAAGAAAGGGGGTTTTGGACTTTTAAAATTGGTCATTCTGTAGAGGGTTTCTTACAGCTTAAGCAATTTTTGTGCAAAAGTTATTAACGTAGATTTTCCTTCATTTGTTTCATGCAAATTTTATAATGTAAGAGTCCTAACACATCACTCAGCCCTTAGGGACTCAAATCCTAACATGCCTTATTCTAGTTTCCAACTCCCAACCAACACCCATTTCGGCTGCTATGCCAAACCAACAACCCTCTATTTTTGTCATAACAATTTAAACCACTCATCAACATCAAATCCCATTACCCACCATATATAAAATCATCCCTACATAGTAGTACATGACCACATCAAACTTACATCATTTTTTTTTTAACAAAATCACATGCAAAACTAGCATTAATCATTTGTTCACCAAGCTGAACAGAACAATGCATTTCAGTTTTTCATATGCAAAAAATAGAGAATGGATTTATTCACTTAAAAGGCTTCATTATCTTAGCATATAATATTTCTCTGAATAAATAGAACATTCCCACTTCACTAAATCACACGAAAAGATCAAGGAAATCAAATCTTACCAAATTGGACAAAGTATGAACATTTCAGCTATCACGCTAGCAGGAAAAAGAGAAAGATGTATTCTTCACATATAAAATTACATACGCACACAATATCTCAGATCTACATTAAGTCTACAATATCCTCCCAGCCAAAACCACAAGCAAAATGCTCTTTTCACAAATATAAAGAAACTGGGCAGATTTTTTCATTTTTCAGCTAATAAAGTTTCCAAGAGGAAAAATGAGTTCATTTTTGCTCACCTTTTTGAATAATTGACTTAACACTAAGAAGGAAGCAAGAGGAAGCCCTTATCTTTAGATTTTCAGCTGGGTTTTCTTATGTTTCTTATGGGAAAATTGAAAGAGAACAATGAGAGGGAGCTTCAGACAAAAGGGAGGAAAAAGGAAAGAAAGAAAATGGAATGCTGGTCTTACCTTGTTGAAGGCTTGTTCAAGTTCTCTATACTAGTGGAAGAGGCTTCGTTAACACCCCAAATAAGGTGAGGTCTTTGGAGGTTTGAAGAAAGAACCAAAGAAAGAAAAAAAAGAATGGAGCGCACGGTAAAAAAAAAAAAAAAACAAAAAAAAGGAAGATGAAATGGATTTTTCCTTGAGCAATGGAGGCTGTCAACCACTGAGGATGGTGAAGAGGAATTGCTTTCCTCTTGCTCGAGGGCTGTTGGCAGCCTTGGACGAAATAGAGAATGGCTGGCTTTTTCCTTTGAGAAATAAGAAAGCCGATTTTAGGAAGAGAAGGTGGGTTGGACGGCTGCTACAAAAAAATGAGGAAAATTATGTGTTTTATTCTAGGGAAAAAGTGAAAGTGCGATTGAGATTAATTTGGTTTTGAATGGAAGGTTATGATCAAGATGGGTCTAAGTCAAAATCAATTTTTAATTGACTTAGTTAAAATAGTCTTGGTCAATTAATTTGAAAATTAGTCAAAATAATTGACTCCTAGTCCAAATTAATTGGTCCTTTGTTGATTTAGGTTTCCATAAGTCAAAAATCAAAATTACTTTGAAATAATTTTTTTTAGATAAATTATAAAAATTATTTCTCTCATTAGAGAACTTAAAAATAATATTTCTTTTATAAATAATATTTCAATTTAATAACAGTTCATGTACTAATCATGGAAGTCAAATGTTCACTTTAATAAACACAAATAAATTACATTATCCAATAAGCATATTTATAATTCACATAAATCTTAAAAGAATCAATGACATTATACATTCAAATTCAAATAATTCAAATATGTAAGTCTCCATATAATAGTATATAACTTTGGCATGGCGTTGCAAGGAAATGGAATAACCATTTCTTGCTAGCACTATATAACATTATAAAATAATGCATATGATCTTAGGATAACATTATAGCACACCTATCATAAGAATAATATTATATTGTAAAGTAAGACCCATGAATGGTACGAAATTATAAAAAACACCAAGTTACATTATTTAACATTATAGCATACCCATTATCCTATTTTCTTTTATAAAAAACATCAAATTTATTTTTCTATAGTAAATTTGCATTATTTAGTCTTTTAATTTCTTAAAAAAATTTTATACTTTATCAAATATAATTAAATATAATTATCTAAATGAACTAAGTTACAAAATATCATGAATCAAATAATATTTTTGAAAATTGTGGTCCTAAGGGTTTCTTTTGAAAAATTTAGGGACTTAGATATAATTATCTAAATGAACTAAGTTAAAAAATATAAAGATTGAAATAATTATTTTAAAAGTCTGTTTATTTATTTTTACACTTGGCTCGTTATTTTTCAAAAGATATTTAAAATGAGTTGTGCTTAAAAAAATTTATGGTCGTAAGGGTTTCTTTTAGAAACTTTAGGGATTTAAATATAATTATCCAAATGAACTAAGTTAAAAAATATAGGGATTCAAGTAATGACTAAATGCATTAATAATTAACTAATATATGACCTTAAGTCTCAATATACCTTCACATATAACCTGAAAATATATAAATTTTATCTATAATAATTACAATTTATATATGTGCATGTATACAGAAAGATAAAATGTGATATAGTAATTAAATGTATGCAATAAAAATAGTAACTTTACTAAGTATTTCTACTTTTTATACTGAAAACTTGTAATTTTTATAATATTTGTTGTATATGATATAAATTTAAAAGTTTATCAATTTGAACATAAAATAAAAGAATCAAATTTATGAATATATTGACAATTTATATGCATTAATAAAGATAATTCTTATTTAATTATGTATGATTTATAGTAATTACTATTTATATATTCGCATGTATATAGAAAAATATAAATATGATGGAAACACATCCTACATATATACATGACACCTATATATTTATATTGTCATACAAATAAAAGTAATAACTTTTACATTGTGATAAAAAGAATAACAATTATATCGATTAATAAAATTATGTGTATAGCTATAATATAACTTTTTGATTGTTAAATTTAAAACACCTAATTGATAAATTGTTTAATGTCTATTTAGCTATGCATATTTACATAATTAAAAAAATTATGAACTGAGTCTTCTAAATTCAAAAGTATTTATTATATTAAAAAAATTTATAACTAAGAAATTTGTTGTATAACTAAAGGTATGAAAAAATTGCTTACTTTTATTATTAATTCAAAATAAAATTTATATCATTTAGAAATATATGTATAGAATAATTATGTACTCTGATAAATAGAAGCAAAGTAAAAATGAAAAAAATTTTAAAAAATAAAAGTGATAAAAATTTTACTTTATTTATTTATTTAAATCAAAATTTATAAGTTTTAGAAGTGTATTTCATATAATTGTAATATTTTGTAAGAAGTAAATAAATATAATGTATGTTTTCAATTTGCACAAACAATGACATAGCATAGCAGTTGGAACACTGCGCCTCTTCAATGAAGACGCAGGTTCAACTCTTGTTCACATGTCGGAAAGGGAAAGATTTTCTAGCACGACGCCATATGTGTAGCGATGTGGCTCCATTACCATTCTACCACGTGGCATATTTCAATTTTTTAAAAAACAATTTAAATTAAAATACCAACCAAAATACTAACCGATTACCAACTGAATATATCACTAACCGATACATTTCGATTAGTAATCAGTCGGTAAAATTTTTAAATTAAAATACCAACCGATTACCAACTGACTAGGTTTACCAAGCAAAACATTTTGATTTTTGGTAAAAATTTTAAATTAAAATATCAATTGATTACCAACTAAATATATTACTAACTAATACATTTCGGTTAGTAATCGATCGATAAAATTTTTAAATTAAATTACCAACCAAAATACTAACTAATTACCAACTGAATATATTACCAATCGATACATTTCAGTTAATAATCGGTTGGTAAAATTTTAAAATTAAAATACCAATCGATTACCAACTGAATATATTGCCAGCTGATATATTTCGGTTAGTAATTGGTCGGTAAAATTTTTAAATTAAAATACTAACTGATTATCAACTGAATATATTACCAATCGATACATTTTGGTTAGTAATCGGTCGGTAAAATTTTTAAATTAAAATATAAACCGATACCAATTGAATATACTACCAACCGATTATTATCGGTTGGTAATTAGTTGGTAAATATTTTCCTACCAAATTACCAATTGATTACCAATTGAATATATTACCAACCAATAGATTTCAATTGGTAACCAGTTGGTAAAATATTTTTCATTAAATTACCAATCAATTACCAACTAATAATATTACCAATGGAGTGTTATCAGTTGGTAATCGGTTGGTAAATGTATTTCCACTAAATTACCAACCAACTATTTACCAACCGATTATGTTTGTTGGTAAGTGGTTGGAAAATTTTTAAAATTTTTCAATTTTTATTTCGGTTGGTAATTATTGACTGCAGTGGTCAGTTGGTAATAGTTAGTTGATATATTGCATTTTCTAGTAGTGCTTGCTTGAGATTTTGAAACTTATCTTCCCGCTTCTCAACTATCCACTGAGGGATATATTCGGTTCTGAATGCTTCCACGAAATTGGCCCATGTCCAATCTTAGTCAATCATCTCCCAGTCGTCCTGAACCCGTTGCCACCATGCCCGAGCTGGGCCCCTCAATCAGAATGTAGCAAACTTCACCATTCGTTTCTCAGTGTACTAAAGTGTAGCGAAGATGTCTTCTATCTGCTCTATCCACTGTTTACTTTCTGATCCTGCTCGGCTTCTCCCAAGAAAATGGGCGGTTGAAATTTTAGAAACCGCTCTAAAGCTTCATCCTCTCCCTTTAGATTCCTTTGTTCAGTTAAAGCTTGAAGAATCTCAGTCATCTTGCTAAATGCTTGCCCCATCGTCACTCCGACAGGTTCTTCTGACCTCAATTCCAAATCTGGCTTGTTCTCATCCCCCCGATTGGGTGACGGCATTTGAGTCGTCTCAAACTCCGGTGTCACAGGCTCTGCTTCCGGAACTCTTCTACCTGATGTGGCTACACGGCACTTAGGTGCCATTCTAAACCATACCCAGATAATGAGTTTATGAATTCAAGTTTTAAAACATTTCATTTGAGCATGCATTCACATTCAGATTTAAGTAGAAGAAAATCAGATGTAAGTTTTTGTATAAATAATTGAATAAAAAAATTTTCAAACCTTAGAGTACTCCAAGTACTCTTATTTGCATAAATTTGGGATTAAAGCAGTAAACAGGAATGAAATTCTTAACATAGGAGTTTATGGAAAGCTGTAAATAAAACATTCTAATCATAGCAGCTCTTAGCCTCTCTAGTCCTCATCGGAGTCTTCAACGTCGGCCTCATATAACCATCCCCCAGAATTCCTAGTGAAGTCTATCCTAGCCCCATTTGCAAACCTATCTATTGGCTCTTTCCTGGGTCGCCTAGAACTCTCCCCGATCTCAACTTGGTTGGGTGGGGGTATGAAGGAGGGTCTAGGTGGAGATTCATAATCTCTCTCCCCTGAATTATCACTATCTGTTATCAAGTCAACTATGGGATTAGGAGGGAGGGGAACATATTCGATATCAATCTCCTCATTTTCACTGTTAGTAACCAAGTCTATCACAGGTATTGGGGCTGGCTCAATGATCTAGACCTCATCGTCAATACTATCAACCAAGGGAATTATTGGCTGTGGTGAAGGCTGAGGTACTGGTAGGTTTTCCAAGTAGATAGGGATGGGAGGATGCCATTGCTGCCCTTTCCTTGCGGTTCTAAGCATTCTAACCATCCTACAGCAAAAACAAGACAGGTTAGATAAAAGATTTGAACTTAATAAAACAGAACATATACTATCAATATTTGCCTAAACCTAGGCTCGGATACCACTTGTAACACCCCATTACCTAGGCCTAACAGGGTCGGGGATGTCGCCCCATCCATAGGACAAGGGGTCTTTATAACTAGGTCAAACAAAAGAAAATAAAAGTAATACTTTAAAATTGAACTTATTACAACCAATAATAATAATAATAATAATAATAATAATAATAATAATAATAATAATAATAATAATAATAATAATAATAATAATAATAATAATAATAATAATAATACAGGTACAAATCCAAAATAAATTGATTACTACTATCTCTCGAAACAACACATAAGATAAATAACATAAAGTCTTCAAAGCAGGCAATAAATCTAGCTACTCATCATCACAGCAGGATTGACCTGAAAACATGGCATAAAAGGTGATGAGATAAAAATCTAAGTAAGCCCGTGTGTGCTTTAAGTGTTTCAGGTAAAACAGTTCATGTATGCTAATCAAAATATTGCATAAGAGAAAGTACTGGCAAGTATGAAATAATGTTAAAATAAAGAGTAGAGTTTTGCTTTTCAAACCATACATATGCACAATAAATACAACCACTCAAATGGGTAGCCATGGGTTACCACACGTTGGGCCCCATAACCATATAACGGTCAGAATGCCACACTTTGTGCAGACTGACAAAAGGTAGGTGTACGGCCTACCGAGTGAGATACACCTCCTTCTCCACACCCAAACTTATCGGTTGTCCACTCTGAAAACACATAGTCCACACGACTGAAACTTGCTAGCTCGGACCGGCATGACCTACTGGACTGGCATTCTATCCGGGAAGGACTCACACCTCAGAGGTGGCCACCTACTGAGTGATTTACCCTAACCCTTCAAAGACTAGTCCTAGTAGTCTACCCTTATTGAGTACTCAACGTTGATTGCCCCACTTGGGAGAAAACTGATAATACATTGTTTTATTTGGAAATAGCAATTAAGGGTTTCTAAAATTCTTGTCAAAGTTGGATTTTAGAAAGAGTTTAGTATTTATGCAAAACTGCTTGTTTAAATTTTCAAATGATTGGCTTGACTGAAATAAAAAGGAAATAGTCCTTAATTGCCTTTACAAAATGAGTGTCCATACACATCGCATTTGGCTTGCCATAGTTACCTTTTGTCTTCAAATAAGTTTATGCAGGAGCTTACCTGATCCTTTGTTCGATCAAATTAAAAAATCTTTCAAAGCTGACCTAACCTCGCCTAGGGTAAACACAAGTCATAAGGTTATACTCAAGCTATGTTCGCTTACATAAATAATCCTAGTTCAACTTATTATAATCATGACCCTAATGTCCTAAGCTTTAAGGCTAGATGATAAAGGATTTTACAAAATAAGTCTAGCTTGATAAATTAAAATAACTAGGGTTTGTAAAATAATTACTAATCACTTATAGATTCAAATAATAAATCTTAAGTAATGATATTAATAAATAAACTAGGGTTTAATTGATGAAGAATCCTAAATCCTAGGTGATATTAAAATATGGTAATTCTTAAATAGTAAAATAAATTATTACTATTCTCTTAACTAATAATAAACACGTATTAAAATTAATAATAAATAACTTTTATTAAATTATGATTAATAAATAAATATAAATAATATTCTACAAGATCATTAATATTTTACTTATTATTATTATTTTATACAAAAGGTTTTATTTATTATTATTATTACATATAAATACATATATATTATTTTTAATAAAAGATCTCATTTATTTGATTAGTAAAATATCACTATCTCATTGAATATTCCATTTCCAAAAATTCCTAAGAATTTCGAAATCTTTGGAGAGAAAGCATAGTAATAATTTTAATTAGCATAATAAAATTTGCTAATCAAAATAGCCTAGGATCAACAAGGTCATGATCATAATTTTCCTATTGCTAACAAGAATCATGACCATATACTCTAGCATCAATCAACAAACTATTCTATTCATGAACAAGGCTTAAATCCATCCTGCTATCACATGGCCAAATCTCTACCGAGCATAATCATACTCACGGCTTCAATGAAAATAAGAACATAATATCCTATTCACCAAAGGTGACATAACATCTAGCATGCTTAAACATTCATAATCTCTTAAGACATGGAGAGCATACATCAATTCTCAAGGAATTTCTCAAAGCTTAATCATGATCAATCATTCTCATACTCCAATCTCAACCCCTTCATACATATACATATACTCAATTCCCTATTCATATTCTATCCTCTCTATCAACATCTAAGAGACATGAATCCAGAATTCAAAAGAAAGGTTAAAGAGAAATACTTGGTTGATGACTATCTCGATGAAGATTTAAGAAGAACCACACGCTTGAGAGTCTTGAATTGTCCAAGAGAGGAGAAAGAAAAAAGCCATGGTTGTAGCAACCATTTCGGCCGAGAGAGAGAGAGAGAGCATTAGTATGATATGTTAAAGGTTGAAGGAAAGAAGATGAACAAAAGTTGTTCTTAGTTACTTTGATGATGTTCTTGAGACTTCAAGAAAAATTCTAGTTTTGATCCGATTGTCAATTTTTGTTTTCGAGATTTGATGTTATAAAATCTAGAAATGGACTCTAGGGAGTATGTAGGCATGTTCTGGAGTTTTTGGGAGGGATTGGAGGTGTTTAGAGTGGTCTTTGGCTTGAAGAAAGATAGTGTATATTCTTGGTGAAAATAGAGAGGATTAGAGGGGAATGCTAGACGGATTTTCTTAAGAGGGCTGGCCGAATGATTGAGGGAGTTCAGGGATTTTGGTTTTTTGTTTAGGGAGGAAGAGAAAAATCTGGTTGTTTGAAATTTAAGGAGTGTTTTAAGGTAAAAGATATGTTAATGGTGTTTGATTGATGGAGGTTTCTTGGAGCTGTGAATGGCTGACTGGATTGCTTGTGTTTTGCTGAAATGAATGAGGGTTGAGGGAGCTTTAAGGCTGGCCAAATTTTTTAGTTCAATAGCAGAAGAATTTTCTGGTTATGAAGCATAATTCAAGGGTGTTTTCATGGAGCAAATGTTGGAAATTTTGAAATTCAAATGGAAGTTTGATGGGAGTGATTGTAGGAGGAATTTGAGGTGTGGTTATGGAGTCCAGTTGTGCAAGGTAAGTGAAGGGGGGTAATGGTGTTCAGTTCATGTCTGAACAAGGGTTAACTTACAGAGATTTGAGGGTGGTTTTGGCCAAGGCTTGAAGGGAACAAGGCTGAAATGTTTCTGGTTATGGGTCGAATGGTTGCAAAATTTCTTGTGCAGTTTTTCTTGCAATAATCCAGCCGATTTGCAGAGGGTTTTGAGAGGTGTTTGAGGATCCTTTAAGGCTGATTTATATCCTTCTTTATAGAGGAAAGGCAAAGGTATTTTATTAGTTTGAAGGTAGAAGAAACAGCTTTGATTTCGACTTGCTATGCTGCGAAACTGCTCAGATTTATTTTTCTGGTTTGTGCAGTTTTGTGCAGTCCGATTTTTGCACAAGAATTTCAGTCTTCAAGCTGAATCAATTGGCCTTTTTTTTTTTGTAGGAATTGATTAAGATAGATGGTTGAGATTTTCGAAGGTTAGGCTGCTCAAGAATTTGAAAAAATTTTAGATTTCTTTCATGGAGGATATAAACACTATGGAGTAGAGTTTGAAGGCTCAACCATGGAGATTAATTTCTCTTGAGAACCTTCCTTAACTCCTTTTCTATTTTCAGTCAAATCTCCAACCTCTAAGAGTCATTTTTGAAATTTAATGACCAATAATCCTTGCTGAATTTTCTGGAATTGAAACATGGATTTGGATAAATTTTGAACAAGCTTAATTGGTGAAAAGGTTAGCACAAGCTAGAGGTAATAAAAAGACAAGAATTCTTCTAGAATTCTTTTTAGGACATATGGATAGGATTAGGACATTCCCTTCATGTCTCCCCTAGGACAACACTCCTATTTTTTTGGAATGCAAGATAAACAAAAATTCAAACTTAATTAAGATAATCATGATAAAAACTTAAATGATGGGATTTGAACCCATGACCTTAGAGATTAATTCCAAAGCTCTAACCACTTAACCACACTAACTTTTATTCTTATTTTCTCACCCAAATATTCTTCTTATTTAATTCTCAAGCTTTCTTCCTATGTTGACCTCAAGCAAAATTACCATTTTACCTTTCCTACTCAATAGGCATAACTAAGCCTTTTAGCCTATAAATCATAATTCTAATGCACATAAAATCATTCAAAAATATATGTATTCATACAAAATAATATGATATGCATCCCGACTCCATTACTCTAGGGTTGGCTTTAGGTGGGGTTTCACATTCATCTCAAAGGATTTATGCTCAGGATGCAAATAATGCAAAGTATAGATAGAGTGTATAGAGTATGGAGTAGTATGTTGTGAAAGATTACATATATAATCACTCAGGTATGCTGGTCTATGTCTTTCTCTAAGGGTTTTTCTTAGAGAAGAGTAATATTGGGACTGCTGATCTGGACTAACAGGAAATTCTCCAATGTGAGGTGTTGTGGGTAAGATTGCAGGCATTGGAACCTCTGGATAATTATTAGAGTGTATGAAGGTGTCAGCATTTTGATTATGCTGAACTTGAGGATTGACCAAATCAGTTGCAGTTTTGATCTTGAAAGGAAAAACAAACTCATGAAAGATGACATCTCTAGAGATAAAAATTCTGTTGGATTTAAGATCAAGAAGTATGTATCTTTTACTGGTAGGTGCAAAACCTAAATGTATAGAAGGCTTTCCTCTAGGATCAAATTTAGAGTGATCTGGCTCTAAATTTGCTGCAAAACAAAAGCAACCAAAAACTTTTAGGTTGTCATACTTAGGGGCTTTTGAGTACAGAAGTTCATAAGGACTCCTAATTTTTAGGAGAGGTGTAGGAGTGATGTTGATAAGAAAGGTGGCATATTGGATGCAAAAGTCCCAGAGAGAGATAGGAGTGTTAGACTGCAACTTCAAGGTTCTACCAACATTAACAAATGTTGATGTTTTCTCTCTACTATCCCATTTTGTTGCTTAGTATAAGGGTAAGTTATTTGATGTATGATACCTCTTGACTAATAAAAGTTAGGCATGTTAAACTCAACCCTATTGTCTATTCTAATGGCCTAAATTTTCTTATTGAATCAAGTATCAACATAAGCATAAAAGTCATGAATGAGCTGTTGTGTCTCTGCTTTACTTTTCATAAGAAAGGTCTAGGTAAATCTAGAGTGATCATCAACAATAGTAAAAAAACTACCTTTGGGCATAAAGAGTACTGTGTCTATAAGGGCGCCAGATGTTTATATGTATTAAATAAAAAATTGCATTAGAAACTGAAAAACTAATAGGAAAACTTAGTCTATGCCATTTAGCAATAGGGCAGATAGTACAAGTGTTTTCCTCAGAAGCTATTAAACTTGAGGTTGTATCTGTTACACGTCTAAGCACTCTATTACACATGTCTAAGTCTGTAATGCCACAGCAGAGATTTAGGTAAGGCAAAGAAACAAGGATGCTGAGATGTGTCCGGACTTGGGTGTAAAAATCATACAAAAACTAAGCACATTTCCAATCAAGTTTAAATTAAAACGTTCAACTCAAATCACACATATGAGCAAGCGTACTCATCATTAACATAGCCTAGGGCTCAAACGAGTGTCGATCCTCAAGAAATAAGTAGACATTAATCACATTTCTTCCATTATTTAACCGACTCGATAAAGTAAAAAATAAATAAAATAAAACAAAAGGAAATAAAAAAAAATACATGTCAAGGATGTAGAATTATGTAACTCAAGCCATTGTTTCGACAAACATAATCTTAAAGAACCCAATCTTTGTCATACCTAGCTATTCCCTTAGCATCGTGAAGGATTAAGGTAGATTCACTTCGATGGTCAATCCATGAAATCACTATCTTCTAGATAAATTAGAATCACTTAGTCCGTATCAACTAATTCATCTAAAAGATACATTAAACACAATCCTTACTTAAATTTCTTTGGTCTTGTCAAATTTAAAGCATGAAATTAATCAATGAACCCTTGGTCTCGGAAGACATCATTAACATTCAATTACCAGTTCTTAAGCAATCAACCCCCTTTGGTCCAGCAAGGCAATAGCCAACAGAATATGAAATTAATAAATCGAAACTACCATCAACCCCCTTTGGTCCAGCAAGTCAATAGATAGAAACAACCAACTAATCTCGTAATAAGCACAAGTAATTGAATACCAAGAATAATAACCAATTAATCAAAAGATCAAACAACTCTAGAAATCATGAATATCTAAACAACGTTGAATTACAATAAAATAATTAACATATCATTGTCAAGAAAAAGAAAACAAAGTAAAATAAGGCACTCATAGACAAGCCTCCTTCTTCTTCCTTTGAAGACCTTTTTGCACAACCCTCCTTAAATTGAAGAATTCATTCTTTGATTGAGTGATTTTCAATGATGATCAATGAATTCTCCCCCTTTTCCCTTGTGTTTTTCATCTATTTATAGGCTTAGGAAGTGTCTAAACTCGTAGGTATCATGTTCTTGGCCGAATAGAAGTTGGAAGATACTAAAACTCCTCAGATTACCAAAAACACGTAGAAAAATCACAGCACTGCCTTTACTCCAGGGCACATCTGGCGCCGCCTTGGCTCTTGGAGCTAGCGCCGGTTGTGTTCAGCTTCTCTACTCGTTCGCCGATTTTTCTCTGAATTTTGCACAATGAGTTCCAGAACGCAGCTAGCACCGATTCCAGCTTCACAGCCGGTGCCGCCTTGGTTTTGTTATGCTCTGTTTCAATAATTTTTCTGTCGCTTCAAATTCTGTTTCAATAGTGCACAGCCGGTGCCAGCGCTTCCTCTCCTCTGGTTTGCAATGTTTTTGCCTCGTTTTACCCTAAAAATGTGAAATAAAGAACAAAATACCTTTCCAATGGCAAAATCTCAAATATGAAGAAATATGACTAGTTATTGAACAAAATGCTTCAAAAAAGGCCCTCAAAGACCCTCAAATAACTAGGAAAAATATGACTAATTTAGCCCCTATCAGTCTAAAATATCTGCAGATTTTGAAAACTAAAAAATAGGAAGTGTTACAGGTTTTGTCAAGTAGTATATTGTTGGGAATGTGCCCTCTTAGACTAGGTTTCTGATGTAAATATCGAATATGTTAATAAAAGAATTTATTTCGAAAACTTGTTTGTGAAATTATTTGCATCATTTGTGCACAATTTCTTTTGGAAAAGACCCATTGTGTTTAAATAAGTGATCTATGTGAATGGAGGTCTTTCACAGTAAGGTATGGATCATGGGTTATTTAAACACATAAAGATTTGTTCTTAACTGATTAATGAGAATGAGAATATTATCATGTTTAGGTTATTATATTATGAATTCCAAATAGGGAATGTCTTACCTTTAGCCAGTGAGTAGTCCACTTACTTCATGACATAAGCGTATTTTGAATACGTAGAACATGACCTGTAGTAGTGGTTTCTAAAAGTACTATATAGTAGAACCTAGACTACTACAAGTATAGCGTGGACTAGTATTCTATGACTTGAGTATGAGTTGGTAGTCTGACGAAGTTGGAAGCATGTACTTTGATATGCTATAGTTGAGGTTCTATTGTAGGGCCAATATACTTGCATGTTAGGTATGTATGACTAGTTAGTTACGACAGACTTGTACAAGATAGTTTCTACACTATATTGCTCTTTGTGGTTGTCTGAATAATCTAAATATCTAGGGCCTTGGGAAACATGACTTAGATGTTTAATTTAGGGTAGCTCCATTGGAAAGCGGAAACACTCCAGGAAGTCGTGGATCATTGGACTAGAAGCTTAAGGATGGTAAATGTCATTTAAAGGGGTGTTAGATATTTTTGTAAGTTAAAATAGAAAGCCATTTTATTTTATTCTGCACAAGAAAATTGTTTTGTTAAATAAACTTGAGACCAAAGTCTCTAGAAAGTTTTAATTGAAAATTTTTTGAAATCATTAAGTTTTAACTTAAATAAAATTAGTTCATGTAAAAATCTTTCAAAGGATTTAATCCTTAACATAGAGATTTTATTTTAAGTTAAGGAAGAACTTAATGGAAATTTCAAAAGGATATTTTTCCAAAAAACTTTATTTTAAAAGACTAAGTGGAAGAGGGGTTCCAACGGCCCCACGGTTTCTATCACGATCCTCATTAGAGATTGTAGGTCCCCTTGCGTTACCCTAGGAGTGAACCCGTATAGGATGGGGATACCACAAGGATATAGATCTAATGGAAGGATGTAATTAATAACTCGGGACACGTTCTATAATCGGCCTGCCCACATTGGAGGTTGTAGTGGGAGGAATGTCCATAGAAAATGAGAGGAAACGGCCATCCCACGATGGAGTTATCCTCTAAATCATTACCTAGAAAGGAAATTAATTTGTGATGGTTACTACACTTAGCTTAAGGAACTGTTAATCTTCCAAAGAAGCTATGTCAGTTTTACTAAGAGCTAAATTAATTTCAGTGCACAAATTTATTTTCACAAACTAAATCATTTCTTTTATTTTTCAATTTTTTAGAAATGGTGGGAGTTCTTTTAGTCCTTTGGCCGTTATTCTCTGTGAGAATAAGTTAACGGGACTAAACTATGTGAATTGGAAGAGGAACCTAGACATAATACTCATAGCCAAGGGGTATAAGTATGTCCTTTACAAGACCTGCCCTGTGATCGAGAAAGGTTCCACCTCTGAGGAGCGAGAGTCTGAGAATGCATAGAAGAAGGCTGACGAAATGGCACTTTGCTATATGCTATCCTTTATGTCTAATGTGCTCCAGTCTAAACACGAGCACATGGCTTCTACGTATGACATTAATCAGTCATTGGCCACTATGTTCGCGGACAAAAGCTGACCCACAAGGCAGGAGGCTCTTCAAACTATAATAAATACTAAGATGGCTGAGGAAGAATCAGTCATAGAGCATATGCTCAAGATGATTGCTGCTTTCGAGGAGGTAGAAATTTTAGAGGCTATCATTGATCCCGAGAGCCAAGTGGACATGGTTCTCGAATCTCTACTAGGTTCCTTTACTTAGTTCAAACTAAATTACAATATGAACAAGTCAATTATGAGTTTGATTGAGTTGATAAAGGAACTCCAGATGGCAGAGAAGGTCATGAAGCCACATTTACAGGCCATGATTGCTAAGGTTTCTTCCTCAAGAACCGGGACTAAGCCTAGAAAGTTCAAAAGGAAGAAGGGAAATGCAGCAGCCCGGCCCAAGACCCAGCCCAAAGACAAACCTAAGGGCAAGTGCCTCAAATGTGGGAAGAAGGGACACTAAAAAAGGAGTGTCCAGATCTTCAAGCTAAGAAAAACCTCACAGGTAATGTTTTCTATCTACAGTCTATATCAATGGTTGGATCAACTTCCACTTGGATTGTTGATTCTGGAGCCACTGATTATAACTGTAACTCCTTGTAGGGGTTTAGAAAGATAAGAAGACTTAAGAAATGCGAACATGGATTACGCGTGGGAAATGGAGCACAAGTCTGGGCCCTTACAGTGGGAGAGTTGGATCTTGTTTTTTATTGTAAAAAAAAAAAAAGTGGTTTTAATAGATATTTTATATGTACCTGGTTTTCGTCAGAATTTGATTTTATTTGCAAAACTAATAAATTAATGTATTTTATATTCTGTATCTTTCCATTCTAGTATTTCTATCAGTAGAGATGGAGAAGTTTTATGTATTGGGTACATGTATAGAAATCTATTCTATTTAAACCCTATTAATAATTAATCAAATTACGCTTAATCTGAAACTTTAACTAAGAAGAGAAAGACCAATGTCAATGACTCATATCTTTGGCATCTAAAGTTGGGTCATAGCAACTCAACTAGGAGTCAGAGGCTAATCTATGATGGGCCTTTGGGCGCATTGAAATTGGAAAATTAGCCTCAATGTGAATCTTACCTGAAGGGAAAAATGATCAAAATGACTTTTGTCCCAAAGGCGGTTAGGGCCAAGAAAGTATTGATTCTTATTCACACTGATGTGTGTGGTCCCTTGTCTACACCAACTAGAGGAGGTTTTGAGTACTTCATCACTTTCACGGATGATTATACAAGGTTTGGTTATATTTACCTGATGAGGCACAAGTCTGACTCTTTTGATAAGATCAAGGAGTTTACGATTGTCAGACATGTAAATTAATCAAGACCTTACGATCAGATTGTGGTGGAAGGTACCTCCTAGGTGTATTCAAGGACTACATGGTACATCATGTGATAGCATCTTTGCTTTCTGCGTCGGGGACACCCCAGCAGAACGGAGTAGCTGAGAGAATGAACAAGACATTGATGGAAATGGTCAAAAGCATGATGTCTCATGCTACTCTTCAGGTATCTTTTTGGGGATATGCGCTGAAAATAGTGGCATAGATTCTGAACTTGATGACTTCCAAGTCAGTATCTTGGACTGCCTATGAGATATGAACTGGGTGTAAGCCAAGTTTGAATCATCTCAAGATATGGGGTTGTCCGGCTTATGTACTGATCAAGGGAGACAAGTTGGAACCAAGATCTGAATTATGCTATTTTGTTGGGTATCCAAAAGGAACAAAGGGTTGTTACTTTTATCATCCTAAGGAGCAGAAAGTACCAGTTAGTACCAATGCTAGATGCTTAGAGGATGATCAAAGTACTTTCACAAAAGGTTCAACTAGGTTGGAACTCGAGGAGAAGTTATCTTCGGAAGCAACTTCTTCTGACCCGATTGTGGAGCAAGAAGAGGCACAGCCTCAAGAGTCTATACAAATGGTGCCTCGTCGTAGTGGGAGAGTGTCTAGGGTTCCAGATAGATGGTATGTTGAAGCTTTTGAGTTGGTCTCTGATCATCAGGAGCAAGACCCCTCTAGATACGAGGAGTCAATTGCTAATACCGATGCAAATTTATGGCATGAAGCAATGAAAGCCGAGATTGAGTCTATGTACTTCAATCAGCTTTGGGATCTTGTAGCTTCACCTGAAGGGATAAAACCCATTGGGTGTAAGTGGGTGTACAAGAGAAAAAGGGGAGCAGATGGGAAGGTGAAAACCTGCAAAGCTAGGCTTGTGTTGAAAGGGTATACTCAGAAAGAAGCGATCGATTATGAGGAAACATTTTCCCCGGTGGCCATGCTTAAGTCCATCCGTATCCTCCTTGCCATCGCATGTTATTATAACTATAAGATATGACAAATGGATGTCAAGACGGCATTTTTAAATGGCCATTTTAGCGAGGACATCTTTATGCCCCAATCAGAAGGTTTTATTGCTAAATGCCAAGAGCATATGGTTTGCAAGCTTAAAAAGTCCATTTATGGACTTAAGCAGGCATCGAGAGCATGGAACATTCGTTTTGACGAGATTGTAAAGTCTTACGGTTTCATTCAAAACGAGGATGAACCATGCGTGTACAGAAAAGCTAGAAGGCATTAACGTGGTTTTTTTTGTTTTATATATAGATGACATTCTACTCATTAGAAATGATGTAGGGTCATTGTCATCTACAAATGTTTGGTTGTCTAGTCAATTTAGTATGAAGGACTTAGGAGAAGCCAGCTACATTCTTGGGATTAGACTTCTTAGAAATACGAAGCAGAGAATGATAAGATTATCCCAAGCCGCATACATTGACAAGATGTTGGCCAAGTACAGCATGGACTCATGTAAGGGAACTCTAATCCCTTGCAGAAGTGGGTTGTCACTTTCTTCAAGGGACTGTTCTAAGTCTCAAGAAGAAAAGGACTAGATGAGTAGGACTCCCTACGCTTCGGCTGTAGAAAGTCTCATGTACGCCATGCTGTATACTAGCTAGATATCTGCTTTGCCTTAGGCTTAGTTAGCAGATATCAGTCAAACCCTGGGGAGGTTCATTAGCAAGCTGTAAACCTCGGAACCACAAGAAGGGGAAGCACATCGAGAGGAAGTACCACTTGATCCGGGATTTCATTCAGAAACGGGAAGTCGTGGTGGAACCGATTACCTCAGATAACAATCTAACAGGTCCATTCACCAAGCCTTTGGCTAAGAGGGTCTTCAAGAGATACTTAGACGCCATTGGGATGGGCGCCTACAGACTTACCTAGCCTTAGAGTGCAAGTGGGAGATTGTTGCGAATGTGCTCTCTTAAACTAAGATTCTGATGTAAATATCGATATATGTTAACAAAGGAATTTATTTCAAAACCTCGTTTGTGAAATTATTTGCATCATTTGTTCACAATTTCGTTTGGAAAAGACCCATTGAGTTTAAATAAGTGATCCATGTGAATGGAGGTCTCTCACAGTAAGGTATGGATCATGGGTTATTTAAACACATAAACATTTATTCTTAGCTGATTGATGATAATGTGAATCTTATCATGTTTAGGTTATTATGTTATGAATTCCAATGGGGAATGGCTTACCTTTAGCCAGTGAGTAGTCCACTCACTTCATGACATAAGCGTATTTTGAATACGTAGAACATGACCTGTAGTAGTGGTTTCTGAAAGTACTATATGGTAGAAACCTAGACTACTACCGCTATAGCGTGGACTAGTACCTATGACTTGAGTATGAGTTGGTAGTCTGGCGAAGCTGGAAGCATATACTTTGATATGCTATAGTTAAGGTTCTATCGTAGGGCTAATATACTTGCATGTTGGGTATGTGTGATTAGTTAGTTAAGACAGACTTGTACAAGATAGTTTCTATATTGTATCGCTCCTTGTGGTTGTCTGACTGATCTAAATATCTAGGGCCCTGGGAAACATGACTTGGATGTTTGCTTTAGGGTAGCTCCCTTAGAAAGCGGAAACACTCCAAGAAGTCGTGGATCATTGGACTAGAAGCCTAAGGATGATAGTTGTCATTTAGAGGGGTGTTAGTACACTTCTTCCTCTCTAAATGTACGGCAATGTGTAGAGGGGTATTTTAGTCATTTTACCTGTAGGTCGAAGACTTTGCTAATGCAGCATTGTCCTTGGGGTCAACATTTCCTTATGGTGATATTAGAAAATATTTAAAAAGCAAAATACAGCTATTTATATAGTAGGGGTATTTTGGTTATTTTAGTAGCCAAGGCGATGTGTCCTTTTGGTCGTCGGAATAGCCCTTAAGTCCTAATCAATTTTTGGGTTGAGAAATTGATCTCAGTTGAGAGGAGTTTATTTTATTCAGAGAGTCTAATTTATTATTAGATTGAATAAAATAAATTGAGAAAAATTTATTATCTGGTATAATTGGTTAATTAATTATTTAGGGCCGAAGTCCAGTTTAAATAATTAGAAAATTAACCGGGACTTAAACTAGAGGAAAATAATTAATACTTTATTATTATTTATTAGGTTATTTATTTAATTAAACCCAAGAAATAAATAATTACAGTTTAATTATTTTTGGGTTTATTTGGGCACATTAATTATTTATTGGGTTATTTATTTAATCCCAAGAAAAATAATTTATGTTTATTATTTTGGGCTTTTCGAGTCCAAGAAAAATAATAAATATTATTTTGGCCCAATAGCCTAGACCATAGGATTTTTTCGGACATAGTTTAGAAGAGTTAAGGAGTTGCCAAAATTTATTTTGTTAATAATATTTGGGTGTTTGAAATATTAAATCCCGAGAATATTATTTTTATCAAAATAATTATTTTTGATTTCATGACTCTTGGCTTTCTGTGTGGAAAAATAAAATAAAATAAAATAAATGTCTTTGTTTCTCCCTCTCGTGTGTGACTATTGGCTTTCTGGCTTTTGGTGTTTCTTCACTAGCTTTTGTTTTCTTAACATAAGCTAAGCCTTGCAAGCCAACGGTGAGATGGTGGAAAAAACCTGATCCTCTTCTCAACCCATTTTCTATGTTCACTAACTAGAGGTTAGGCTGTAGAATATTCTGAGAATTGAAAAGCCTGGCATTCATTGCACCGGAGGTGAATAAGGAAGGCGGTGGGTTTTGCACTGGAGACTTCATCCCACGGATATCAAGAAGCTGTTTTTGGTGATTCAATTCATTCACCTACAATCTTCAAGGTTTAAGGCACCAAGAGGTATGATTTTAATCCCTCCATGCTGCTTCCATGCTCTGTTATGATTTTCTCCTCCATTTTTATTTCTACCATGAGCATGCTCTCTGTTTTTCAAATTCCTTCAAGTGGTATCAGAGTATTGGATTTGATTGGCTTAGGAAGCATGTTAGTTAATAAAAATGGAGAAGAATATTGTTTGGTGCTTAAACCTGTGATCCTTCACTGTTTTGGTATGGGATAGGCTTGATTGTAAGCTTCACCATTGAAGCATAGCATGCACTGTAATTTTCTGGCTTTGAGAATTTGATCGTGTAAACTCAATTTAAATGGGTATAGGAGGTTGTGGTTTTTGTTTTAGATGAGATTTTGTGATAGAAAATTGTCCAAAGAAGCCGCAGAAGAAACTGCAAAAAAAAAAAAAAGCCGAAGAAACCCAGAAGAAAAATTCGCGGAAAAGAAGAATACTGTTGCTAAGCCGCCGTGGTGCCGAGCCGCTGTCCGCTTGCTGTGTCTTGAGTCGTGTTGCAGAAGCTGACTCGGTGCTGGAAATTGGAGCCGATTGCAAATTTGCAATTGCTACAATTCGCGCGCAGGTCGGCAGAAGCGGATTGGGGCCAACATAAGGGCTGAAGCACGGGTCGACAGTAGAGAAAAGCCGAGGTGGTTCAGGGTCGCGGGCGGGCTCCACTGGTCGCGACTCTATGTGATCCGGTGCGGCTGGTGCACCAGGGCCGCGATGCACCGCAGAGCAAAAGGGCACGGATCCGGTGCACGTGGACCGCCAGTCAATTTTTGCAATTTTTTTTATTTTTTTTCTTTTCTGTTTTGGGTCCTATACCAGGCGAAGTTAATATTTTTGCAATAGTTTATATTCTTTGAATATATTTGCATGAAAAATATTAGTATGTGATTTTAGAATTAAATAAGATAATTAATTAATTAATTAATTAATGTGTTTAATTCTATTATTTGAGCAGTTAGGTTTAAAAAATAGAAAAGCATGAAAACGTTTACTGTTTTCTGGCATGCTATTTTTTTGTGTACCTATGTGCGCGGTTTCTCAAAGACCAAAGTCTTTGGGAATATTTTTGCAAGGAAAACATTTTTCTTTAAAAAATTAAATGGTTATTGTAACTTGAACAAAAATTAATCCTTAGATATTTTCTCAAAGAATTTAATCCTTGACATATAAAATATATTAGATTTAGATATTTTTGTAAGTTAAAATAGAAAGCCATTTTATTTTATTTTGCACAAGAAAATTGTTTTGTTAAATAAACTTGAGACCAAAGTCTCTAGAAAGTTTTAATTAGAAAATTTTTGAAATCATTAAGTTTTAACTTACATATAATTCGTCCAAGAAAAAATCTTTCAAAGGATTTAATCCTTGACATAGAGATTTTAATGGATTTAGATATTTTATTTTAAGTTAAGGAAAAACTTAATGGAAATTTCGAAAGGATATATTTCCAGAAAATTTTATTTTAAAAGACTAAGTATAAGAGGGGTTCCAACGGCCCTACGGCTTCCATCACGATTCTCATTAGAGATCGTGGATCCTCTCGCATCACCTTGGGAGTGAACCCGTATAGGATAGGGATACCACAAGGATCTAGATCTAATGGAAGGATGTAATTAATAACTCGGGACACGTTCTATAATCGGCCTGCCCACATTGGAGGTTGTAGTGGGAGGAATGTCCATAGAAAATGAGAGGAAACGGCTATCCCACGATGGAGTTATCCTCTAAATCATTACCTAGAAAGGAAATTAATTTGTGATGGTTACTACACTTAGCTTAGGGAACTGTTAATCTTCTAAAGAAGCTATGTCAGTTTTACTAAGAGCTAAATTAATTTCAGTGCACAAATTCATTTTCACAAACTAAATCATTTCTTTTATTTTTCGATTTTTCAGAAACGGTGGGAGATTTTTTTAGTCATTTGGCCGTTATTCTCCGTGAGAATAAGTTAATGGGACCAAACTATGTGGACTAGAAGAGGAACCTGGACATAATACTCACAGCTGAGGAGTATAAGTATGTCCTTTACAAGAATTGCCCTTGATCGGGGATGGTTCCACCTCCAAGGAGCGAGAGGCTGAGAAGGCATGGAAGAAGGCTGACGAAATGGCACGTTGCTATTTGCTAGCCTCCATGTCTAATGTACTCCAGTCTAAACACGAGCACGTGGCTTCTGCGTATGGCATTAGTTAGTCATTGGCCACTATGTTTGAGGATAAGAGCCGGCCTACAAGGCAACAGGCTCTTTGAACTATAATAAACACTAAGATGGCTGAGAGAGTATCAGTCGGAGAGCATATAATCAAGATGATTGTGGCTTTCGAGGAGGCAGAAATCTTAGGGGCTATCATTGACCCCAAGAGCCAAGTGGACATGGTTTTCGAATACCTACTAGGTTCCTTTACTAAGTTCAAACCAAATTACAATATGAATAAGTCAAATATGAGTTTGATTGAGTTGATAAAGGAACTCCAGATGGCAGAGAAGGTCATGAAGCCACATTTACAGGCCATGATTGCTAAGGCTTCTTCCTCAAGAACCGGGACTAAGCCTAGAAAGTTCAAAAAGAAGAAAGGAAATGCAGCAGCCTAGCCCAAGACCCAGTCCAAAGACAAACCTAAGGGCAAGTGCTTCAAATATGGGAAGGAGGGACACTAGAAAAAGGAGTGGCCAGATCTTCAAGTCAAGAAAAATCCCATAGGTAATGTTTTCTATCTACAGTCTATATCAATGGTTGGATCAACTTCCACTTGGATTGTTGATTCTGGAGCCACTGATTATAACTATAACTCCTTGTAGGGGTTTAGAAAGATAAGAAGACTTAAGAAATGCGAACATGGATTACGCGTAGGAAATGGAGCACAAGTCTGGGCTCTTACAGTGGGAGAGTTGGATCTTGTTTTTTATTGTAAAAAAAAAAAAGTGGTTTTAATAGATATTTTATATGTACCTGGTTTTCGTCAGAATTTGATTTTATTTGCAAAACTAATAAATTAATGTATTTTATATTCTGTATCTTTCCATTCTAGTATTTCTATCAGTAGAGATGGAGAAGTTTTATGTACTGGGTACATGTATGGAAATCTATTCTATTTAAACCCTATTAACAATCAATCAAATTACGCTTAATCTGAACCTTTAACTAAGAAGAGAAAGACCAATGTCAATGACTCATATCTTTGGCATCTAAAGTTGGGTCGTAGCAACTCAATTAGGATTCAGAGGCTAATCTATAATGGGTCTTTGGGCGCATTGAAATTGGAAAATTAGCCTCAGTGTGAATCCTACCTGAAGGGAAAAATGATCAAAAGGACTTTTGTCCCAAAGGCGGTTAGGGCCAAGAAAGTATTGATTCTTGTTCACACTGATGTGTGTTGTCCCTTGTCTACACCAGCTAGAGGAGGTTTTGAGTACTTCATCACTTTCACGGATGATTATACAAGGTTTGGTTATATTTACTTGATGAGGCACAAGTTTGACTCTTTTGATAAGTTCAAGGAGTTTATGGCTGAAGTGCAGGGTCGGACAGGTAAATTAATCATGACCTTACGATTGGATCGTAGTGGAGAGTACCTTCTAGGTGAATTCAAGGACTACATGGTACATCATGGAATAGTATCCTAGCACTCTGCGCCAGGGACACCCCAATAGAACGGAGTAGCTGAGAGAAGGAACAGGATATTGATGAAAATGGTCAGAAGCATGATGTCACTTGCTACTCTTCCAGTATCTTTTTGGGGATATGCCCAGGAAACAGCAGCATATATTCTGAATTTGGTGCCTTCCAAGTTAGTACCTAGGACTCCCTATGATATGTGGACTGGGCGTAAGCCAATTTTGAATCATCGCAGGATATGGGGTTGTCCGGCTTATGTACTGATCAAGGGAGATAAGCTGGAACCAAGATTAGAATTATGCTATTTTGTTGGGTATCCAAAAAGAACAAAGGGTGGTTACTTTTATCATCCTAAGGAGCAGAAAGTACTAGTTTGTACCAATGTTAGATACTTAGAGGATGATTAAAGTACTTCCACGAAAGGTTCAACTAGGTTGGAACTCGAGGAGAAGTTATCTTCGGAAGCAACTTCTTCTGACCCAATTATGGAACAAGAAGAGGCACAGCCTCAAGAGCCTGTACAAATAGTGCTTCGTTGTAGTGGGAGAGTGTCTAGGGTTCCAGATAGATGGTATGGAGAAGCTTTTGAGCTGGTCTTTGACCATCAAGAACAAGACCCACTAGATACGAGGAGGCAATTGCTGATGCCGATGCAAATTTATGGCATGAAGCAATGAAAGTCGGGATTGAGTCTATGTACTTCAATCAGGTTTGGGATCTTGTGGTTTCACCTGAAGGGATAAAACCCATTAGGTGTAAGTGGGTATACAAGAGAAAGAGGGGAGCAGATGGGAAGGTGGAAATCTCAATGCTAGGCTTGTGTTGAGAGGGTATACTCAGAAAGGGATCGATTATGAGGAAACCTTTTCCCCAGTGGCCTTGCTTAAATCCATCCGTATGCTCCTTGCCATCACATATCATTATGACTAAGAGATATGGCAGATGGATGTCAAGATGGCATTTTTAAATGGCCATCTTAGCGAAGACATCTATATATCCCAACCAGAAGGTTTTATTGTTGAAGGCCAAGAACATATGGTTTGCAAGCTTAAGAAGTCCATTTATGGACTTAAGCAAGCATCGAGAGCGTGGAACATTCGTTTTGACGAGACTATAAAGTCTTACGGTTTCATTCAAAATGAGGATGAACTATGTGTGTACAGAAAAGCTTGAAGGCATTAATGTGAATTTTCTTGTCTTATATGTAGATGACATTCTACTCATTAGAAATGATGTAAGGTCATTTTCATCTACAAAGGTTTGACTGTCTAGTCAATTTAGTATGAAAGACTTGGGAGAAGCCAGCTACATTCTTGGGATTAGACTTCTTAGAAATACAAAGCAGAGAATGATAGGATTATCCCAAGCCGCATACATTGACAAGATGCTGGCTAAGTACAGCATGGATTCATGTAAGGGAACTCTAATCCCTTGCAGACATGGGTTGTCACTTTCTTCAAGGGACTATCCTAAGTCTCAAAAAGGAAAGGACAGGATAAGTAGGACTCCCTACGCTTCGGCTGTGGGAAGTCTCATGTACGCCATGCTGTATACTAGGCCAGATATCTGCTTTGCCGTAGGCGTAGTTAGCAGATATAAGTCATACCCTGGAGAGGTTTATTGGCAAGTTGTAAACCTCAAAACCACAAGACGGGGAAGAAAATTGAGAGGAAGTACCACCTGATCTGGGATTTCATTCATAGACGGGAAGTCGTGGTGGAACCGATTACCTCAGATAACAATCTAACAGGTCCATTCACCAAGCTTTTGGCTAAGAGGGTCTTCAAGAGACACTTAGACACCATTAGGATGGGCACCTATAGACTTACCTAGTCTTAGAGTGCAAGTGGGAGATTATTGCAAATGTGCTCTCTTAAACTAAGATTCTGATGTAAATATCGAATATGTTAATAAAATAATTTATTTCAAAAACTCGTTTGTGAAATTATTTGCATCTTTTATGCACAATATCATTTTTAAAAAGACCCATTGAGTTTAAATAAGTGATCCATGTGAATGGAGGTCTTTCACAGTATGGTATGGATCATGGGTTATTTAAATATATAAACATTTGTTCTTAACTGATTGATGAGAATGAGAATCTTATCATGTTTAGGTTATTATGTTATGAATTCCAAATGGGGAATGGCTTACCTTTAGCCAGTGAGTAGTCCACTCACTTCATGACATAAGCGTATTTCGAATATATAGAACAAGACCTGTAGTTGTGGTTTCTAAAAGTACTATATGGTAGAAACCTAGACTACTACTGCTACAGCGTGTACTAGTACTCTATGACTTGAGTATGTGTTGGTAGTCTGGCGAAGCTGGAAGAATATATTTTGATATGTTATAGTTGAGGTTCTATCGTAAGGCCAATATACTTACTTGTTGGGTATGTGTGAATAGTTAGTTAAGACAGACTTGTACAAGATAGTTTCTACACTATATCGCTCCTTGTGATTGTCTGAATGATCTAAATATCTAGAGCCCTGGGAAACATGACTTGGATGTTTGCTTTAGGGTAGCTCCCTTGAAAAGCAGAAACACTCCAGGAAGTCGTGGATCATTAGACTAGAAGCCTAAGGATGGTAGATGTCATTTGGAGGGGTGTTAGTATACTTCTTTCTCTCTAAATGTACGGCGATGTGTAAAGGGGTATTTTAGTCATTTTACCTATAGGTCGAAGACTTTGCTAATGCAGCATTGTCCTTAGGGTCAACATTTCCTTATGGCAATATTGAAAAATATTTAAAATGCAAAATACCGCTATTTATATAGTAGGGGTATTTTGGTCATTTTAGTAGCCAATGCGATGTGTCTTTTTGGTTCTCGGAATAGCCCGTAAGTTCTAATCATTTTTTGGGTTGAGAAATTGATCTCAGTTAATAGGGGTTTATTTTATTCAGAGAGTCTAATTTATTATTAGACTGAATAAAATAAATTGAGAGAAATTTATTATCTAGTTTAATTAATTAATTATTTATTCAGGGTCGAGGTCCAGTTTGAATAATTCAAAAATTAACCGGGACTTAAACTAGAGGAAAATAATTAGTACTTAATTATTTATTGGGTTATTTATTTAATTAAATCCAAGAAATAAATAATTACAGTTTAATTATTTTGGGTTCATTTGGGCACAGTAATTATTTATTGAGTTATTTATTTAATCCCAAGGAAAATAATTAATTTTTATTATTTTGGACTTTTTGGGTAAAAAAAAAATATTATTTTGGCCCAATAGCCTGGACCATAGGATTTTTCTGAACACAGTTCAGGAGAGTTAAGGAGAAGCCAAATTTTATTTTGTTAATAATATTCGGGTGTTTGAAATATTAAATTCTGGGAATATTATTTTTATCAAAATAATTATTTTTGGTTTCATGACTCTTGGCTTTCTGTGTGGAAAAATAAAATAAAATAAAATAAATGTCTCTGTCTCTCCCTCTCATGTGTGACTGTTGGCTTTCTGGCTTTTGGTGTTTCTTCACTGGCTTTTGGTTTCCTAACATAAGCCAAGCCTTGCAAGCCAACGGTGAGATGGTGGAAAAAACCTGATCCTCTTCTCAACCCATTTTCTGTATTCACCAACTAGAGGTTAGGCTGTGGAATATTCTGAGAATTGAAAAGCCTGACATTCATTGCACCGGAGGTGAAGAAGGAAGGCGGTGGGTTTTGCACTGGAGACTTCATCCCACGGATAGCAAGAAGCTATTTTTGGTGATTCAGTTCATTCACTTACAATCTTCAATGTTTAAGGCACCAAGAGGTATGATTTGAATCTCTCTATGCTGCTGCCATGCTTTGTTATATTTTCTCCTCCATTTTTATTTATGCCATGAGCATGCTCTCTGTTTTTCAAATTCCTTCATATATGCCATGTTGAAGTTTAGTTAATCCAATCATCTTCTATCTATTAGTGTCCTAAATACGACAGAAATTAGATTGAAAAATCAATCTGTATTTTGTTTGATGAATCAACCTAGAAATGGAAATGAGATTGAAGTGGAAACTAGGGACCAGAAAATCATCTGTAAGAGTTAAATTATCTAAGAGCTTGGTAGTTTAGCTAACTGACCAATTTGGTTTTTGAAGTTACGCATGAAGGCCTCTAGGTTTCGAGTTGTAACATCGACCCATTGGAACTTAGTCTCCGTTATACTTACCAATTGGCCAATCAAATCTTCCAATGGTGGCTTTAAAGGTGCTATAGTGTTGGTCAGGGGGTTTTGCTTCCTTTGATTTCCTCCAAAATTGAAAGAACCCTGCCTAGGTTGATTCCCATTGCTCCAAGAGAAATTAGGGTGATTTCTCCAACCAGGATTATAGGTAGAGCTATAAGGATTGTTACCTGGCCGGACATTACCTGTGAAGGCTGCTTGCTCCGTAGTTTCTTTGAGTAACCCCATATTTTGGCATTCATGATTAGGGTGTCCTTCTCCGCAGAAATCACAATTTATGTTTAAAACCTGGCCTTGAGGCATCACCGTCTGTTCTATCTTTTGGGTTAAGGTGTCCACCTTAGCCTCTAATGCTGCCACAACATCCACTTTATGCACTCCTTGCGCTCGAGCTCTAGACCTTGCACTTTTCCAAGAATAGTTATTGGAAGCGAAATTTTCAATAAGCTCAAATACCTGTTCCGAGGTCTTATGATTGATGGAACCCCCTGCATAAGAGTCCACCACTTGCCGTGTTGTGAACGTGAGGCCATTCAAAAAGATAAGCATTTGCATTCCCAGCTCAAATCCGTGGTGTGGGCATTTTCTTAACATCTTCTTAAATTTCTCCCAACTTTCATATAAGGGCTCAGAATCTAATTGTTGGAAGGCAAAGATTTCATTCCTAAGTTTGGCTATCCTGACTGGAGGAAAATATTTGGCAAAAAAGTTTTCAGCTACGGCATTCCAAGTAGTGATGGAACCTGTAAGTAAAGACTTCAACCAAGATTTAGCTCTATCTCTCGAAGAAAAAGGAAAAAGTCTTAAATTTACGGCATCTTCAGAAACACCATTCATTTTGAAAGTATCACAAATCTCAAGAAAACTAGCTAAGTGAGCATTGGGATCTTCTTCAGGTAGCCCATCGAATTGAACCATATTTTGCACCATTTGGATAATGTTGGGCTTTATTTCAAAATTATTTGCATCTACCCTAGGCCTAGTGATACTCGAGCCTATGCCCGAGATTGCGAGTTTCACAAAGTCATCCATAACCCTCCTATAATTCCTAGCATTGTTGTTTTGAGCACCATCCATTTCGACGATCAAGTTCTTTTGAATTGTCCGGCGAATTTTTGACAATATCCTTTCGATTTTAGGGTCAAAATCGACTATCTCGCCTTCGGATTTTCGGGTCATGTACCAAGGATAACACCTAAGAAAATGAAAAGCAAGTTAGATAACAGAATTAATGATTAAAACAAAATTAGAATGTTACAAAGTTAGTACATTAACATAGGCAAAGTTAGTAGGTTAGGTTAGGTTACAAGGGTATACAAGAATACATGAAATACAAAAAATAGTACCTTTTTGCAAAAAGAACAATTATACATAATTTACATATTTACGTATTTACATATTTATATGGTTAAATCAACAAAATCCAAATTTTCATGATATTATTCCCCGGTAATGGTACCAAAAACTTGATGTGTTATTTATTTAGGTATAAAAATCACATAAAAACTAAGCACATTCCCAATCAAGTTTATATTAAAACGTTAAACCCAATTACACATATGAGCAAGCATACTCATCATTAACATAGCATAGGGTTCAAACGAGTGTTGATCCTCTAGGAACAAGTATTGATTCAAAGACGAATCATTTTCAAGAAGGGGGAAATGATGTCAATCATCATAGGCATGAAGGCCATTTCCAGGAAGGGGGAGGAATGACCAAATCACACTTCATGGCTCCTTAGGTGAGATCGCTATTCAACAGGATTGAAGGGGGTTTTCAAAGTAACTAATTTAACAAACCAAGAACCAAAGAGTGTGTAAAGAAATGGATGCCAAAGGAGATACCAAATGGAGTACAAAGAAGACAATAATCCTTGTGGAGGGTCAAGTAGCCACATAGCCAAGGATTGAACATCAAGGGAGATAGAGATGGAATGCAATCTAAGGTAGCTTCAAGGAGGAACAAACTTGACTTCAAGTCTATTTGGAAGGTCAAGGAAACAACTAAAATAAACTTGGAGGTCAAGAACAAGCTATGGGTTGCAAAACATCAAGAAAATAGTGAAGAAATGGATCCACCCAAGAAAAATTGGGCAGCTCAACGCCAGCCCAACCAAGGCGAACTGGTGCCAACTGTGGTCTGTTGAAGATGCTTTCAGACTAGCATTGAACGGGCACTAGGTCTAGCCCAAATCTTCCTTTTTTACCTTGTTTTAGCTTTTTACATTTCTATTTTGATCCCCATGACTTTTATTATGTTTGTACATATTTTAAGACATGTAATAGGGCCTAAAAACTTTTGTTAAGGCCATCTAATTTCTATGCTTTGTTTACTGTTAGTTAGGGTAACTTGGGGCCTATAAATACCCCATTATAGCCTCTTTTGTAATAGAATTCAGATTTTAGATTCCAAAGATTGAATAGAGTGTTGAACTCTTGGAGAGGAGAGTTCCTCCTTAGTTCTTCCTTTCAAGACCAAGCAAAGGAATTAGACCCACCTTTGTTTAAAGTCTCTAAAATCCTTAGGTTAATCCAACTTGTTTCTTCATCTTGGGTATTGGGTAGATTTATTCTTACCTATTGTTCTTGTTGGAAAACGTAGAAGGGTGCCTACTTTTCTCCATCCCACTTGTTCTTAAATTCTTTATAGATTCAAGAGTGTTTAGGTATTAAAGTAGTTGGCTAAATCCTATTAGAATTTTGGATTCTAGTTCTTCATTCACCTAGGGTTCTTACTTTATAGGCATTTTGGTATAAAATTGGATGACCAATTCTTGAGTCTTTGTTCTTGAGTCTAATTTCCAAAATTTGGCACTCCCGAGCTCGTATCAATGGACAAGAGAGGGTAGGTAAAAAAAGAGTGAACTACTTTGCAAAAGGAAGTAAGGTTATAGAAGCAATAGAAGTTAGGGGATCGATTATTCTTCTTACTTGCAAAGAATATATGTTTATACTAATGATTCTACTTTGTCTTTACCTAATAAAATTGCAATCATTCTCTAAGAGTTTGACGATGTTTTTTCAAAAGAGGTGCTCAGAGATTTACCACCATGAGAAGAATCAAGAATCAAATAGATTTTGTACTCGGAGCCATTATCCCCAACCGACCGGCCTATAGAATCAATCCGGAGGAGGCCAAGGAATTACAAAAGCAAGTAGAATAATTATTTGAGAAGGGATATGTAAGAAAGAGCTTAAGCCTATGTGCGGTTCCGGTTCTCTTGGTCCCCAAGAAGGAAAGGACATGGAGAATGTGTGTGGATTGTCACTCTAACAACAACATCACGGTTAAGTATCGCTATCCCGTTCCTAAACTAGATGACTTGCTTAATGAGTTGTTTGGTGTATGCATATTCTCTAAAATTGATTTGAAATCCAGTTATCACCAAATTAGGATTAAGTAAGGGGATGAGTCACTAAAAAAAAATTTCTCACTAATAAGAAGCCATCGCATTTGATAACCGAGCTGTCGTATTTGCCAAATATGACAGCTAAACGACGGTTCTATGACCATCATATAAAGTCTCGTCGTTTTTGTTCAACAATAGCAACCAAACCATCGTATTTGCCTAATGCGACAAGTTAATAAGACGGCTCTACAAAAGTATCATATTTAATCATTGTAGAAGGCTTAAAGACACGGTTACACAAACTATCGTATTACCAAACAATACTGTGTATTTGATAAGCAAATACGACGGTTTTGTGACTGTTGGTTAATCAAATGTGCCATTATTTACTTTTCAGAAATGCGACAGTTCTAGCTGTTGTATTGTTAGGATTCGTGGACTCCTAAACGCGAAAAACATCCACGAATCCTTTCTGAGGATCCAAGTAAACAATTAAGAAGATCGTAGGTTTGCAGAATTACCTCTAGTTGGTGAAATCGATATCCTTTGATTCCGATGGTGCTGCTGCACGTGCAACCCAAATGATCACCAGATGCTGCAGTGCGTGAACGTCCTCTATCGAATACACACCGCGAACTACTCGTCACCCGGGGAGTGCTAGCGCCTAGAGTTTGAAAAGGTTTTTTTTTTCTAGTAGAGAATGGCACGAATGTTCTCAACAGAATTAGACTCTTGAAAAGACGGCTAGGGTTTTCTTAAAAACCCCCGAACCTCTTAGAGTCCAACCCTAATAATATCTTATCATATTTTAATGTAAATTCAAATTAAATTAAAATTGATATGATAAGATTCTGTCATTATCTCGGTTATTTAACCATTTAATTTACTGAGTCAGATTCTTATAATCTGGACACTATCCGGATACATTGAATGTGGACATATTTCCAAATTCATTGTATCTGGTAAATTTTCTAAGTTCGATTAACTTAGACATATTTCCAAATTCATCAAATCTGGTTACCAGAAAAATAACTTAACAAGTTCGCTTATTGTGTGACCCTATAGGTTCATTTAACACTGGCAGTGTGCCCAAATCATATTTAAATGGCGCACAAGTTATAAGTGGTTTCTAGGAAAACATTATAACTATCCAAGTTAATTGAAGATCGATGATCTCTTTGAACCAAAGCATAATTTTATATTTAATCCTTTTGTCACACGATATCCAGATTAATCATAAGGCACGGAGCATGTCATCCTTATTAAGCTTAATCAATTATTTCTTGATTTTATAGCAGACTGTTCAAAAAAATGATATCAATATCTTAGATTGATATATTTGAGCACGGCCATGCATTTTAACAGTCTAACTTATCAAGGGGCCCATGGATATCTCTCCCATAATTGAGAGGGACAAATTCTTTCACTATCATTCATATTCCTCTAATTGATTTATTCTATATCCAACAGTAGTCTAATTTATTATCTTATTAAAGACAACTTTAGACAACGTAAAAATATAGAATTTATCAGGTAGGAAACTATGATGAATTTATGTCGAATGACTTTTAATATCATTATGGCTAGAAAGTACCTATGACATGTTCCATGAAGTACTCTCACAGTGGGTCATGTCCAATACAATATTCTCTAACATTTATTTATGTTTTGACTTGATATCAGAAATATCCATAACCAGTAAAACATAGTCATCAAGTCACAAACATACTAATCTTAATTTATTATTATTCCAATAATAATAATTGATTAGGGACAGTTTTAGAATAGTCATTGTATTTACTGTAGGGTTTTACTATCAAGTCACGTACTTGATGACCACAAAATAAAATGCACTATTCATGGAAAGAAAAACCTCATATTATTATATAAAACAAACGACAATAGTATAAGTACAAATTGACTCTAGGGCATATCCCTAACAGTCTCCCACTTGCACTAAGACCAATTTGGCATAAGCTGTAATCCCATTGATCTAGTATGACTATCATGTTTAGACGATGGGAGAGGCTTTGTCAGTGGATTACAACATTGTCATCAGTTGATACCTTGCATACTTTGATATCTCCTCTATCAACAATTTCTCGAATGAGATGAAAACGTCTAAGTATATATTTGGATCGCTGATGTGATCTTGGTTCCTTAGCTTGTGCAATGGCTCCATTGTTGTCACAATAGAGAGCCGCTGGGTTCACAATACTAGGAACTACATCTAATTCTGTAATGAACTTTTTAATCCAAACTGCTTCTTTAGCTGCAGCTGAGGCAGCTACATACTCAGCTTCTGTAGTAGAATTGGCCACAGTATCTTGATTTGAACTTTTCCAGCTTATAGCACCTCCATTCAAACAAAATAGAAACCTGATTGCGATCTATAATCATCTATGTCGGACTGAAAACTAGCATCAGCTCGCCTTCTTGTCCTCCATAAACTAAGAACATATCCTTATTTCTTCTTAAGTACTTTAATATGTTCTTGACAACAGTCCAGTGTGGCTCTCCAAGATTTGACTGGAACCTACTCGTCATGCTCAATGCATATGATACATCGGGTCGAGTACATAACATGGCATACATGATAGACCCTATAGCGGAAGCATAAGGTATCTTGTTCATACGCTCTTCATCATACTTCATAGAAGGACTTTGAGTTTTGCTGAGCTTAATGCCATGTGACATTGGTGAGAATCCTCTCTTAGAGTATGCATACTGAACCATTTCAGTACTTTGTCAACGTATGTACTTTGACTTAGTCCAATTAGCTTTCTAGATCTATCTCTATAGATCCTTACACCTAGAATATAGGCAACTTCACCTAAGTCTTTCATTGAAAAACAATTTCCCAACCATGTCTTTACACTTTGTAGAGTTGGGATGTCATTTCCAGTGAGTAAGATGTCATCAACATAAAGTATCAAAAAGACTATTGCATTCCCACTTGTTTTCTTATAGACACAAGGCTCGTCTTCATTTTTTATGAAGTTAAATTCTTTAATTGCTTCATAAAAACGAAGATTCCAGTTTCAAGATGCTTGCTTTAATCCATAAATGGATCTTTAAAACTTGCACACTTTATTAGAATTTAAAGGATCACCAAAACCTTCAGGTTGTGTCATGTACACATCCTCGAGTAAGTTTCCATTGAGAAACGCAGTCTTGACATCCATTTTCCAAATCTCATAATCATAATATGTTACTATGGCAAGAAGAATTCTAATAGATTTAAGCATTATAACTGGTGAAAAGGTTTCATCATAGTCTATACCATGAGTTTGTCTATAACCTTTTGCTACTAGTCGTGCTTTGTAAGTATGCACATTTCCCTTCATGTCTGTTTTCTTTTTGAAAACCCACTTACACCCAATGGTTTTTAAACCTTTAAGTGGATTAACCAAAGTCCAGACTTGGTTATTATACATGGATTGCATCTTAGACTTCATAGCCTTTAACCATTTTCCAAAGTCAGAACTCTTAATAGCTTCTTGATAGGAAGTGGGCTCATCATTAACCATAAGCTCCACATTATGATCGTTAGTGATGAGCAATCCATATCTCTCAGGTTGCTGACGAACCCTATCAGATCTTCAAGGTCCTTGTTCTATAGAAGTAGGCTCATCTTGGACTTGTGAGCCACCTAATCAAGGTTCATTATTTGGTTCAGGCACTAATTGTGGCTCTTAAATCTCATCAAGATATATTTTACTCCCACTGATTCTTTTGGAAATAAATTCCTTTTCAAGAAAGAATCCATTTCGAGCAACAATTACTCTATTTTCTTTTGGGCGATAAAATTGATATCCTTTAGTTTCTTTAGGATACCCCCACAAATATGCATTTATCCGATTTAGGTGCAAGTTTATCAAATAATAACCGCTTTACATAAACTTCACAACCCCAAATCTTCAAAAATAACAAACTAGGTTGTCTCCCAATCCATATCTCATATAGCGTTTTCTAAAGAATGCCACAGTCCATATCTCATAGATTTAGTATGAATGCCACAGTCTCCATGGTATAACCCCAAAAGGAGATTGGAAGATCAGTTTGACTCATCATTGATCGAACCATATCTAATAAAGTCTGATTTCTCCGTTCAGATACACCATTCCATTGAGGTGTTCCAGGTGGAGTTAATTGGGATATAATTCCACAATTTTTTAGATGCTCGTCAAACTCGTGACTTAAGTATTCACCACCCTGATCTGATCGAAGTGTTTTGATACTTTTACCAAGCTAATTTTGAAATTCTTTGAATTTCTGGAACGATTCATATTTGTGTTTCATCAGATACACGTAGCCATATCTGCTGAAATCATCTGTAAATGTAATGAAGTACTGAAATCCTCCTCTAGCATGTGTATTCATTGGTCCACATACATCAGTATGTATTAGGCCCAATAAATCAGTTGCCCTTTCATTTTATCTCTTAAAGGGCGTTTTAGTCATTTTACCTAATAAACAAGAATCACATGTTTCGTAAGATTCTAAATCAAACGATTTTAGAAGCCCATCATTATGAAGCCTTGTTATGCGTTTCTCATTTATATGGCCCAAACGACAATGCCAAAAGTAAGTCTGATTTAAATCATTGGATTTCAATCTCTTAGTATTAATATTATAGATAGACTTGTTGGAAGATCCACGAAGATTGAGAATATAGAGCACATTGGATAATGAAGCATCTCCATAAAAAATACCGTTTTTATTAATGGAGCAAATGTTATTCCTAATAACAAATTCAAAACCTTCTAAATCCAAACAAGAAACTGAAATAATATTCCTACTCATAGCAGGAACATAAAAATAATCATTCAGTTCTAAAACAAGCCCACTAGGCAAAATTAATTCAAAAGTTCCTACAGTTACTGCAACAACTTTTGCTCCATTCGCAACTCGTAGGTCCACCTCACCTTTTGCCAAGGCTCTACTCCTTTTTAGACCCTGCACATTTACACAAATGTGAGATCCACAACCGGTATCCAATACCCATGAATCAGAAGTAGACAAATTAATTTCTATAACATAAATACCTGAAGCGACAGTCTCACTGTCCTTCTTTTTCTTTACTTCCAAATAGAGCTTGAAATTTCTTAACCAATGTCCTTGTTCTCCACAATCGTGGTAAGCTCCCTTCTTTGGTGTCTTGGCCTTAGGTTTGGGCTTGAACTTGGACTTTGCCTTGTCCTTACCCTTACTAGCCATGACTTTGCCCTTTTGGTTGTTCTTTTTCCCTTTCCCTTTTTGAACCATTAGAGCACTAGGAGTACTCTTCTTAATGTTCAGTTCAGCTTGTTTTAGCATCCCATGCAATTCAGTAATGGATTTCTCCATGTTATGCATGTTAAAATTCATGACAAACTGGTCATACTCAGGAGGTAATGAGCCCAAGATCAAATCTGTGGCCATGTCATGATTAACAGAAGCACCAAGCTTATCAAGATGATCAAGATAGCCCTTCATTTTAAGGATATAAGCACTTACCGAGGTGCCAGAAACCATCTTACATGCATTTAACGCCGTATGAGTTTCAAATCTCTCTTGTCGTGCTTGCTCTGGAACATTTCCTTGAGATGCACAATCATGTCATATGCCTCTGCTTGTTCAAATTGTTTTTGAAGTTCAGAGTTCATAGTTGCTAGCATGAGGTAAGTAACATCGTTGGAGTCATCTTTATGCTTACTATAAGCATCTTTTTCAGCTTTTGAGGCGTTATTTGTTGGAGCAGGGGAATAGGATTTTCAAGAACATAGAGCTTTTTTTCTTGCTTAAGAATGATTCTTAAGTTTCGTGCCCAATCAAGAAAGTTAGTCCCACTAAGCTTGTCTTTCTCGAGCACAGATCGCAATGAGTTATTCCAACTGTTTGTTGCCATTATCTACATACAAAATATGCAAAGTAATTAATTTTGAGGCTTTAATGAAAAACTCCCACTAAAAGCATTTAAACCTTTTGAAACTTCAACATTTTGATGTTTCGAAGTGGGTAAAAGATTTTTTTTCATAAACATTTTATTTTAATCATAAGTAAGCTTTGGATTTAATCTTATAATTAAATAAAAATCAAATTTTAATGAGATAGGCATCAAATGTCCCGGCTAAAATATCTCAAATAATGCCCTAGGCCCAAAACTATTTTGATAGCCTAGTTAAGTCAAACCATATCAAACATATGGAAAACTATTTTCCATCTTGTCTCACTTAGATAATCAAAAGCATCCTACTTTGGCAGGAATGGCCATATGATGATCCAAGTAATAACAAGTGTTTGATTTTGGAAGGCATTTAACACTTAATTTTTTTTTTATTAAAAATTTGATTGTAGTAAGCATGACATAAACATATCAAATATGCATGCATGACATAAATAAAAAGTGACATAGCATGGCCCATAACCTATGTTGATCATCACGAGCAAAATGAAGATCAAGGTGATCAATCTAGGTATATGAACTCCTTCAGCATTCTCTAATGCCTTGAGCATACTCCCCCTTAGTTGTGAATGTTGGCCGCCGTCTTCTTTTACATTAGATAGTAAAATTAAAATAATACCTATTCTAGGAAAGAAGTACAATTTTATAACAATGAAAAATGACACGTATGCCGTATTTAAAAATTACAACTTAAAACAACCAGAATATAACTTGCCAATTACATTGGGATAAAACGGACCATGCTATGCACTATTCAAAATAATCCACAACTACAATCAAAAATACAAATGAATAACACATAACGAACAATTAGTCGGGGTTCCAAGGGGCAACGCCCCTGCGGGGTCCAAGGGGTAGTGCCCCTGGCAAAGGTCCCACTGGCCGGTCAGCAGGCGGGGGTCTCCGGGGGCAGCGCCCCCGGAAGGAAAAACGATTTTTCCTTCTCTCATTGAATGAGATTTCGCCTTCCGATTCCCGAATATTAATCAAATTAACATTCAGACCCCTTAATAACCATCACCGTGAAATTTTAATATTATAGACAATCTGCAATCCCTTTTAATCATATTCGTATAGATAACATATTATCATGGCCGATTAATACAAACAATTTGCAAATATAGAACCACGGATAGCATACTTACGATACCATATCATATTAAAACAGACTAGTTTACAGACAATCTGTAAATAATCTGGTATGATCGTGCAATTAAGACGCACATATTAAACTTAATTCAGGCAGTCTGCATGATAAGTATTCTAAAATCATAATCATGCGAACATGCTGATATACACCATTTAAAATATATCATACATATCCACAACAATACGATTAATACAAATGAATCAACCTAATCGTTTAGCAAGTTGCTCTGATACCACTGTTAGGATTCGTGGATTCCTAAATGCGAAAAATATCCACGAATCCCTTCCGAGGATCCAAGTAAACGATTAAGAAGATCGTAGGATTGCAGAATTACCTCTGGTTGGTGAAATCGATATCCTTCGATTCCGATGGAGCTGCTGCACGTGCAACCCGAATGATCACCAGAAATTGCAGTGCGCGAACGT
Source organism: Voacanga thouarsii (assembly GCA_026120185.1). NCBI lineage: Eukaryota > Viridiplantae > Streptophyta > Magnoliopsida > Gentianales > Apocynaceae > Voacanga > Voacanga thouarsii. The sequence continues at coordinate 1,210,870 of JANUWF010001246.1, read as the reverse complement.
CATCTATCGAATACACACTGCGAACTCACTCGTCACCCGGGGAGTGCTAGCGCCTAGAGTTTGAAAGGGTTTTTTTTCTGATAGAGAATGGCACGGATGTTCTCAATAGAATTAGACTCTTGAAAAGACGGCTAGGGTTTTCTTAAAAACCCCCGAACCTCTTGAAGTCCAACCCTAATAATATCTTATCATATTTTAAATTCAATTCAAATTAAATTAAAACTGATATGATAAGATTCTGTCATTTCTCGGTTATTTAAACAATTAATTTACTGAGTCAGATTCTTATAATTTGGACATTATCCAGATACATCAAATGTGGACATATTACCAAATTCATTGTATCTGGTAAATTTTATAAGTTCGATTAACTTAGACATATTTCCAAATTCATCAAATCTGGTTACCAGAAAAATAACCTAACAAGTTCACTTATTGTGTGACCCTATAGGTTCATTTAACACTGGCAGTGTGCCCAAATCATATTTAAATGGTGCACAAGTTATAAGCAGTTTCTAGGAAAATATTATAACTATCCAGGTTAAATGAAGATCAATGATCTCTTTGAACCAAACCATAATTTTATATTTAGTCCTTTTGTCACATGATATCCAGATTAAGCATAAGGCATGAAGCATGTCATCCTTATTAAGCTTAATCAATTATTTCTTGATTTCATAGTAGACTATTCAAAAAAATGATATCAATATCTTAGATTGATATATTTGAGCACGGCCATGCATTTTAACAGTCTAACTTATCAAATGGCCCATGGATATCTCTCTCATAATTGAGAGGGACAAATTCCTTCACTATCATTTATATTCCTCTCATTGATTTATTCTATATCTAACAGTAGTCTAATTTATTATCTGATTAAAGACAATTTTAGACAACGTCAAAATATAGAGTTTATCAAGTAGGAAACTATAATGAATTTAGGTCGAATGACTTTTAATATCATTATGGCTAGAAAGTACTTATGACAAGTTCCATGAAGTACTCTCACAGTGGGTCATGTCCAATACAATGTTCTCTAACATTTATTTATGTTTTGACTCGATATCACAAATATCCATGACTAGTAAAACATAGCCATCAAGTCACAAACATACTAGTCTTAATTTATTATTGTTCCAATAATAATAATAATAGATCAGGGACAGTTTTAGAATAGTCATTGTATTCATTGTAGGGTTTTACTATTAAGTCACGTACTTGATGACCACAAAATAAAATGCACTATTCATTGAAAGAAAAACCTCATATTATTACATAAAACATAACGATAATAGTATAAGTACAAATTGACTCTAGGGCATATCCCTAACACGTATTTGATTAAATTTTTTTTTAAAAAATAGTTTCTTGGTATTTAGGCCTATCCACTTGCAATTTCAAACCAAATACAATCTGTTCAACTCATTCAATACCAATCACAACAAAACACAATGTGCTTAATGCCAAACAAATCAAAATCAATCTATTGAACATTAAAATCATAAATAATCTATAAACTCCACAGGAGAAGTAATACTACATATATAACAAGTAGAAAATACCAGGGAATCTATTAGAAATAGTAGTACATGTAAAACAAGAAGAAAATGAGAATACATCAGTCATCACGAACAGTCTCGTCAGCATCACACGAGACAAAGGGTCGAGAATGTTAGGATTCGTGGACTCCTAAACGCGGAAAACATCCACTAATCCCTCCCGAGGACCCAAGTAAATGATTAAGAAGATCTAAGGTTTAAGAATTACCTCTGGTTGCTGTAATCGAAATCCTTCGATTCTGATTGCGCCGTTGTACGTTCAACCCGAACAATCACCAGACGCTGCAGTATGCGAACGTTCTCTATCAGATACACACCGCGAACTCACTCAATACCCGGGGAGTGCTAGCACCTAGGGTTTGAGAGGTTTTTTTCCTCTTCTGGTAGAGAATGGCACGAATGTTCTCAACCGAAAAATTGGACTTTTGAAAAGACGGCTAGAGTTTTCTTAAAAACTCCCGAACCTCTTAGAGTCTAACCCTAATAATATCTTATCATATTCTAATTTAAATTGAAATTAAATTAAAACTGATATGATAAGATTCTGCATCTCGGTAATTTAATTAATTAATTTACCGAGTCAGATTCTTATAATCTAGACATCATCCAGATACATCGAATGTGGACATATTTCCAGATTCATTGTATCTGGTAAATTTTCTAAATACGATTAACTTAGACATATTTCCAGATTCATCGAACCTGGTTACCAGAAAAATAACCTAACAAATTCACTTATTGTGTGACCCTATAGGTTCATTTAACACTGGCAGTGTGCCTAAATCATATTTAAATGGCCCACAAGTTATAAGCGGTTTCTAGCAAAACATTATAACTATCCAGGTTAAATTAAGATCGGTAATCTCTTTGAACCAAACCATAATTTTATATTTAGTCCTTTTGTCACACGATATCCAGATTAAACATAAGGCACGGAGCATGTCATCCTTATTAAGCTTAATCAATTATTTCTTGATTTCATAGTAGACTGTTCAAACAAATGATATCAATATCTTAGATTGATATATTTGAGCACGGCCATGTATTTTAACAGTCTAACTTATCAAGGGGCCCATGGATATCTCTCCCATAATTGAGAGGGACAAATTCCTTCACTATCATTCATATTCCTCTAATTGATTTATTCTATATCCAACAGTAGTCTAATTTATTATCTGGTTAAAGACAACTTTAGACAATGTCAAAATATAGAATTTATCAAGTAGGAAACCGTGATGAATTTAGGTCGAAGGACTTTCAATACTATTATGGCTAGAAAGTACTTATAACATATTCCATGAAGTACTCTGATAGTGGGTCATGTCCAATACAATGTTCTCTAACATTTATTTATGTCTTGACTCGATATCACAAATATCCATGGCCAGTAAAACATAGCCATCAAGTCGCAAACATACTAATCTTAATTTATTATTATTCCAATAATAATAATCGATCAGGGACAGTTTTAGAATAGTCATTGTATTCATTGTAGGGTTTTACTATCAAGTCACGTACTTGATGACCAACAAAACAAAACTCACTATTCATGGAAAGGAAAGCCTCATATTATTATATAAAACATAATGACAATAGTATAAGTACAAATTGACTTTAGGGCATATCCCCAACAGAGAAGTGGAATCAACACCCGAAGATGTCGTAGATGCACTAGATGGTGGTATAGCTACTTAGCAAATGCACCTACATCAAATCTGATCCTTCGCTTTCTCAGTGGGCTCAGACTCAGGCAACATCTGTCATTTTTTCTCTAATTGATCCTACATAATTGTGAAATAATATATCAAATTTAAAGTAGGTAACTGAATTGTATTTGTCATATTTTAATAATTCAAGAAAATTAATCTTTAAAAATTCCTTCAATAATCTCTACAGTTAAACTATCAGCCTGTCGACCAAATGATTATAGTAGCCCTTTGCTCAATCTTACCAAATCTCATCATTACTATCTCTTTCTTACCATAGGTCCCAGGTATACTTTAAGTTTTGACAGAACTGAACAAACCAATCTCTCTCATCTTTTCTCACTATTCCCGGTATCATCTTTTCTCCTTCCTCCTTATCTCTTTCTTTCCTCAGTCCTCCCTCCCCTCTTCCCTCCCTCCACATGTCACTCTCTCTTCCTTTTCTTCCTTATCTCTTTCTCTCCTCAGTCCTCCCTCCTCGCGTTTTAAGTTGGCCAGTTTAATTTATGCGACGGCGCACGAACTCCAATACACTAATTTTCTATAATTGCATTCATATTAAACTATCTCTATTGATGACATATCTTTTTCCTCGCACAGATATATATACTTCTCTAGTTTTTCTTCCTCTTTATTTGAACCCTTCACGCAAAATTTACTCTCTCAATCATTAGTGGACTTCGAAAAATCACAAAGGGATCGGGATTTCTACTTCGGTTCTCTTTCTTAGAGATGGGGAGTCATAATTCATTTCAGATGTGGTTAAATTTTGATGTGTTTTCCTTTCCAAGCCAACCACTTCCTCTTGATTTTAGGTGAAATACTTTTGAGGACTTTTTTTTTTCTTTTTTTTTTTTTTGGCTTTTCACCTATTTTAGACATGCTGCTTTAGATTTCTTATTTGATCTACCTATTCAAGAGACTACTTTTGATGTTGTTCCTCTGATGGAGGATATGCTTATGCATGATCCTTTCTACTCCTTAATGAATTTTGAACAAAGCCAGAACATGGTTCAAGATTATCATACATTAGAGCTCACGATTCTAAAAAATTACAAAGACTTCCGTTGAATGGCAGTACCTTTACTGAGGTTATTTTTCTTTTTCTATAAGAAATATGGAGTGGTCTTTGCAATGAATTTGGAGCGAGGAATCATGAAATGTGTCTTGAATTTAATATTGAGGCGAACCAGCCGCTGGTATTGTGTGACGGCAGGTAAGGTATCACTTCAGATGAAATTCTTGTGGAGAAGAAGATGATCAAGAGGCAAAGAGAGGAGAAAGGTAGTAGCTCCAAGACATTATTAAGAGCAATCATTTCGAAGTACTTTTACATGCCAATCACTCGGGCGGCCAAAGAACTGAATGTTGGCCTAACCCTTCTCAAGAAAAGATGTAGGGAGTTAGAAATTCGTCGATAGCCTCACAGGAAGTTGATGAGCTTGGAGACCCTAATCAAGAATGTTCAGGTTCTCTCTCACTCACACTTGTGCATGAAGAACTAATAATTATATAGCTCCAAAGATAACAAAGAACTAATAATTTGAGAGCATGCCTTTAGATTTGTAGGAGGTGTAAAATAAATAAGAATGAGGACATATGGCTGAGAAGAAGTTGAGAGAAGCCATTGAGATACTGAAACGTGAGAAGAAGTTGATAGAAGAAATTCCTGATACGCAGTTGGAGGACCAAACAAAGAGACTAAGATAAGCAGGCTTCAAGGCCAACTATAAGAAGAGAAAACTCATGGGGATGATGAAATTTCAATACTCATTTCACAGTAACTTCACGACTAATTCTATTGTTGCTAGTCTAGATTCTGGCCCAAGGGAGGAGGAGGAGAGAAGGATGCCGATGAAGAGGATCTAAAGTTCATAATTGCTTACTGTTTGTCTTCCTCTAATGAAAACATATTTCAAGCTTGAATAATCTTTTACGCAATAATAAAACTTAAATTTATCTTCTAATTTTTCTTGAAGATCAGGGGTCTATATATGACTATGGTGATTCTTATATCATGTAATATGGATCTAGAGTCTAGACTGAGTAAATTTTGCATTATGAAGCTCATCATGGAACTTGGGTAGTTATTACAAAATAGCCTCTATTCTATTTTATCCAAAATTTGTCAGCTCTATTGAAAAAGAACTACAAGCATTCATCCTAAAGCTCAGCGAGACGAGGGACAATCAAGAGGAGGAAGCAATCAGAAACAAATCCAAGGGCAAAACTAATTGCTATCCTGACTTCTACAAAGAAAACATTTTGATAGAGTTTTCCATATAAATTAAATACTTTCCAGGCACTAGGCACCTCAAAATGTACAATTATGCAATTTAACCAACAAAAAACTCATAAAAACAATCCAATCATTTAATAAAACTAGTTTAAGTCTTTATAGTATAAAACTAACTCAAGGGTAATCACCTATTACCCATGGAAAGTAATCACCTATCACTCATGGGGAATGATCACCCATCACTCACAGGGATCTAGTAATGAAATATAAAATTAATTATCTTACCTTGCTAATGCTCTTCCAAATAGTCAAAGAAACAATTTTATCTTTAACCTATTTTCCAAATAGGTATTTCTTGCTCAGCTATCCACTGAGAGGTGATATAAACTTACCTAGAAAAAACAAAAATGTTATTACTGAAATTTGATGAGCAGCATGATAATTGCTTTTAGGAACAAACCTAACTTTGATTAGTATAGGAGAAATAGAAACAATAGCACAATTCATTTACCTTCACGTCCTCGCACGTACAAAAAGCAAAATTTCCCATAATCTACAGTGAACCAATGATAGCAAAAGATATTGTGGGGGCAAAACTCCAAATGGATTCCATTTTTTGACTTGGGAATTTCATCAAACACCTCTATCTCATAACCTCCTTTCTTTGAACGAGTCAATGGACGGCTCTGAGCTCTCTCTCTCTCTCTTATTAGCAGAAAGCTGATCGTGACAACTTTACTACTTGTCTATGCAAAGCAATAATCTATTCAAGCTGTTCTGGAATTAGTCACAGTACAATAAAAAAATCAAAATTTTCAGCCCTTTTGAACATCCAATCTCAAGCATAAATTAGGTTCTCTAGATAAACACAACCCTCCAAAACCCATCCCATATAGTAGCATATAAATAATTCTTTCCTCTACTAGGAAACCTATATAAGTCACAGTTTCATAAGCCATCTTCTATATATAGAGAAAGAAACCACAGTGAAGGTTATAAAGAAAAAGAAGTCAACAGTGAAAGCCACAATTCTTTCTAGTTGTCTATTATTCTTGAGCTTGAGCTATGCCTTTGTAATGGCCTCGGCTTGGTATTCGTCCCAGGTCTTGAAGGGTGCATCCTATCCTTCATGGAGGAATTCAGAGTCCCCACCATCGGCTATAGATTCAAAGCTCCAGCTGTCGCCATTGGTGTGAAACCCCACCTAAAGCCAACCCTAGAGTAAGGGGGTCGGGATGCATATCACATTATTTTGCATGAATATATATATTTTTGAATGATTTTATGTGCTTTAGAATTGTGGATTATAGGTTAAAATGCTTAGTTATACTTATTGAGTAGGAGGAGTAAAATGGTAATTTTGCTTGAGGTCAAAATAGGAAGATAGCTGGAGGATTTCATAAGAAGAATATGTGGTTGAGAAAATAAGAACAAGAATTAGTGTGGTTTAGTGGTTAGAGCTTGGTGAATTAATTTCTAAGGTCATGAGTTCAAATCCCATCATTTAAGCTTTTGTCATGATTATCTTAACTAAGTTTGGATTTTTGTTTTATTTGATTATCTTAACTAAGTTTGAATTTTTGTTTTCTTGCATTCCATGAAAATAGGAATGCTGTCTTAGGAGAGACATGAAGAGAGTGTCCTAATCTTATCCTCATGTCCTAAAAAGAATTCTAGAGGAATTCTTGTCCTTTTTATTACCTCTAGCTTGTCCTAACATCTTTATAATTTAAATCCATTAAATCTCTTCTTTTGAACTCCAAAATTCTGTGATATTCCTTCACCTTGAATTTTGAAAATCAGCTTTGGAGGATGGGGAGTTGACCAAAAATAGGAGGGGAAATAGGAAGGGGTTCCAAGAGAAATCAAACACCATGAAAGAACCTTCAAAAAATTCACCTTCATGTTGTTTATGTTTTAGTGAAGGGAAATCTGGAAAATTTTCCAGAATTTTTGCAGACCATCTCTTCGAAAATTCAGCCAGTAAACCTCTTCATTTGCAGCCAAGAAAATGGTCATTTCATGTGGCTTGAAGGCTGGAAAATCTGTGCAATTTTCGGACTGCACAAACTGTGCAAAACCAGAAAAAAAAATTCTGAACATTTCGCAGCTTTCAACCAAGGAAATAAAGCTGTTTTAGTCCATCTTCAAGCCAGCGAAACTCCTCTGTATTTCTCCAGAAAAAAGGCTGGAAAACCACCTTTGAAAGACCTTCAAACCCCCTCAAGAATCAGCTGCAAATCGGGTTGAAGGAGTGCAGAAATTCTGCACTAACCTTCGAAACCTTGGACAGCTTGAAACCAGAATTTTTCCAGCTTTGCTTCCTTCAAGCCTAGGCCGAAAACCACCCTTCAACTTCTGCAACATTGATCCTTGATCAGCCATGGACTGAACACCATTAACCCCACACTTACCTTGAACCCATGGACTCCATAACCACACCTCAAAACACTCCTAAGATCACTCTATTCAAACTCTTTTTGAACTTCAAAAAAATTCCAGCATTTTACTCTATTAAACCACTCTTGCATTAGGCTAACTAACCAGAATTTCCTCTGCCTTCACAGACTGAATTTTGGTCAGCTCTATAGCCTGAACAAGCTCCATTCATTCCATCAAAACCACCTTGTTCAGCCGGCACCATTGAAGAGTGAAGAAACCTTCCTTGATCAAACACCATAGCTAACCACCTACCTTAACCAACTCCACAACTTTCTCCATTTGAATTTCAAATAAAATCTTATCAACCTCTCTCCTTCTTGCTGAAAACCGAAACTCCCATTCACCCTAGACCATTCAGCCAGCACCTTACCAGATTTTGTGCAGCAATCCTCTCAAACTCTCTTCATTTTCACCAAGAACACCAAGAACACACACTAAACTTCTTCAAGCCTAACCCTACTCTAAACACCTCCAATCACTCTCAAATACTCCAGATCACTTCTACTTAATCCCTAGACTTCATTTATGGGATTTATAACACAAAACCTCGCAAACAAGAATTTTCAAACAGATCAAAATTAGCCTTTTCCCTTGAAGGTCTCAAGAACATCAACAAGGTAAATCAAGAACAACCTTCTTGTTCATCCTTTTTCCATTCAATTCTTAATATACCCTTCTAATGCTCTCTCTCTCTCTCTCTCTCTCTCTCTCTCTCTCTCTCTCTCTATACCGAAATGGTTGATCAACCATCAACCATGGTTGTTTTTTCCGGTGGATCACTCAAGGCTCTCTATCGCACGTGGACCTTCTTTTGTCTTCATCAAAGCAATCGACAATCAATTATCCATTCTTAAATCCTTTCTTTTTAAATTCTGAAATCATGTCTCCTATGTGTTGATAGGGAGATAGAGTATGAATGGAGATTGAGTATATGCATGTGGATTAAGGGGATGGAGTTAAGACATGATGATGGTTGTGTACGGCTAAGTTGTATGTGTTTTCTTGTTGAATCATTGTATGTTCTTCGTGCTTAATGAATTTTATGGATGTTTGAAGCATGTTAGAGATCATGACACCAAAGGTGATTAGGCTCTTATGTTTCTATTTTCCATTGAAGCCATTAATGATGATTATGCCTAGAAGGAAGTTAGCATTGTGATAGTATGTGTTAAGTCAAGCATGTGTTCGTGAATGGATTGGTTTATTATTTGATGTTGGAGAATGTGTTTCTGGATCTTTTCTAGCAATAGGAAAATCATGGTGAAAGAGTATTTTCTTGTTAAGTCTAGGTTATTTTTATTAACGAATTTTATTACTTTGAATGGAATTACTACTATATTTTTCTCTATAAAATTCGAAACTCTAGGAAGATTTGGAGTGGTTTATTAATTAAAATATTAATATTCTCTTTATCAAATAAATGAGATCTTTTGTTAAAAATAATATATATATATATATATATAGTAATAAATCATTTATAATAAATAAAATATTAGAATTAAGTGATGACATTGTAGAGCTTAGTTCAAACTTTTACCTATATTCCTAAATATTATTTATATTAAAATCTATTTGTTATTTATTAATTAAAAATTTAAAATAATTCATTTATTATTATTTTTATTTATTCCTAATTATTTATTATCTATTACAAAATTAATTAAAAATTAATTATAATTTATAATAAAGCTATTTTTAAATTACCATTTATTAATATTATTAGGACTTAATATTATTTAAAATTCAAACCTTCTTTTATTTATTAATAATAGCACTCAAGAATTATTAATTGAGTCTATAATTTATTAGCAATTATTTTAGAACCCCAAGTTATTTTAACTTGTCAAACTAGACTTTTTTTTTTTTTAAATTCCTTATCATCTAGCCTTAAAGCTTAGGACATTAGGGATGTGATGGTAATAAGTTGAACTAGGATTACTTGTGTAAACGAATTTAGCTTGAGTGTAACCCTACGTTTTGTGTTTACCCCATGAGGGGTTAGGTCAGCCTTGGAAGACTCTTGAATTTGAGCAAACAAGGAATCAGGTAAGCTCCTGCATGGAATTTTGTGAAGACAAAAAAAATTACTGTGGCAAGCCAAATGCGATATGTATGGACATTTATTTTGTGAAGGCAATTAAGGACTGTTTTTCCTTTTTATTCCGGACAAACAAATCATTTGAAAAATTAAACAAGCAGTTTTACACAAAATGCTAAACTCTTTCTAAAACCCAACTTTGACAAGACTTTTAGAAACCCTTAATTGCAATTTCCAAATAAAGCAGATTATGACCAATTTTCTCCCAAGTTGGACAATCAACGTTGAGTACTCAATAAGGGTAGACCACCAGGACTAGTCTTTGAAGGGTTAGGGTAAGTCTCTCAGTAGGTGGCCACCTCTGAGGGGTGAGTCCTTCCTGGATAGGATGCCAGTTCGGTAGGTCATGCCGGTCCAAGCTAGCAAGTTTCAATCCTGTGGACTGTGTGTTCCAGAGTGGACAACCGGTAAGTTTGGGTGTAGAGATGGAGGAGTATCTCACCCGGTAGGCCGTACACCTACCTTTTGTCAGCTTGCACAAAGTGTGGCATTCTGACCGTTATTTAGTCATGGGGCCCAACGTGTGGTAACCCATGGCTACCCATTTGAGTGGTTGTATTTATTATGCACATGTATGGTTTGAAAAGCGAAACGCCACTCTTTATTTTCAACACTTATTTATTGCTTGCCAGCACTTTTCCTTATGGAACTTTTACAACTTGCATACATGAATTATTTTACCTGAAACACTCAAAGCACACACGGGCTTACTGAGATTTTTATCTCACCACCTTTTATGCCATGCTTTCAGGAAGATCCTGCTGTGGAGGTCCTTAGCTAGATTGTTGCCTATGCTTTGAAGACTCATGTTATTTTCTTTATGTGA
>JANUWF010001244.1:0-76146 GCA_026120185.1 Voacanga thouarsii | reverse complement strand
GAAACACCTTCTCACACCCCCGCTACCCTAGTAATTTCTCTCAGTGTGGCCTCGCTTCCCACACAGTCGGCAGTTCAGGCTGCCTTGCATTGATCCGGCTACAGGCACTCGGGGCTGCTTACCCCGATTTCCCCACGGCATAGAACCCGCAAGTCGCTTATTGCTTGAAGGCCTCATAGGTGGACGACTTGGTAGGAAGGGTCGGTTCACCGGTCAGTGCCGATCTTCGTTCTCCGTCCGAGAGGCTGCGTCCACAGCGGCAGTGTATGACGTCGGCGGTGACGGAGCCAACATCCTCCTCAAATCTGGCCTTAGCCCTTTCACGAATTGCCGGGTGCGCTTCTGCTCTGTATCTACCAAGCGCTTGCAGTCATGCCTCCCTGCCTGAGGGTCTGTAATTCATCCTCCCTCTTCTCAGCTACCCATCGAGGAATGTACTCGGCCCGGAAAGCCTCCGTAAAATCATCCCAGGTCCACTCCTGCTCCTCCTTGTCCCAATCACCCCGTACTCGCTGCCACCAAGCCCGAGACGGTCCCCTTAGCCAAAAAGCAGCAAACTTTACCATCCTTTCTTCTGAGTACCGCAGAGTACCGAAAATGTCCTCCATCTGCTCAATCCATTGCTCGGCTTTCTCATCCTGTTCCACCTCCCCTTAGAATGTGGGAGGCTGGAACTTCAGGAAACGCTCCAAAGCCTCATCCTCTCCCCGCGGTGGTTTCCTGGCCACCTTATCCACTTTTTCGGTCAAGTTCTGTAGAATCGAGGCCATCTTATCGAAAGCCTGACCCATGGTCACATCCCGTGACCTCTCCGAAGCCATCTCCTGCTCTCCTGGCAGGTGCTCTTCCACATCGGGGGTGGAACGACGCATCTGCTCAAACTCCGGGGTAGAGGATGCACTCTCCTACACCGTTCTGCTATGCACCACTGTTCGGCGTCTTGGTGCCATCTTAATCACATTCACTCAGGGTCAGATAGTTATTAAGGGGAAAAAGAATATGCTTAGGTGCATGATTAGTTGATAGTAATGTACTCATCTAAAAGAGAATGTGATGATAACGTGCAGAGATAAATAAAGTAATAAGCGAAACTCATGCTTGTCATATAAACCATTCTTTGCAGAAAAGAAGCGGTCATCTCATACGATACCCTTTTTATTTAAAGTGATAGGTAGGCCCTATGAGCCATATGCTCCCTTAAGAAAAAAATAAACAAGCAAAAGTATGCAAATTCCAAAGAAAGAAAAAGTAAAAACTACTGGTCTTCTATGTTCGACTCTTCCTAGTTTCAACAGAGGTATCGGAGTCGTCAGAGGCCGGTTCCACCAGCCACCCCACGGAACTATCGGGTCTCCTTATGATGGAATTTGAACCCAAGACCTCGAGAACTAATTCAAAGGCTCTAACTACTACACCACAACAACTCTTTTGACCATCCTATAAACAAAAGATAGAAATTAGAACCAGATCAAAATACTTAAAAAAATAGAACCCCCATAAGTCAAGTAATTGCCTAAACCATGTCTCTAATACCACTTGTAACACCCCACGACTACGTAGCCTAAAAGGGCGGGGATGTCGCCCCATCCCGTAGGACAAGGGGTCTTTAGAATGAGGTATAAAATATAAAGGCAATATCCAAAAGGATCAACTTAGATAAATAAAGAGGGTAAACGGTGGTTATGATTTAAAGTTGGAGAAGATTGGTTTAGGGTTAGGTGGTGGTGTTTAGATAGACTCCTAATGGCTTTAGGTTACCTGGACAGCAAAGGCGAAATTTCAGCTTGTTGCGCGTCTCCTTGCTGCCGATTTAAGGGGAGTTTAATGGAGGAAAGGATTATACAATCTTGCTCCTTTATGCAGGCCGAAATACTGCTCAAAAGAAGAGCTGAATGTGTTCAAAATTTTGGGCCAAACAAGGAAGAGTTTGAGTGAATTTTGTTGACTGAAAATCCTGTGCAAGTGCTGTGAAAATCGCTGAACAAGAGGAGAATAAAATCTGGATTGCTCAAGCTGTAGTTCTGTCGAAATTTCCAGGGAAAAGGTGAGGGTTTTGGGTGCTAATATTGGCTTAATCAATAAGGAGTTTTGGTAGGTTTTGGAGTGCAAAATTTCGTGGGTTTTGGAGTGCACAGCTGGACGAAAATTTCTGTGCAAGCTGACCGAATTTTTCTGGTTTCCAAGTTGCCAAAAATCAGTAATTTTTTGTGCTAGAAATTCTGGTTTTGTGCAGCTAAGGTAGTTGAATTATTAAGGAGTGTTCTAGGTCTTTTGAGCTAGGATTTTCAGAGTTGGATTGTAACTAAAGTTGGCTGGAATTTCAGACAGCTTATGTAGATACAAAGCTGCAGAAATTCAGCTAGGAAAAGGAAGAAATCCTAGTTGAATTTGGATTGAAATAGAATATGGTTTTATCAAGGATTTGGATAGGATTTTCTCTAGTCCTAGAAGAGTTTGGATTAAGCTACAAGTCCTCCAAGAAGTGGCGGCACTTGCTGGAATTTTTTTCCAGATTTTTAGCTAACATTCTAGGATTAAAATCAACAAGATTTCCTACTAGGAAAAGGATTCATTAATTCCACCTATCCATGGCAACATCTATCTAACTAAAATCAAGCTAATATTTTAATTACTAGCTAGGGTTTTTTCGAAAATCCTAAGGAACACAAGATGAAAATTAAAGGTGAACTTTATTCACATCAAAGTCCTTGGATTTAGGAAATAAATATAGAGACTTATTTCCTTAGAGTAAAAATACTAAAATTTCGCTAGGATAGCTAGATTCTTTTTCGGCCAAGATAAGAAATGGTCTAAAGAAAAGAATTTCAAGAAGAGAAACTTACTTCACAAAAAAGGTAGGATTCGAACTCGGGTCACCAAAGGAAATCACCAACCTTCCCGCTATTCCAAAACAACTCCAATACTAACTTTTCTACAAGAAGTTCTTAACATCCCAATACTCATCCTTCCAAATCTTCGACCAAACCTTCCTTAACCAAATCTTTAACAACACAACTATTTCACATCAATTAATTCAAATGCAAGAGTAACGGAAAAATTCACATGCATCCATGCAAATAAAATTAGTCTAGCTACCACATAAAATGCAAGATGCTATGCAATGCATGACTTTTTCCCATAGTCAAAGGTAGTTTTGGGCGGGGTATTACAAGCCAAGCATGGGGCTAGGGTAGATTGTAAAAATAAGATAGTCCAGTTCGTTAGGCTAGGATGTGATGTATTGGAATTTAATGGCAAGAGGGTGAAAGAATGTAAGTATTTGATTGTGGGGGCTAAAGCTCGAAAATTGTTAAAGCAAGGGTATCATGGGTACTTGGCTTACATGATAAACAAGCCGAAGGACTAGTGCACTTTGGAAGACATGGAAGTAGTGAAGGATTTTCCCGATGTGTTTTCGGTGGAGCTTGATTCTCTACCCCCTAGCCGAGAAGTGGAATTCACCATCGAATTAGTTCCAGGAGCGGAACCAGTATTACGGACTCCGTACCGGATGGCATTGGCAGAGTTGAAAGAGCAATTGGAGGAGTTATTGAGTTAAGGCTATATCAGGCCGAGCACGTCGCCCTGGGGAGTGCCTGTGCTATTTGTAAAGAAGAAGAACGGAACTTTGAGGCTATGCATCGACTACCGAGGGTTGAACAACTTGACGATCAAGAACAAATATCCCCTACCATTGATTGACGAACTATTCGACCAGTTGTAAGGATCCAGTTACTACTCTAAGTTGGATCTGAGGCAAGGGTACTACCAAGTGCGGATAAGAGAGGATGATATTCCCAAGACAACCTTCAACACCGGATATGGACACTACGAGTTTGTGGTGATGCCGTTCGGGGTGACTAACACTCCAGCAATATTCATGGACCTGATACACCGAGTATTTTGACCTTATTTGGACAAGTTCGTGGTGGTTTTCATTGACGATATTTTGATCTACTCCAAGAGTTCGGAGGAGCATGCAGAGCATCTGAAGCTCATACTGGAAAAGCTTCGGGAGCACAAGCTGTACGCCAAGTTCAGCAAGTGCGAATTTTAGATAGACAGTGTGGCATTTCTTGGCCATGTAGTGACTAAGGAGGGAATCAAGGTGGACCCGACAAAGGTTGAAGCGGTATCGGACTGGAAGCAGTCGGAGAGTATCATGAGATCCGAAGTTTCTTGGGACTGGCTGGTTACTACCGAAGATTTATCAAGGGATTTTCGACACTTGCATCGCGAATGACCCTATTATTGCGAAAGGATGTTCCATTTGTGTGGAACGAGAAATGTGAGAAAAGTTTTCAAGAACTGAAGCGCAGACAGATGTCAGCACCGGTATTGAGTCTACCGGAGGAAAGGAAACCTTACGCACTATATACTGACGCTTCGAAAGAAGGACTGGGAGTAGTGTTGATGTAGGACCGGAAGGTGATTGCTTACGCTCCTCGGAAGCTGAGACCTCATGAAGTCAACTATCCTACTCATGATTTAGAGTTGGCAGCTATAGTGTTCGCCTTAAAGAAATGGCGACATTACTTGTATGGAACTGAATACGAGGTATTCACCGACCATAAGAGTCTGAAGTACATCTTCACCCAAAAGGATCTGAACTTGAGGCAGCGAAGGTGGATGGAATTCTTAGAAGAATACCGTTGCCTGATCAACTACCATCCTGGGAAGGCCAACGTGGTGGCAGACGCCCTAAGCAGAAAAGTTGGGATGTCCAGGTTAAGGGTGCAGGAAATGCAAGCGGTGCAGGATGTGTTGGACAGAAGGGTGGAAGTGCAAGGCAAAGGGATTATTATAAGCAATTTGAAGTTGGTGCTGAATTTGAGAAGGGAAATCATGGAAGCTCAGGAAGGCAACGTCGAGTTTCAGCTTTTCAAGGACAAGGAGCTAAAGCGGCCCGGTAGTGAATTCCATCTAGACGAGACGGGAGTTCTATATTTCAGGGATCGGTTATGTATACCCAGAGAGCAGCAATTAAAGGACCGAATTTTGGAAGAAGCGCACAAGAGCAAGTACGCCATTCATCCGGGGGAAGTCAAGATGTATCAGGACTTGAAGAGAGCCTATTGGTGTCCCGGACTGAAGTGAGATGTGGTCAAGTATGTCTCGACCTATCTCACCTACTAAAAAGTCAAAGCGGAGCATAAGAAGTCAGCGGGACTATTGTAGCCATTGCCAGTGCCAGAATGGAAGTGGGAAGAGGTGACTATGGATTTTGTCACTGGGCTTCCCATGTCAAGGATTCAAAAGGACGACATATGGGTAGTGGTGGATCGACTAACCAAGTCGGCCCATTTCATACCGGTAAATGTGAGGGACTCGATGGAGAAGCTAGCTCAGACTTATGTTCGAGAGATCGTCCGACTACATGGAGTGCCTTCAAGCATAGTGTCAGATCGAGACCTGAGGTTTACGTCTCATTTCTGGGGAAAGTTTCAGGAAGCGATGGGGTCGAATCTGAAATTCAGTACGACGGCGCATCTGCAGACCGATGGGCAGTTAGAGAGGGTGATACAAATATTGGAAGATATGCTGAGAGCCTGTGTTTTGAACTTCAGAGATAAATGGATAGAGTGTGTACTGTATGCAGAATTATCGTATAACAACAGCTACCAAGCTTTGATCGGGATGGCACCGTATGAGGCTTTGTATGGGCGCAAATGTCAGGTACTGTTGTATTGGAGTTGGTCCGAAGATGGTCATGTGAGCAAAACCGGAGAAGTATGTGTCCAAGAAATGTTAGATAAAGTAAAATTGATCAGGGAAAGGTTAAAGGCGGCACAGAGTCGACAGAAGAGCTATGTGGACAACCGGTGAAGGGAATTAGAATTTCAAGTCGGGGACAGCGTGTTTTTGAAGTTGACGCCAAACAGAGGAATTTTGAAGCATCTGAAGGGTAGGAAGTTGAACCCGAGATATTTAGGACCGTTTTCGATTAAGGAAAGGATTGGACCGGTAGCTTACCGATTAGACCTGCTAGATGGGTTGACGGGAATCCATGATGTGTTTCATGTGTCACAATTGAAGAAGTATAATGCAGATCCCGGTTATGTATTGAATGATGAACCATTAGTGTTGCAGCCAGACCTGAGCTATGTGGAGAAGCCTGTGCAAATATTGGACAGCAGTGTCAAGACTCTCCGGAGCAAGCAGATACCAATGGTTAAGATATAGTGGGAGCACCATGGCACGCAGGATGCCACATGGGAGTCAGAAGAGTGGGTTAAACGGAAGTATCTCGAGTTGCAATAGAGGTATGCTTGAATTTCGGTGCGAAATTCCTCTAAAGAGAGGAGGATGTGAAACCCCAGTCAAACTCAACCTTAGAGTGAGGGCGTTGGGATGCATATAATAATTTATTACATGTTCAAATATATTTTTAAATGATTTTCGATGCTTTGGATTTGAGTTATATTGTCTCGAAGGCTTGGTTGTGAGTATTGCTTGAGAAGGGCAAAATAGTAATTTTTGCTTGAGGTGGAAAAAGGGAGACAACCTGGGGATTGAATAAGAAAATTTTTTTTGAGGGAAAATAAGAATAAGAGTTGTTATGGTTTAGTGCTTAGAGCCTTAGAATTAATTCTTGAGATCTTGGATTCAAATTCCATCATAGGAGCTTTAGATTAGTTAAATTTTCTTTTTGCTTGGGAAGTATCATTTTTGGCCTTAATGGTGCTTGGAGTAGGGTAGAGATGTTATCCTATGAGAGGCATGATAGGAGTCTTCAAATCCTACTCATTTGTTCTACACAAAATTCCTAAGAGGAATTCATTTCCTCTTGATCCTTAATTTTCCTATTCTCAATTCATTAATTTGTTCAAATTGTTCTAGCCAATTTCTTTCCAGAAATTCCAGTGAAGTGTTGTGGCTTTGTAGAATCAAAATGTCTTAGTGGAAGACATTTTATGGTCTGAAAATGTGGAGGAGATGTGAAAGATTCCAAGGGGATAAATCCCTTTAGTGAACTTTCTAAAAATTCATTCTAGCTAGGTTCATCTTCCTCCTTGGAATGAACTGAAATTTTCCAGCTTCTTGTGCCTTCAGGTTGTCAAAACTCTTAGCTAATATTCCCTCCTAAATGCTACCAGAAAAATGGCCTTTTGGATCAACTTGCAACCTGAATTTCTCTGACCATTTTCGGACTGCACAAAGTATGTGCAAAACTAGAAAAATCCCTGGGCAAATCGCAGCTTTGGAGGTCCGAAACCAAGCTGTTTTCTTTCAGTTTTTGTTCAGCACCTTAGCCATGTTTTTCATCCATGAAGAAGGCTGGAAACCAGCCTTGAAAATTCCTGAAACTCCCCTTCAAAACCTCTGCAAATTGGCTGGAAAGATGGCAGCTAAAACTGCCCAGAAAAAAAAAATTCCAGCCTTGCGAAAAATACTGTGCAGTAGTTTTTCCAGCTTTGTTTCCTAATTCTCTCCTGGCCAAAACTCCATCCTTTTTCTACACAAACCACCCTTAAACCTCCATTAACTGAACTCCATTATCCTCCCTAGGTTCTGCACGAAAAATCCAGTTATGGCTGCTAGAAAATCTCTCCAACAAATCTCTGCAATCATGCTTGATTAGTTACCAAAATCCAGCCACCATAATTTAGCAACCTTCCATAAAATGTTCCTCAAACAACTAGACTTATTCCTCACCATTTCACTCTATCTTTTTTGCCACCATTATACCTCTTCAATCATCTTTCATCCAGTACATACACTCCATAGAAATTTGGCCATGGCAGACTTCCAAAAGCTCTCCAAGAATCAAAGATATTCTTGAATATTTAGTTTCCAAATTTTCTTCTCAAAAATATTCTTCAAGGATTCCAACAACTAGCCTTTCCTTTTCTCTTCCAAATCAGAGAATCACCTTCCTAAACCCTACAAAAATTTTGGCCAGCCCTAATCTCTTCAGAATTTCGGCAGCCTCCATCCAAAAACTCTCTATTCCCTTCAACCTTCAAAAACACACAACACACCAAGAACACCTACTTCTTCCTTTCACCTAATACCTATACAAATCACTTCAAACTACTTCTAAAAACTCCAGAATTCATCTACTCACTGCCGTGAGTCCATCAACACCATTCTTAACATCAAACCCTAAAATCCAACATGCTAGTTTGGATCGAAAAACCAGAAATTTTGTGAAGGCTCGAGAACACCATCAAGGTAGGTTTGTTCTAACAACTCCATCTTCTCTAATCGTGATCTCTAATGAATATATATATGAATAAGCCCACTAATGGTCTCTCTCTCTCTCTCTCTCTTGGCTGAATCTCTCTCGTCCTTGGTCGGATGGTTTCTTCTCCAATGGTCATGCTTCCTTCACCTTCTTTGGTCAGATTTAGACATCTAGGAGTTGAGACTTATTCAAAACTCCTTCAAGGGAATTCATCAAGCAAGTAAGCTTTCTTTTAACCCTTCTTTTAATTCTAGATTCATGTCTCTAGGATGATGTTGATAGAAGGTGGATTGTGGATAGGATTTGAGAATGTATTGTTGAGATTGAAGCATGAATATATGTATGAATATGAAGGAGATGGGATTTATAAATGGATGGATTATCTTGGTTGATTGCATGATGATTTGAGGTTTAATGCATGCCTCCGTGATTATGTATGCAAAAGATTATGTCACCTTAGGTGAATATGATTTATATTCATGTTGGATTGTTGAAGCCATGATCATATTTTTGCTAGTAGGGGTTAGATCATGTCTTGATAAATTGAGATCTATGCTTGTATGCATGATTTTGATGATTTGATGAATTGAAGGATTGTATATGTTCATGATTGTGAATAGCCATGGAAATATGATTATGATCTAGTTGTCCCTAAGCTAATTTTTATTTCATGAATCAAATATTTAATAATATGATTTTGCTAGTAATTTCGAAAAAACCCTAGGAAGGGTGGATTTGTATTATTATATATATAAAGGATATTTTAGTCAAATAAATAATAGTTTTGATAGAAAAATAAAATATATCGATATTATATAAAAATAATGAAATCAACTAAAGCCTTTTTTTTTTGAAATAATCACAATTAGTAAAATACTTATTATTAAAATTTAATTATTATTTTTAATCAAAACCTATTAAAACTTATTTATTATTTTCCAAGGAAGGCTCATTAAAATTTAATTTTCAACTAACTTTAGTCATCAATTATTTTCTAACAGCTAAATTATTAATAAATCATTATTTTTCCTGAAAACCACCATGACTCTTCATCAAATAAACTCTAGATTTTCTTGGCAATATTTAAACCTTTAACTTATTAGTACTTATTTCCCAAAATATTAATTATTTTAAATATCAAATTATCCTTAGCTTATAAACCTATTTACTTATTGTTTGGCCTTAAAGCTTGGGACACTAGGATCATGATAGCAGTAAGTTGAGTTGTTTAAATTGAGAAAGTGAATTTTGGCTTGAGTTTGATTGTGGTTTGTATTTGCCCATACGGGGTTAGGTCAGCAGTTGGAGACCTTTTTATTGTGAGCAAGAATCAGGTAAGCTCCTACATAAAACCTGATTGATGAAAAGTGTTTAATTATGGCAAGCCAAATGTAGAGTGCACGGACACTCATCTTTGTAAAGACAATTGAGGATTGCCTCCTGTCTTATTTCCGTCAAACAAATTATTTAAAAACCAATAAGCAGATTTATTCAAACTCAAAACTCTTTGTAAAACTAATTTTGACAAAGACTTTGGAAACCCTTAATTGCCATGTTCAAGTGGAACTATGTTTTGTTCATTTTCCTTTTTTTTCCCGAGTGGGATATGTTACATTGAGTACTTAGTAAGGGTGGACTACTGGGCTAGTCTTTGAGGGGTTAGGGTAAGTCTCTCAGTATGTGGCCACCTCTGAGGGGTGAGTTCTTCCCAGATAAGACGACAGTCTAGTAAGTCATGCCAGTCCAAGCTAGCAGTGTTCTTTTTCAGTCAAGTGACTGTGTTTTACCGGAATGGACACCCGGTTGTTGTTTGGGTATAGAGAAGAAGGAGTATCTTACCCAGTAGGCCGATCACCAACTTTTGTCAGTCTGCACAAAGTGTGGCATTCTGACTGGTGGTATGCACAAAGTGTGGCATGCTGACCATCCGGTTATGGGGCCCAACGTGTGGTAACCGTATTCCTTTCTTTCGAGTGGTTGATTTTATAAATTATGTATGGCTGGAAATGCCAAAACACCACTCTTGTTTTTGATTGATGTTTATTGCTTGCCAGTGATCTCTTATAAAGAATTTTATAATTTGCATTTACGAACTGTTTTCACTGAACACCCAAAGCACACACGGACTTACTGAGATTTCTGCCTCACCACCATTTTACCATGATTTCAGGTTGATCCTGCTATGGGGATGAGTAGCTAGATTATACCTGCTTTGGAAGATTTTCTGATGATTTATTTTTGTGTAATATTTTGGGGAGATGAGAGTGGATAAATTTTATTACGGATTTATTTTTGGTATTTTGGGAATTATTCTTGGATTGATATTTATTTTGGGATGTAATAAATTTTAAGTTCAAGTATCATTTATATTCCGCTATTTCATTTGTGTTACCTAGTTATAAAGACCCATTATCCTTTGGATGGGGCGACATCCCTGGCCCTGGCGGGGTTAGGTAGCGGGGTGTTACAATAACTGCTAAAATTCTGCATACTACTTAAATTTTGATCTATCTAGATTCTATTTCCTCAACTTTCTTTCTACTATTACTCTTTTTGATTGATGACAAAGGGGGAGAAGATTGAACTGATCTAATATGAACTGTTATAATGCATATTGAACTAATATGAACTGTTATGATGCATATTGAACTGATCTAAACTGTATGAATTGTTGGGTATCTCAGGCTCGTATCTTATACGGCACAGCAGAAAATAAAACGAGATATCATCCTAGGATCCGCATATGTGTGGAAAACAAGACATAAAGATGACAAAGGTAACAAATTTTTACCTTTGTTTTATCGTCCGAAGAACAAAAGTTTTCTTCTTCAAGTCGAGGTGCGATCCAGAAATCCTCTTGATCAAAATCTATGAGAGTTGAATGACCAATCACAATAATTACAGTATGTGATTATCTCTAACAGTAATCCACACTGAGGATATACTCAAGCATGAAGTTTTTTGTGCTAGCAGAACAACTAAGTGGTAGCCAGGGTTGTTTGCTTCAAGAGCAACAAGAGAGAGAGAGAAGATCGTGGTTGTTGTTTTTCGTGTCACTCACCATCAGCTAGGGTCATGAGTATATCACCCATACAACCAAAAAACCCTAGTGAAAAACTGAGATTCTAAAACAATTAGAATTCCCTAATTGTAATTGAAAACCTCAAATTCTCATAATTACAATTTGGACCATAAATTATAACTAATTATAATTTGTCCACAACAACTTCTCTTTCTCTCAATTAACCACACTATGTTATCAAATAACACCTTAAGTATATAATCATCTATTGTGTGTGACCTATTAGGTTTCTCAGTCAATTGGTAGAGAACATAAATTAATCCCAACGTCTTTAAGATTAACAATCCATAATTAATTAGAATTAATCCTATTAATTCTAATCAGGATTGGTTTATTAATTCATTAATTAATAAACCCATATTCCCAGATCATAAGCGGTATATAGCAACACTTTATGACTACCCAAGAGTCCAGGAAGTCAAATGGCTTGACATGAACGCTTCAATAACAAACTTCAGTGTAATTAACTCCTTTCACCATACAATATCTCATTTAATTTGGGGTACGAAATTAGTACAAACTCCCTCAAGAATTAATTCTGGCTTGGATACAATAGTACTTGTACCAGAAACCCACTACTCTAGATATGTATCAATTGAAACTATTTTTAATACACAATCGCCTTGGCCAAAGACTTCTCGAGTAGTAATTCCTATAAGTGGCCGTGAGATATTTGCCCCTGCTATTAGGAGTGGTGAATCCTTTATTGACCCTTTCAACTACTTTTGTTTACCTCAGAATGTACCTAATATCCATCCCATAGGCGGCCCTTGATCGAGCTCCGGAGAATGGAATCAAAGTACAATACTCAGCAAACAAAGTAACTTGGACATCTCAAGTCTAAGGATATTTGCACGTTTGCTATATTGAGATTATATTACTGGCACTAAATAGTTATCCATGTGATTATCTCAAAGCTAGGTCATCTAATGAACTTATTCCATTAACAAGCATTCATGTGTTAACTTTGAGTATCTTAATACTCATGGATATGAGAACTATCGCTTGATCAAATCAGGAAGTCTAACACATGCTAGTTTTAATGCATTAATGATGTCTTATCTCATTCATACTGTGACTGGGGACTATTTAAGTACTAACACTATATAGTGTAGTAGGAATCTCATATCATGATCTCTATCATGATTTCTTTAACACAGTATTGTATTAGAGACTTTATTGAACAATTATATTACTTAAAAGCAAATAAAAGAAACTGTAAGATAAATAATGTCTTTTATTAAAATAAAATGTGTCATCTACAATGTACAAGTGATTGCCTCTAGGGCACAACACTAACAAACTCGCACTTGCACTAGAGCCAATCATTCATGTATCTAATACCGAATGACTCAACATGACAATCATATTTTTTTTGGGACAGTGCTTTTCTAAGTGGATCAGCTATGTTATCATCCATGGGAAGTCTTTCTATCTTTATTTCCTTAGCTGCTTTAGAAGCAGCCATGTACTCAACTTCTGTCATAAAATCGGCAATAGTCTCTTATTTGAAACTTTTCCAAGTTATTGCCCCTCCGCATATAACACCTAGCCAGATTGTGATTTGAAATCATCTTTGTTAGATTGAAAACTAGCATCAGTATATTCGTTTATTTGCAAATCACATTCTCCAGATACTAAGAACACAACCTTAGTCCTTCGTAAGTACTTAAGGATATTCTTTACAGCCGCCCAATAACCCTCACCAGGGTCAGATTGGTATATGTTCGTCAAACTGAGAGTACAAGATACATCGAGCCTAGTACATATCATATCATACATGATAGATCCAATTGTGAGGCATCTGGAATCTTACTCATGTGATTCCTTTCAACTTGTGTCTTAGGAGACATCGACTTTGAAAGGCTTACACCATGTGACATGGGTAAGAATCCTTTTTGCATTGATCCATGCTAAACTTCTTTAGCACTTTATCTATGTATGTAGACTACGAAAGACCTAGAACATTTTGGATCTATCCCTATAGATCCTTATTTCGAGAATATAGGTTGCTTCTGCATGGTCTTTCATGGGGAATCGTTTGGACAACCAAATTTTAACCGTTTGTAGGATAGGTATATCATTTCCTATTAGCAATATGTCATCCACATAAAGCAAAAAGAAAATGATTGCATTCTCACTAACCTTCTTATATACACAAGGCTCATTTATATTTTGAATGAAACCAAACTCTTTGATTTTTTCATCAAAACGGATATTCTAACTCTTAAAAGCTTGCTTAAGTCCACAAATGGACCTTTGCAGCTTGCACACCTTTGTGCTATCATTGGATGTCAAACCCTTAGGTTGTGTCATGTACATTTCCTCAGTCAGATTTTCGTTTAGGAAAGCTGTTTTCACATCCATTTGCCAAATCTCATAATCATAATGAGCAGCAATGGCTGGGAGTATCTTGATGGATTTCAAAATGACTATTGGCGAGAAGGTTTCATCATAGTTAATACCATATTGTTGATGATAACCCTTCGCCACTAGTCGTGCTTTATAGGTAACTAAGTTACCATCCATGTCTATTTTCTTCTTGAAAACCCACTTTCACCCAATAGGTTTAATTCCTTTGAGTAGATCAATGAAAGTCTATACTTGGTTGTCATACATAGAATCCATTTCAGACTTCATGGCCTCAAGCCATTTGCCAAATTCTGAACTGTTTAGAACATCTTTGTAGTTAGTAGGCTCATTTTCATTTATGAGCAATACGTTATTGTGGTCACTAATGAGAAATCCATATCTCTCAGGTGCCACACGTATCCTATTAGATCTACGAGGTTCTTATGTATTAGAAGGTTCATCTATTCTCTCAATAGCTGTGGGGTTAGACGGTTGATCCTCGTTTGTTTGATCTTTATGAACTTCGCTAAGTTCAATCTTACTCCCACTGTCCCCTTTAAGAATGTGCTCATTCTCTCAGAAGACGGCATGCTTTGAAACAAACAATTTATTTTCGAAGGGTTGGTAGAAGTAATATCAGAAAGATTCTTTCGGATATCCAACAAATAAACACTTGTCAGACTTGGTATCAAGCTTATCTAACTGTAGCCTTTTGACAAAGGCAGGACAACCCCATACTTGCAAGTGAGATAGCTGTGGTCTCTTACTAAAGAACATCTCAAATAAGGTAGTATCAACCGATTTTGTTGGAACTTTGTTTAGTATATAAACAGAAGTCTCTAGTGCATACCCCCAAAACGATTTTGGCAGGTCTGCAGAAGCCATCATAGTCCATACCATGTCTAGAAGGGTTCGATTCCTTCTCTCAGATATACCGTTATGTTGAGGTGTATGTGGTGGAGTCCATTGAGATAATATCCCATTATCTCTAAGATAACTCAGAAACTCTTGGCTCAAGTATTCTCTTCATTGATCAAATCTTAAAGTCTTAATACTTTTGCCAAGTTGTTTCTCTATTTCATTCTTGAAGTCTTTGAACCTTTCAAAGGCCTTAGATTTGTATTTCATTAAATACAAATATCCGTATCGGGAGAAATCATCGATAATGGTTATAAAATAGTTATAACCTCCTCTTGCTTGTATTGACATTGGGCCACATACATCAGAATGTATGAGTTCTAATAACTCCTTGGCTCATTCTCCTTTTCTTGGAAAAGGAGTTTTAGTCATTTTACCTAGTAAACAAGACTCGCATGTGCCATATGATTCATAATGAAATGACCCTAAGTCACCAAGCTTGTATAACTTAGAAACACGATTTTCATTTACATGGCCCAAACAACAATGCCATAAGTAAGAGGTGTTAGAATTATCTATTTTAGGTTTCTTATTGGTTACATTGAGAATTGGATTATCCAAGTCTAGAACATATAAACCATTAACCAAAGTTGCTGAACCATAATGAATATCATTCAATGAAAAAGAACAACATTTATTCTTAAATATTAAATGAAATTCACATAAGTCTAAACACACAACTAAGATACTGTTTTTCATTAAAACTGGTACAAAATAATAGTTTTGTAGTTCTAGAATTAATCCCGTAGGTAGGTTCAGCTTGTATGTCCCCACAACAAGTGCAGCAACCTTTACCCCATTTGCAGTATGTAGGTCCACATCGCCTTTTTCTAGCCTTCTATTGCTCTTTAGTCCCTGAAAGTTATTACACAAATGAGATCCGCATTCGATATCTAATACCCATATCTCATTTCTAAAGGCAGTATTTATCTCAATCATAAACATACTTGGAGAAGAAGTAGAAGTGCTTGTAAGCTTCTCCTTCTACTTCTTATCCTTAATGGTCTCCAAGTAGGCTTTGCAATTACGCCTCCAGTGGCCCATCTTCCCACAATGATGGCATGGGCCTTTGGTAGCTGCGTCCTTCTTGTTCACACCACCTTTGGGCTTCATAGGAGCCTTCCTCTTCTGCATTGGAATCCTTCTTCATGGAGGACTCCGCAATTTTGAGAAGATTGATCAACTCAGGAATGGTGAACTCAATCTTGTTCATCTGATAGTTAATCACAAATTGTGAGAAACTATTAGGCAAAGATTGTAGAATTAAGTCAACACTGAAGTCATGATCTATTGCAAACCCGAGAGATCCAAGCTTCTCTATCAAGCCCAGCATCTTTAGCCCATAAGTGGCCACAGAAGAACCCACTGCCATTTTACAACTAAATAGTTGCTTCGAGATCTCATATTTCTCAGTTATGGCTTGGGCATCAAACAGCTCTCGAAGATGTAGTATAATCAATTGAGCATCCATATGCTCGTGCTGTTTTTGCTTCTCGGGATTCATGGATGCCAGTATAATACATGATGTTGTATCACTATCCTCCTTGTGCCTTCTGTGGACAGCATGCTCATCAGCATGAGCATCTTGAGCTGGTGGTGGTGAAATAGGAGCATCTAGCACGTAGAGTAACTTTTCCGATTTGAGAACGATTCTCAAATTTCTATACCAATCAAGATAGTTTGATTCAATTAACTTGTTGGTTTCCAAGATGCTACGTAGGTTTAGGTTTGTAGACATGATGCAAGTGACCTAGATGTAAAGATAGAAAGCATTAGCTACTTGTATATATACATGATATGCAAATAATTAGGATTTTAATTAAACGCATTTTTAATCCACTATTTTACTCAAACCAATAGCCCCCACTACTGATTCGGGAAAGCCCGTTGGAAGCTTTCCTAGTGGATCGGTATCAAAGCTCCTCAAGAATAACCTTAGATTTACCCAACAAGCCACCCTTAAGTTCATTAGTAGTTATCCAATACCATTTACATCGTATATAACTACTGGATCATTGGGTGATTAACAGCTTTTAGTCTTAAAGCCTTTTGGGCTACCCCAACTTTTTCTCTAAATTTTTTTATGCTGGAGTTTGTCTAACTGGGATAAAGAATTTAGTTAAACCCGACCCATTAATCAAGAATTTAATTCCAAAGGAATTTAACTCCATAGCTTGAACATGCCCGATGTCAAGTAGGCTTGGGTTTGCCCAACAACCTGATCTCGAAAAAGGACTCTCGTTCTTACAATATTAACAGAAGGAATTAGGTTTAATATTAATTGAGGGATTTGTTCCTTTTAGTGATTTCATTGAATGACATGAATAAAAATCAACAAATTACATAATTGATAATCATGGTAATAAAGCGATTACGTGGTATGGTTATGGATTTTACCCTAAATTAATTTCTTTGAGCCATAAAAGAAATTAATATAGTTAACCATATGTGTTCATGCATGATTTAAGTAGAAGGTCTTACCAACTCGCGTTGTTTTGGTTGCCATCTCCAAAATAGAATAATTCTACTCCTATCTAACCTATGTAAACTAATTACATAATTTCCTAAAGAGAGAAAACCTCGAGTTACATTCGAGGGGAGTTAGATGAGAAGAGAATTACACAAGAATTCTAGAAAAGGCAGGACACGCAGGCTCTATTTCATAAAAAACCAAAACTGTAAAATGTATGAACAGATATAATTGGTTTTAGTCCATAACCATCCACCATGCCATTAGTTATGCTTAAACAAAATAAACGTATAACTTTTATTATTCCAAAATCATTATTTTGGAAAAATAAAACAAATTCTAAAATCAATATTTTAGAAAAATACATTAATTTTAGATTTTCAAAATCACTATTTTGAAAAATAAAATTATTCGTCTCAAAACTAATTTTGAGAAAATGCTTTTGGGTCCTGTCTCCGGCAATGAAAACGGCGGTCCTACTGGCTGGTTAGCGGGCGGGGGTTAGGGGGGCAGCGCCCCATTGGAAAAATTTTTATTTTACCGCATCTCATCAAATGAGATTTTTCCCTTTCAAAATTCTATTCCAGGATTTTTTTTTTAAAATTGCTGGAACGTCGCAAATAGAGTAGAACTGGCACCGGTTTGGAAGCCAGAGCCGGCCTCGGCTCTGTTCTGGTTTTTTTTAAAAAAAATTTCTCTTCCAAAAACAATTTCTAGACATCGCAAATAGAATGGAATTGGCGCCGGATTGGAGGCCAGAGCCGGCGCCGACTGTAGTTGGGAAGTGGCGGCGATTTTTCATAAAAATTTTCCAAAAACAATTTCTTGTGCCCAAATCTTCTGCAACAGATCAGTGAGAACAATTCTCAGCAGAATTTTCTACTTTGACGCACAAAACAACAACCAATTTGTTAGTTTAAACAAAACAAAACAGAAAATCAAGTTCACAAGATGAAACGGAGGGCAACAACCATGTTCAAAAAAACGTTTTTCTGCCGAAAATTTTCAGCACATAAAGAAAGCATCTTTCGAAATACGCTGTAACTTTCACACAATTATATTGTGCTACGGACCCAACCCATAATGCTCAAAACCATTTCGAATCGAGTGAAAACGATTTTCAAAGCAAACAAAGATAAACACGAATACATGACAATAGTTTTTCATGCCGAAATAATGTTTGTAGACCACACATAACATGTCTTTGATACCACTGTTGGGTATCTCAGGCTCGTATCCTATACGGCGCAGCGAAAAATAAAACGAGATACCATCCCAGGATCCGCATATGTGTGGAAAACAAGAAATAAAGACAACAAAGGTAACAACTTTTTACCTTTGTTTGATCGTCCGAAGAACAAAAGTTTTCTTCTTCAAGTCGAAGTGCGATCTAGCAATCCTTTAGATCAAACTCCACGAGAGTTGAATGTCCAACCACTATAATCACAGTGTGTGATTATCTCTAACAGTAATCCGCACAGAGGATACACTCGAGCATGAAGTTTTCTATGCTAGCAGAACCACTAAGTGGCAGCTAAGGTTGTTTGCTTCAAGAGCAACGGGAGAGAGAGAGAGAGAGAAGATCGTGGCTGTTGTTTTTCGTGTCACTCACCATTAGCTAGGGTCACGAGTATATCACCCATATAACTAAAAAACCCTAGTGAAAAAATGAGATTCTAAAACAATTAGAATTTCCTAATTGTAATTGGAAATCTCAAGTTCTCACAATTACAATTTGGACCATAAATTATAACTAATTATAATTTGTCCACAATAACTTCTCTTTCTCTCAATTAACCCCACTATGTTATCGAATAACACCTTGAATATATAATCCTCTATTGTGTGTGACCTATTAGGTTTCCCAGTCAATTGGTAGAGAACATGAATTAATCCCAATGTCTTTGAGATTAATAATCCATAATTAATTAGAATTAATCCTATTAATTCTAATTAGGATTGGTTTATTAATTCATCAATTAATAAACCCATATTCCCAGATCATGAGCAGTATCTAGCAACACTTTATGACTATCCAAGAGTTCAGGAAGTCAAGTGGCTTGACATGAATCCTTCAATAACAAACTCTAGTGCAATTAACTCCTTTCACTATATAATATCTCATTCGGTTTGGAGTACGAAATTAGAGCAAACTCCCTCCAGAATTAATTCTAGCTCGAATACAATAGTACTTGTACCAGGAACCCACTAGTCTAGATGTGTATCAATTGGAACTATTTCCAATACACAATCGCCTTGGCCAAAGACTTCTCGAGTAGTAATTCCTACAAGTAGCCATGAGATATTCGCCCCTGCTATTAGGAGTGGTGAATCCTTTATTGACCCTCTCAATTGCTTTCATTTATCTCACAATGTACCCAATATCCATCCCATAGGCAGCCCTCGATCGAACTCCAGAGATTGGAATCAAAGTACAATGCTCAGCAAACAAAGTACTTTGGAGATCTTAAGTCTAAGGATATTTGCATGTTTGCTATATTGAGATTATATCACTGGCACTAAATAGTTATCAATGTGATTATCTCAAAGCTAGATCATCCAATGAACTTATTCCATTAACAAGCATCCATATGTTAACATTGAGTATCTAAATACTCAAAGATATGAGAACCACCACCTGACCAAATCAAGAAGTCTAACACATAATAGTCTTAACGCATTAATGATGTCCTATCTCATTAATACTATGACTATGGACTATTTATGTACTGACACTATACAGTGTAGTAAGAATCTCATGTCATGATTTCTTTAACACAGTATTGTACTAGGGCCTTTATCAAATAGTTATATTACTTAAAAGTAAACAAAAGAAATTGTAAGATAAATAATGCCTTTTATTTAAATAAAATATGTCATATACAATGTACAAGTGATTGCCTCTAGGGCACAACACTAACATGAATGACTGGGATATTGGTTAAGATATGAAGATGGAGAAGATATTTGACTGATATGAATATGAACTGATGTAAATGACTAGGAAGATTTTAACTGATATGATACTGTTTGGGAAATTGCTAATGTTGCTACACATATAAACTGACTGAAAATGTTTGCTTTACTGGATATGATTATTGGAAAATGATTAGAAGTTTCTTCTTGGAATGTTGGGATAATTTTTTGCTAAACTTCTGCTTATAATACCTTGTGCTTGATTTGATTTTTTTTTTTAATGAACTGCTTGATATAAAAATTGATCATCTCTGATTTTAGTTTATGGTCACTCAAATCTTTTTATCCAAAAGTATTCTCTTCATAATGAAGGCATCTTTAAGACTAATTTGAGAAGATGTGGACATGATTCTGTGATAAAATCAAAATTTTAGTCAGATGGATTGTTTTCCTTATATTTAAAATTCTTTGAAAATTTGGAAAATCCATTACCTTATGCAGTATGTCAGGTTGGACTCATACTTCATTGATCCAAAAATGTTTTTTTTTTTTTTTTTTTTAAAGAATCATACTGTTTTGGCCACACATCTTTTGGACATCCAAAACTCGTATCGATAAGGGATTTATACATACTCGCATTCACAAATATTTTGGACATATGTTTTGGACGTACAAATTTGATTTTAGTTTTTCCTCTCATTTTGAAATATGCAAATATTAAGGGGGAGCGTCTCATTGTTTAACTTACCTGCTATATCTCTTTTATAAAATTTATTGAATCATTATTTCTTTTTGGAATAATCATAAGGATATGGAGATAGGTTAGGCTATAGGCTTATTGAGATATGTTTATTCTTAATATATATTTAAATCTCATAAGCATTCATTGAGTCAGAATATGAGAGACTGCATTTCCTTAAAAATATTCGTATCTCTCTCGATCAACATGTTCACACTATACATATTATTATTCTTTAAATATATCTTTTTTTATTAAGTTTGTTATCACTTAAAAAAGGGGAGATTGTTAGTCCTAATGGCTTTCTCCTATGTTTTGACTTATGACAAACATTGATGTGAACTAACTTGTGTAATCTATATGTGATAGGACATGTTTGACCTCAGTTCTTTTAAGGCATTCAAATATGATTGTTAAGCAACTCTTGAGCAATGAAATTCAAGTATGGAAGATAAAAAAGAAGTTCAAAGTATATGAGGTTGCATACCAAGATGTTCTTATGGAAGAAGTTTAGACTAGGAAGTGTTATTAAGGTATTTCTTATTAATTCCTTTGTCTTTTTTACCTTTTGATTCAATTGATTTCTACCTTTAAGCACACAAAGAAAAAGATTTCAAAGTTTTGAAAATCTCAAAATTTTGGATTAAGTAGTTTGGATGTTTCTGCACTTAAAAGATTTGTCTAAAATCCTATAAACAGTGTTGAATTGTTTCTGCCTAAAAAAGTGTTATTTTGGACTTACCTTCTAGATGCATTGTCATCCAAAATCTGAGTCCAAAATATGGATAAATTTAACAAAAAAATTATAGCCATTTTATAGCCATTGGTACTTCACTTTTTGGCATTATAAAAAGCCTCTAAACAAGATTAGACATAAGATTTTTGTGACATTCTTCTAAGAAACACTATTGCTCAACAGTTTACAAAAGTCTCATTTTATCAAATGCTTCAAAGTGAAGTCAAAGGAAAAAGTGTTTGTGCTTTTTACCTTAGAGAACATTTGCTCAAACAAGTGAGCTTTTACTATTCTATTGATATTCAATCTCCTTTATAGTACAAGTGATACAAATCTTGTATGGCTTTTTCTTAGTGTTGTGTGTGTTTTAGTTGGCTATATGTTCAGCTTAACTTAAAGGGACGAAAAACAGAGATTCTTGTGACAAAAGGGAGAAATCAAACTAACAACCTACACTCTATCAAACACTTGAAGAACTAAGCTTCGAAGACCCTCAAGAAAAGTCGAAAGTTCTACTATAATCTCACCCCAATAGCCTTGAAGCAACAAAGGAAAACAAGAACAAATAGAATAGAGAAAATAGCCACCCAAATATTGGAATTCAAACAAACCTTAGAAGAATGAAGCAAATAAGACCCATTTAAGAAAACAACATTTAATTATCCAAAAGATTTATAGACTCAATCATCAGGAGGACTAACCCTTAAGCTTGGTCTTGAACAAGATGAACAAGGAAGCTAGGGCCTCTCATGATTCTCACTCAAATTTGAATTAAAAGTCTGTGAATTGTGTTGTCAAATTACTAAAGATGCTATTTATACTACCTTAACCCTAGCTAAGGTAATCCCTGAGGTTCTATTACAGTTTAGGGTCATAATAAATCTTCACAAGCAATTAAAATTGAAGAAAACTAGAGAAAACATTAAAAACGCGAAACAGTCGTCAGCTGCCCAGGGGGAAGCCGGCACCGATTTGGAAATCATAGCCGACGTCGGTTGTGATTTGTATTCGGGCCGGTTATATTGTGATTGAGGCAGTTGTTGGGGCAGAATGTAACTGGTGCCGGTTATGCTGCTCGGGGCGGCGCTGGCCGTCCTTTAGAGGCCTTCTTTTAGGTTGAGTTTCGTCTATCTTTCTTGCCAGCTTGAGTTCTTACATGGTCATGCCTCCCCCTCCTTAATCTTGACCTCTATGATGAGGCGGAGCCTCATCATCTCCCCCTTCTTGAAAAGGATTCGTCTCCGAATTATTGCCATCATTTACATGGAATGCTTTCACCATTGCCACCTTTTTAGCTCCATCAAGGTTCATTCGTTCACCTATAAGGAAGGGAATAAATTTGATAAGAGTTAGGAGATTAAAACCATACACAATTTTAAAAGGAGAATAAGAAGGGGTAGAGTAAAAAGTCATTTTGTGAACAAACTCAAGGTGTGGCTAGCATTCCTCCCAATTGGTTAAGTTCTTCTTGAGTAGTATGGTCTGTAAGAATTAGGTAAGTGTTCGATTGACCACCTCCGTTGGAAAAACAACTTCAAATTCTTGAGAAACAGCTGCAATTTCATTAGGCAAAGACAATAAAAAAATCATTAGTAGAAACATAAGAACATTTTGATAAAAGAAGAATGACCGGTTTCTTAGCTTCTATAGCCTCTATGTCCTTACTTTCTTTTGCAAAGAAATTCACTCTTCTTTTACCTCCCCTCTCTTGTCTTTGCTCACTCATATCCTTGATTGTCAAAGGCATTTGTTTGTTCATCCTCTCTCTCAATTCTTTTTTCTTGCATCTCTTTTTCTTTCCTCTCAATTTCTTATTTTAGCTTAACATCTTACACCCCCTTCTTCTTTTCTCCCTCCTTCATGATTTATTGATCTTTGTTCACCTTACTAAGGGCCATGGGGGTGAGGGTAAACTTAGTTCTCTCCTTGAGTAGGGAATAAGTATTCTTCCTTCTATCATGCTTTACATACCTATCGTGTTGCTAAGGTCTCCTTAGGAGTAAGTGAACCGCTTGCTTGGGTACCATATCACATAGCACATCATCCTTATACTTCCCCATCTCAAAAGACACCAAAACTTGTTTGTTCACTCTCAATTCCCCAATATCATTCAGCCATTGCAATTTGTAGGGCTTGGGGTGTTTTATCCACTTCATGTCCTATTCTTCAACTAAGTTTGCACTAATCATGTTAGTGCAACTCCCATTATCCATAATGATACTACAAGGGGTCTTGTTGATTAGACACATAGTGTAGAAAATGCTCTCTCTTTGTTGGTGATCTTGATCCTCAATGGCTTGTGAATTCAATGACCTTTTTGTGACTCCCACCAATGAGTATTCTTGACCAACAACTTCCCCTTCATCACTCTCCTCATCTCCATTTCCCTCTTGGTCTTCTTGGTATATTTCTCCCTCTTCTTCTTCGTCGGTAGAGATCTCACCATAGGGATTAGTATACATCGTTCTCTTTCTTGGAAAGTATGTCTATATCCAAGGCACTTAAAACACTTGATATCCCTGTTCCTTTGTGGCCTCTCCATGGCTTTTCCCTTATCCTTGTTCCATCCTTCGTTAGGTTTCCAATCCTCTCTTAGCTTCCAATCCTCTCTAGATTTGTAGAAGTCCCTTTGGAATGGCTTACGGGCTTCATCCTTCTCAATGGGCATCTTGCTAGTAGTGTTGGGGTTTGTAAGTGGTGGTCTAGTAAATGCCTTTCTCTTTAATTGCCTCTCAATCTTCATAGCGGCATGTACCATATCCTCTAACCGATCATAGGGGTGCAATTCCACCAAATTGGCAATCTCCCTATTTAATTCTCCCAAGAACCTTGCTCTTGTTGCTCTAGGAACCTCATTAATTTGAGCTCTCATCAACATTACTTCTATTTCTTTATGGTAATCTTCCACACTCTTGTTCCCTTGCTTGAGTGATTGGAGTATTTGGTAGAGATCATTGTAGTAATGGTGTGGTATAAACCTTTCCCTTATCATATCTTTCAACAAATTTCAACTAGCCACGGTTTCCACTCCCATTTGTCTCCTTTGTGCACTAACTTGCTCCCACCATACGAAAGCATACTCCGAAAATCCTAAAATAGCCAACCTCACTTTTGACATCTCATTATAGGTATGACTTTCTAGGAATATCTCCATCCTGCTTTCCTACTCAAAATATACTTCGGGGTCACTCTTGCCATAGAATGTGGGCACTTTCAATTTGATATGATTCAACTCATTCTCCTCATCATTTTCTTCTCTCCTACCTGCTCTATTGCCCCATCCTCGATGATGTTCCCCAAAGGCTTCAACTCGTTCCCCCTCGTACCATTCATCAACTCCGTCAAACTCTCTTTCTAGCCCCCTTATGTTGTTCCAACCATTCCTTCCTTGGCCCCTACCTCATCCTACTCTCATGCCATGTCTTTCCCCTCTCATAGGAGCTTGTTGGAATCCTCCAATGGAGTGTTCATCCTACTCTTCCCCTTGTTGGGCATTTAATGGAGGAGTATAGGCATCACCATCCCTCATCCTAGGGCTAGGCACTTCAAATCGCTGTTGGTCTCTCCTTTGTGCAACGGTTGAAGACTGTTCAAGATAATTTATCAACTCCCTTGTCATGTTTTGGAACTCAATAGTCCTCATCATAGCTTGCAAGTCTTTATGCAAATCCCTAGCATTAATTTTTTCTTCTTGAGGTCTACTAGATCCACTTGGATTAGGCCTAAAGATCTCTTGTTCATGGGCCATGGTGGTAGAGTAGTTACTTGTCTATACCTGCAAAACAAAAAAATTAGAAAGAAAAATCAATCCCCCCTTCACTTCCTTGCGTGTTGGCTCTCAAGGTTGTTCACTCCATGCTCGTGTTTTATTTTCTTAGGCTCTTTTAATAATAGGCTCACCCTCTTGCCTTTTTCTCAACACTCAAGCCTTCTTGTTCAATCCCAATTCTCTCCAATGGCTAAAGTTTTAGTCCAATTTAGTGAATCACACAAATCAAAAGAAATTTTCAATTAAGGGGTCTTAGGGGAATTTCAACAAACACTTGTTGGACACCTCAAGCAAACAAGTTTTAAGTCAAGAATTTCAAGAAGAGTAGACTCATTCAACACAAGAAAAAGCACTAAATGCACAAGAAACACTTCTAAGCAAGAAACAAATAAGAATTATCAAGAACAAAGAAACAAGAACAACTAAAACTAAGACTATGAAGAACAAGATGATCACAAGTATGTAATAGAAAAATTAAGTTCAAAGAACATGGAATTCAATAATAGAGTGATCTACTAAGTCCGAAAATCCCAAGGAATGAAAATCAAGAATCAAAGTTCCCAACTATGACAACAAATATTCTTATGGGACATTTATCAAACACATTGGATGCAACCTCGTCACTTAAGAACAACCAGTATTTTCACCCATATTCAAGCCAATTTTCAACACAATCACAAGATAAATTTGTTCCCAAGGATTATAATAATATCAAGGAGCAATTTTCCTAAAGAAAAATCAAGTTATAACAAAAATTTCATGACATTTTTGGAGCATAATTTTGAGTTACGGGATTTTCTTGTTTTCCTTTTTCTTCAACTTTGTAGGGCTCCTTTCTTGCTTTCAAGCTTTGATGGGAATCAAGCTTTTCCTTGCTCTGACACCAAACTCTTTGATACAAATCTTGTATGGATTTTTTTTGGTGTTGTGGGTGTTTTAGTTAGCTATGTGTTCAGCTTAACTCAAATGGACCAAAAACAGAGATTCTTGTGACAAAAGGGAGAAATCAGAATAACAACCTACACTCTATCAAACCCTTGAAGAACTAAGCTTCAAAGACCTTCAAGAAAAGTAGAAAGTTCTACTATAATCTCCCATCAATATCCTTGAAGCAACAAAGGCAAACAAGAACAAATATAATAGAGAAAATAGGCACCCAAATATTGAAATTCAAACAAACCATAGAGGAACGAAGCAACTAAGACCCATTCAAGAAAATAACATTGTATTATCCAAAAGATTTATAGACTCAATCATAAGGAGGACTAACCCTTAAGCTAGGTCTTGAATAAGATGAACAAGGAGGCTAGGGCCTCTCAAGATTATCTCTCAAATTTGAACTAAAAGTCTGTGAATTGTGTGGTCAAATCACTAAAGGTGCAATTTATACTACCCTAACGCTAGCTAAGGTAATCCCTTAGGTTCTATTACAGTTTAGAGTCATAATAAGTCTTTAGAAGTAATTAAAATTGAAGAAAATCAGAGAAAACATTAAAAACGTGGAACAGTTGTTGGCTGCCCAGGGGGAAGCCGGCATCGGTTTGGACATCACAGTCGGTGCCGGTTGTGATCTGTCTTCGGGTCAGTTATGTTGTGATTGAGGCGGTTGTTGTTAGAATTTGTGGCCTCCTAAATGCGGAAAACATCCACGAATCCCTTCCGAGGATCCAAGTAAACAATTAAGAAGACCTTATGTTTACAGAATTACCTCTTTTTGGCGTAATCGAGATCTTTCGATTCTGTTTGTCTGTCATATGTGTAACCTGAACGATTACCAGACGCTGCAATGTGCAAACGTCTTCTATAGGTACACACGGCGAACTGACTCGTTGCCTCGAGAGTGCTAGCGCCTAGGGTTTGAGAGTGTTTTTTTCTGGAGAATAGAGGCACGGAATTTTTAATAGAACCGAATTATTGAGAAGACAGCTTTTAGAGTCCAGATCTGATAATATCTTATCATATTTTAATTTAAATTCAAATTAAATTAAAAATTGATATGATAAGATCCTGCCATTATCTTGGTAATTTAACTAATTAATTTACCGAATCAGATTCTTATAATTTGGACATAATCTAGATACATCGAATGTGGACATATTTTCATATTCATTGTATCTGGTAAATTTTCTAGGTTCGATTAACTTAGACATATTTCCAGATTTATCGAATCTGGCTACCAGAAAAATAACCTAACAAGTTCGCTTATTATGTGACCCTATATGCTCATTTAACAGTGGCAGTGTGCCTAAATCGTATTTAAATGGCCCACAAGTTATAAGCAATTTCTAGCAAAACATTATAACATCCAGGTTAAATGAAGATCAGTGATCTCTTTGAATCAAACCACAATTTTATATTTAGTCCTTTTGTCACACGATATCCAGATTAAGCATAAGGCACAGAGCATGTCATCCTTATTAAGTTTAATCAATTATTTCTTGATTTCATAGTAAACTGTTCAAATAAATGATATCAATATCTTTGATTGATATATTTGAGCATTGCCATGCATTTTAACAGTCTAACTTATTAAGGGGCCCATGGATATCTCTCCCATAATTGAGAGGGACAAATTCCTTCACTATCAATCATATTCCTCTCCTTGATTTATTCTATATCCAATAATAGTTTAATTTATTATCTGGTTAAAGACAACGTTAGACAACGTCAAAATATAGAATTTATCAAGTAGGAAACTATAATGAATTTAGGTCGAAGGACTTTTAATATCATTA
This sequence comes from Voacanga thouarsii, assembly GCA_026120185.1. Lineage (NCBI taxonomy): Eukaryota > Viridiplantae > Streptophyta > Magnoliopsida > Gentianales > Apocynaceae > Voacanga > Voacanga thouarsii. The sequence continues at coordinate 48,241 of JANUWF010001244.1, read as the reverse complement.
TGGCTAGAAAGTACTAATGACATGTTCCATGAAGTACTCTCACAGTGGTTCATGTCCAATACAATATTCTGTAACATTTATTTATGTTTTGACTTGATATCACAAATATCCATGACCAATAAAACATAGCCATCTAGTCACAAACATACTAGTTTTAATTTATTATTATTCCATTAATAATAATCGATCAGGGACTATTTTAGAATAATCATTGTATTTATTGTTAGGTTTTACTATCAAGTCATGTACTTGATGACCACAAAACAAAATGCACTATTCATGGAAAGGAAAATCTCATATTATTATATAAAACATAATGACAATAGTATAAGTACAAATTGACTCTAGGGCATATCCCTAACAGTTGTTGGGGCAGAATGTAGCCAGCGCCAGTTATGCTGCTCAGGGCGGTGCCGGCCGTCCTTTAGAGGCCTCCTTTTGGGTTGAGTTTTGTCCGTCTTTTTTACCGGCTTGAGTTCTTGCATGGTCATGCCTCCCCCTACTTGATCTTGACCTCCATGATGAAGCAGAGCCTCATCAACAAGGTTATGGTATAAAATCCATTTAGGGTGAACTTTGATGTGAGTGTTTGATTGAGAGATTTTGGAAAACTAAGTGTGGTGATCCTCTCTTGTATGTTGTACTGTTTGATTTCATTAAGTGAAGTAAATGAAATTTAGTTGAAAATCCTCAAGTGTGAGTTGAAGGTAGTAGGCGTAGATCTTGGTAGATCGAACCACTATACATTCTATGTCTTATTTCCTTTGATATGTCATTGACTGCTTTGTATTTCTTTCTTTAGTCTGAATCTAAATATATCTCAAAGAGTTCTTGGATAACTTTCTTTGTCACCATAAAGTCGGTCTAAGAAACTTGATGATCATTATTATTCTATATATCGGACAATTTGAAATTTTTTTTAGTTTGCCAAAACCTTATTCACTCCCCTTCTAAGATTTTTCAATATTTATAAACATTTTGGCGAGCAAAATTTTGGTCGTGATAAAGCTTCAATATTGACAAAATACATAGTCATTGGCGACGAAAAACTTCCTCGCCAAAGAGTTGTAAAACTTTTTGGTAATCTTTTGGCTAGGAAAGCTTTATCATGAAAGACATCATTAGTGATAAAATATTTGTGATTCCCAGGAAAACATTGCTAGCCAAAGAGTAATGCACTTTTGGTGAGGAAAACTTCGTTGCCAAAAAACTCCTTGGTGACAAATATATATCATTGGCTAAGAAACCTTGCTCGCCAAAAGTCATTACGAATTTAAAAAAAATTGAATTTTTACAGGAACCCGTTCGTACTGCATACGGTTCTGCTTCATATTGCTTGGTCCACGCACACCCACCACACCTGATTGCACACTGTACTCCCTCTTAGTACTCGGTCCATGTTCACTCATCAAACTGGATTGCACCACTCCAATTAATTGGAGAATATAACACCCCACGAAAAAATAGATACACCGTACGGGAAACGTGTAACAAGTGTAGGTGTTACCTCTTCCAATTCGCCAACAAGGGGTCTTTATAACAACTAAAGCCAAAAGGAAAGAAAAATAATTACATTGGAGCTGATCAAAACTTCAGTTGTAGTATACATCCCAAAAAGATAATAATACAACTCAAGGTACTACAACATATACTCTCTTTTAGTTATACACAGAGTTGTAGGGTGCACTAACCTAAAAGTGTAGGAATTGCCTTCCTAAGTGTTGACGCTCAATTCCAGATCCTAAGAAAACAAAACATGATACACATGTGAGTGATTTACACTTAGTGAGCCTCATTGTGCTAGTGTTTTTTCATTGCAAATGTTTGTATTATTCCACTAAAAATAGCAGAGTAGTAGAAAAATCAATTAGAAATTGTTCAAACATTTAGGCACGTTTTAGAAAAATTGAATTACATCTATAACACCCCATTACCTATGCCTTATTAGGGCTGGGGATGTCGCCCCATCCATATGACAAGGGGTCTTTATAACTAGAACACATAAAATAAAATAAATGAAATACTTCACAATTAAACTTATTACAACCCAGCAATACATGAACAAATTTAAAAATAATTGTTTGCTACTATCTCTCAAAAGAAATACATATGAAAAATAACAATGAGTCTTCAAGACATACACAATACTCTAGCTAATAACCTTCACAGCAGGATTGACTTGAAAATATGATATAAAAGGTGGTGAGATATAAATTTCAGTAAGCCTGTGTGTGCATTGAGTGTTTCAGGTAAAATAGTTCATGTATGCAAGTTGTAAATGTTTCATAACAGAAAGTGCTGGCAAACCTTAAATAAATTTCATAAATGAAGAGTGGTGTTTTTCTTTCCAAACATACATATGCACAATAAATACAACCACTCTCAAAAGAGGTAGCCATAGCACCACACTTTGTGCATCATGACAATATAACGATCAGAATGCCACACACTGAGCATATTAACACAAGGTAGGTGTACGACCTACCAGGTGAGATACTCTTCCATCTCTACACCCAAACTTACCAATTGTCCACTTCGAAAATACACAGTCCACTTGACTAAACTTGCTAGCTCAGACTAGTATGACCTATACGACTGGCATCCTATCTGGGAAGGACTTACCCCTCAGAGGTAGCCACCTACTGAGCGACTTATCATAACCCTTCAAAGACTAGTCCTAGCAGTCTACCCTTATTATGTACTCAACGTTGTTTGTCCCACTTGGGAGGAAAAAGGCCACTTAATGATTCACTTGGAAATAGCAACTATGGTTTCGGAAATTCTTGCAAAAGTTGGGTTTTTAGGAAAAGTTTAGCGTTTGGTGTGAAATTTTGTTGTTTAGTTTTAAATGGTTTGCTTGTCTGAATGAAAAAGAAAAATTGTCCATAATTGCCTTTACAATGCAAATACTCGTATACAATGAGTTTGACTTGCCACAATAACTTTGGTCTTCAAATGGTTCCATGCTGGAACTTACTTGATCTTTTGCTCTTCACGAGTTCAAAAGTTTTCCAAGGTCAACCTAACCCCACCTTGGGTAAAAACAAGGTATAAGACAATATCCAGACCATATCTGCCTTAAATAAATAATTCCTAGTTTATGTTAGTGTTATACCCTAGAGGCAATCACTTGTACATTGTATATGACACATTTTATTTTAATAAAAGGCATTATTTATCATACAGTTTCTTTTGTTTACTTTTATGTAAAATAATTGTTAGATAAAGTCCCTAGTACAACACTGTGTTAAGGAAATCATGATATGAGATTCCTACTACACTGTTTAGTATTGGTACTTGAATAGTCCTTAGTCGTAGTACTAATAAGACAGGACATTATTAATGCGTTAAGACTAGCATGTGTTAGACTTTCAGATTTGATCAGGCAGTGGTTCTCATATATGTTAGTATTGAGATACTCAAAGTTAACATCTGAATGCTTGTTAATAGAACAAGTACATTGGATGACCTAGCTATGAGATAATCACATGGATAAGTATTTAGTGCCAGTGATATAATCTCAATATAGCAAACGTGCAAGTCTCCTTAGACTTGAGATCTCCAAGGTACTTTATTTGCTGAGCATTGTGCTTTGATTCTAATCTCTAGAGCCAGATCGAGGGCCATCTATGGGATGGATATTGAGTACATTGTGAGGTAAGTGAAAGTAGTTTAGAGGGTCAATAAATGATTCACCACTCTTAATAGTAGGGGCAAATATCTCATATTTACTTGTAGGAATTACTACTCAAGAAGTCCTTGGCCAAGGCGACTGTATATTGGAATCAGTTCCAATTGATACACATCTAGAATAGTGAGTTCTTGGTATAAGTACTATTATATTCGAGCCAAAATTAATATATATTCTGGAGGGAGTTGGCCCTAATTTCGTACTCCAAACCGAATGAGATATTGTATGGTGAAAAGAGTTAATTGCACTGTAGTTTGTTATTGAAGGGTTCATGTCAAGCCACTTGACTTCCTGCGGTCATGAAGTGTTGCTAGATACCGCTCATGATCTGGGAATATGGGTTTATTAATTGATGATTTAATAAACCAATCTTGATTAGAATTAATATGATTAATTCTAATTAATTATGGATTATTAATTTCAAGGACGATTGGATTAATTCATGTTCGCTACCAATTGACTGGAAAACCTAATAGGTCACACATAATAGAGGATTATATACTCAAGATGTTATTTGATAACATAGTGAGGTTAATTACGAGAAAGAGAAGTAGTTGTGGCCAAATTATAATTAGTTATAATTTATGGTCCAAATTGTAATTGTGAGAATTTGATGTTTCTAATTACAATTAGAGAATTATAATCGTTTTAGAAATCTCAAATGGAGGATTTTAGTAGGATTTTCATGTGATATATGGGATAGACTCATGAAACCCTAGCTAAGGTGTAAGACACGAAACAATTCCAACCCTAGCAACACACGACATTCTTTTCTCTTTATCTCTCTCATTGATCTTGATCAAAATCGTAGCCGCCATTGTTTTTCTGCTAGCACAGGAAATTTTGGTGCTTGAGTGTATCCTCCGTATGGATTTCTATTAGAGATAATCACACACTGTGATTATAGTGGTTGGACGTTAAACTCTTGTGGTGTTTGATCAAGAGGATTGTTGGATCGTGCCTCGACTTGAAGAAGGATAATTTTGTTTTCCACACGATCAAAGAAAGGTAAAAAGCTATTACCTTTGTTCTTTTTATGTCTTTTTTTTCCACACATATGCGGATCTTGGGATGGTATCTCGTTTTATTTTCCGCTATGCCATATGTGATATGCGAGAGATACCCAACAGTTCAACTAGTCACAACCACCCTAACCCTAACCATAATGTCTTAGGCTGTATTACTAGTTGAAAAAGTATTTTATAAAATAAACTAGCTTGATAAGTTAAAATAAATGGGTGTTATTAAATAAATAATAATTTATAGTTTCAAATAATAAATTATGAGTATTATTGCTAAGAAATAAACTAGTGTTAAATATTAGATAATACTAAGTCCTAATTAATATTGGTAAATGGTAATATTTAAATAGTATTATTATTATAAATAAAAAATTACATTTTAATTTTTAATTAATAATTAATACATAATAAATAGCCAATAAAATTAATAGTAAATGAATTATACTTAATTTTTAATTATTAAATAATAAATAAATTTTAATATAAATAATATTTATGGATATAGATAAAAGTTTTAGTAAGGCTAATTAATATGGTCTACAAGGTCATTTGATTTAATTAATTTCAATATTTTATTATTTATTTTTAATAAAAAGATTTTATTTACTTAACTAACAAAATAATATTTTAAATAATACTCCATTTCAAACCTACCTATGGTTTTCGAATTTTATAGATTAAATTGAATAATAATTCTAATTAAATTAATAACAATAATGTGAGTAAAATAAATCTAGAATTAATAGAAAATATTTTTTCCAAAAATTTTCTATTGTTAGAGAAGATCTTTGAACATGTTCTCACATAACATATTAATCCATCCATGAACATCCACTTGAATCAACATATACTAACACGTGGATAATCTCATTCTAGGCATAATCATCATCTATGTCTTTATTGAAAAATAGGAACATAAAGGCCTAATCACCAATGGTGTCATAATATCTAACATGTATCAAAACATCCATAAATCACTTTAATCATGATGAGCATATATTGGTTTAAAAGAAAAATCCATAAGGCCTAATCAAACATTCCAACTCTCATGTCCTAATTCCATCCCCTTCACCCACATACATATACTTAATCCCTACTTTATTTAATCATCCTATCAACATCTAGGAGTCTTGATTCTAAAAATTAAAAAGGAAGATTTAAGGAAAAATACTTGATGGATGATCACTTGATGAAGGATTTTCCTTGGTTAGTGAAGATCCTCACGAGCTTGATAGCCTTTAGTAGTCCAGAAGTAGCCATGGTTGATCATCACCATTTCGCCCAAGGGAGAGAGTGAGAGTGAGAGAGAGAGATGAATGAGACTAGAAAAGAAAATTAGAAGTTGAGTAAAAGGGGAAGAACGAGGAAGTTGTTCTTATTTTACCTTTTGGTGTTCTTGGAACCTTCAACAAAAAAGATTGGTTTTGATCTGTTTGGAAATTCCACTTTGCATGATTTGGTGTTATAACGGCTAGAAATGAAGGTTATAATTTGAATATGGATGATCTAGAGTGTTTGAGAGTGATTAGAGGTGTTTAGGATTGGTTTAGGCTTGAAGATGAGAATTGTGTGTTCTTGGTGTTCTTGGTATTTTTGAGAGAGTTTGAGAGAAAAATGGATTTTGTGAGTTGCTAGAATTGTGATGGCCAAATGACCTAGTGTAGAAGGGAGTTTTAGCTATCAAGAATAAGAGAGATTTTTAAATTTTTTTGAAATTCAAATGGAGAAAAAGGTGGAGTTGTTTGAGGTATAAGATTAGTTAATGGAGTTTGTTCATGAAAGGTCTCTCGTTCATCAATGGTGTAAGGCTGAATTAGCTAGGTTTTAATCAAATAATGGAGGGTTGTTCAGTACCTAAGGCTGGCTGAAAGTGGTCTTATAATGGTAGAGGATTTTCTGGTTTAATCACTTAGCTATAGCTATGTTTTAATGGAATAAAATCTAAAATTTAGTTTGATGTTTGAATAAGTTTTGGATAGAATAATCTTAGGAGCTTTTTGAGGTAGGATCATGGAGTCCTAGCATTCAAGGTTGGTGTGGAGCCCAAGATGTTCAGTCCATGGCTGAACAAGGTCTGAATTGTAGTGGTGTTGAGTGAAGAATTTCGGCCTTAGCCTTGAGGAGATAAGCTGGAAAATTTCTGGAATTTAAGCTTCAAGAACATTTGGAATTGAGATATTTTTAGTGCAGAAGTTTATGTTCTCTTTGGCACAATTTTGTAGCTGATTCTTAAGGGTGTTTGAAGGTCTTTTAATGGTGGTTTTCTAGCCTTCATCTTGAAGAAAAAAAAAGAAAGTTCCAGCTGTTCTTATGTTCTAACAGTGGCTTCAAATTCCATGTTCAATGTGGCTAGATTGCTGAAACAAAATTCTGGTTTTGGGATGTTTGTGCAGTCTGAAAATTCACTGAATTTCCAGCCTTCAGCCTTACCTAAAATGTCTATTTTTCTTACAGAAATTGGGTAGGAAAGTTGGCTAAAACTTTCAAAAACAGCTTTGAAAGAAATCTGGAAAATTTTTCAAATTTTTCCTTTACCAAAACATGAACAAGATGAAGATGGAGTTTGAAGGAATAGCTATGGTGTTTTCTTTTCCTTGGAATCCCTACCTAATTCTCCTCCCTATTATTGGCCATCCTTATCCCACAAGAGCTGATTTTCAAATTCTAATACTAGGGATTTATCATAAAATTTTTATGATTAAAAATGGATTAATGAATTAAGGATAGTTTAAATTTCAAAGATGTTAGGACAAGGCTAGCAAAATTAAAAAGGACAAGAATTCTAGACATTACTATCATGTTTCCCTTAAGATAACATTCCTATCTTCAAGGGATGTAAGAAAATAAAAAATTTAAACATGGTCAAGATAATTATGAATAAAACATAAGTGATGGGATTTGAACTCAAGACCTTAGAGATTAATTAACGAAGCTCTAACCACTTAACCACGCTAACTCTTATTCTTATTTTCTCACCTAAATATTCTTCTTATCTAAACCTCAAGCCATCTTCCTATTTTGACCTCAAGTAAAATTACCTTTTTATCCTTTCTACCCAACAAGTATAAATAAGCCATTTAACCTATAAACTACAATTCTAAGACACATAAAATCATTAAAAAAGGTATCTTTTATGCATGAAGACATGATATGCATCCCATCCCCCTTACTCTAGGGTTGGGTTTAGGTGGGGTTTCACAATATCAATATTGTTGCCCCATATTTTTTGAAAAGCAGGCATTTCTCTGAATAGAAGGTAGGCCTTCATGCAAAGCTCACAAGGCTTCACAATCAGCTACTATAGTTATATTGTGGTAAGGAGTAGGCCTACAACACTTAACTATATTTTACCAGAGTGGTAAGTGCATACAAGCACACGACCTCGAAATTCTAGATGTTTTACTTTCTACCATAAGCCCAATGTCTACAATCGTAATGTCAACCACCATTAAGGTGAAAATGGGTTGAGCATGCCAAGAGTCCTCACCCAGCATTCGTGAACAACCCACAAAATATATGCATTTGGGAAAATCTGCTATAGGCAATAGTCGAGAATTTTACTGCTAGCTAGGATAGCTGATCCTAATGTCCTATCGCCCGATTCGAAGTAAGATGAATCCCAGAACTGATCAGGTTACATGGGACCATCTATCTATAATGTAAGCTAGTACAATGGTCAAACAACTGTAAAGTATTCAATGTCTTCATTGGTTCACAAGACCAGTTCAATATCGTAGCTTCCCAAAGGAATATCAAAAGAAATATTTTTTTAGGGCCAAAGCATCATTTCCAAAATGTTGATTTCGTACTGAGATATCATTTTCCCAAAATCTTAGTGTAGAAGGATAAAATGTCCTTCTCACGTTATAAAATGTTCCTTCAGAGCATTTACATAAATTATGCATACCTATGTCCAAAAAGAATTTTTGTTTAGCAAACCAAGAATTCTAAATCCAAAAAAAGAAATAAATTCAAGGATTTCATATGCATCGTGCCTTAAAAATTTATAGGTAATCCGTCGTTCCTTCAAATGCCAAGCAATCATAACTTCTTATACTTTATCCTTAGATGTGGAATGGTAATTATTTGTACAAAGTAAATTGCTATTCTATAACGTAATATGTGAGAAGAAGGCTTTCAAAAAATCTCTTGCACATGGGAAATATTTATATCATAAGTGGTTAATAGTTCCTTGTAGGAAATAATATTTTCCAAAGTAGTCAATATTTTCCCGTTTAGAGAAACCAAACATTGTTCAGGAAAACTTGAAAGTCTTTTATTCAAATCTTCATGCTTTTGGAAAAAAAAAACCCACCAATAATGAATAATGATACGCATGAAGATCCACATTTTCTTATTTAAACCAAGCATGGAACAATATCATTTTCAAGAAGGAAAACTATATTTTGTTAGAAGAAACTAAAAGGATTTATAAAGCATAGCTTAGTGTAATGAAAAATCCACTAGCAATGCCATTTTTAGAAAACCAAGGGGACTCACCTTGTGTAATGCTATCACTTAACAATAAGTTGTCCTTAAAGTTTCACAAAGGTCATGTAAAAGACACACTGATATTAAAGATCATTCTATACTTCTCTTAGCTTCCAAGGTGCTAAACTAATATATTGCTAACAAAATACACTAATAAGGAAATTACTAATTTCCTATTAGAAATGGAAAGGTATCACCTGAAATAATCATTGGAATATTATCTTCTCCATATATCCATTTCTTTTATCTCTTCATCTAACATGTTTACAAGTCATTTACATGGTTTCTTAAACATCTCCCTTATCCATCTATTCTAATGGGAACAGTACATTAGCCCGTTTCTTCTAAAATTCCTGCATTTTTCATATCATGACATGTTTCCATGTTTTGGTCATAACTTTGGATCCACAAATGCAAATGACCTCAAATTTGGGCTAAAATAATCTTACGAATTTTAGCTACAAATCCATAAACATCATATAGCCAAACCTATAACTAGTACAAAACTGCTACAAGCTAAACCTTGTGATTTTTCTATGAATTCATTCATTTTCTAAAAAAATGCATTCTCCATTTTTCTATTCTTATTTTCTCACTTAACCACCATGTAATTTATCTTGTTGTCCATCTTAACATCAGAAAATCGTCAATTTTGTTGTCATGAAGAAAGCACAATCATTACATAAATAAAGCAACATAAACAACAACCATGCATATTTTATCATAGTTGTCTATTTTTCAACAATGACAATCTCTTTTCTTTATTTCTTTCTTCTATTATTTCCTCCCACCACTATTGGATTTCATCAGGCTAATCAAATAAGAATGCAGTGAAAGTAACCATGAATACCTGCCCAAGGATCATGTGTTTGCAATTAAAACGGGAATAGAGGAAGGAAACAGAGATTACCTTTTATAGAAGAAAAACAAAACTTTTTCTTGCGGATAGAAATTTGATCAGTAAGCCAAGAACTAGTTCCCTCTGTTTTTATCGTCCAAATGCACCATTACAATCCAAGACTAGGGTTATCACTAGCAGTAATCCACGCAAGGTTGAATTGCTCACAAAATCCACTCAAAACTATGCTAGTAGAAGAGGAGCGACTAGGTTTTAATTGAAGAAGAATAGGGATGAAGAAGAAATAATTTATCAAAATCCTCTTTGCAAAAGGGAACTGATGAGACTTCGCTTCATCATGAAGGTCAAGATCAAGGAGGGAGAGGTGTGACCATGCAAGGATAAGGATTGGTGACAAAGACGGATGAAACTCGACCAAAAATAAGGCCACCAGAGGATGGCCGGAGCCGGCTCCAAGAAGCCAAACTGGCGCCGGCTCCAATCTGCCCCAGTAGCCGCCTTAAATCACAACAAGACTGGCCCGAAAATAGAATACAGCCAGCGCCGGCTATAATGTCTAAACTAGCGTCGGCTCCACCCTGGGCAATCGACGACTGCCCCGTATTTTTAATATTTTATCCAGTTTTCTTCAATTTTAATTGCTTGTAAAGACTTATTATGACCCTAATTTGTAATAGAACCTCAGGGATTACTTGGCTAGGGTTAGGATAGTATAAATAGAACTTTTAGTGATTTGAAAATACAATACACTTCACTTTAATTCAAATTTGAGAAGAGAATCTTGAGAGGCCCTGGCTTTCTTGTTCATCTTGCTCAAGACCAAGCTAAAGGGTTAGTCCTCCTTTTGTAAGAGTCTATAAATCTTTTGGATAATCCAATGTTGTTTCTTTGAATAGGTCTTAGTTGCTTTGTTCTTCTAAGGTTTGTTTGAAATCTAATATTTAGGTGCCTATTTTCTCTATTCTATTTGTTCTTGTTTGCCTTTATTGCTTCAAGGATATTAGGGTGAGATTATAGTAGAACTTTCTGCTCATCTTGAAGGTCTTTGAGGCTTTGTTCTTCAAGGGTTTGAAAGAGTGTAGGTTGTTAGGTTACTTTCCCATTTTGTCACAAGAAAAATCACTGTTTTTGGTCCCATTATTTGAACTGAACAGTTAGCCAACTAAAACACCCATAACACCAAGAAAAACCAGACAAGATTCATATCAAGAATTTGGTATCAGAGAAAGGAGAAACTTGATTCCCATCAAAGCTTGAAAGCAAGAAAATGAGCCTTAAAAAGTTGAAGAAAAATGAAAATAGGGAAATCCCGTAACTAAAAAATATGCACAAAAAAGGTCATTAAATCTTTGTTTTATCTTGATTATTCTGTTGGAAAATTGCTCCTTGATATTTTTATAATCCTTGGGAACAAATTTATCTTGTGATTGTGGTGAAAATTGGATTGAATATGGGTGAAAATTCTGGTTGTTCTTAAGTGACGAGATTGCATCCAAGGTATTTGATAAATGTTCCATGAGAATGTTTTTGGCTATAGTTAGGAATTTTCATTCTTAATTTTCACTCCTTGGGTTATTGGGACTTATTATATCACTCTATTGTTGAATTCCATGTTCATTGAACTCAATTTATTCTAGTGCACACTTGTGATCATCTTGTTCTTCATCATCCTAGTTCTAGTTATTCTTGTTTCTTTGTTCTTGATAATTCTTATTTGTTTCTTGCTTAGAAGTGTTTCTTGTGCATTTAGTGCTTGTTCTTATGTTGAATGAGTCCACTCTTCTTGAAATTCTTGACTTGAAACTTGTTTGCTTGAGGTACCCAATAAGTGTTTGTTGAAATTTCCCTAAGACCCCCTAATTGGAAAATTCTTTTGATTTGTGTGATTCACTAAGTTGGACTAAAATTTTAGCTATTGGGGAGAATTGGGATAGAACAAGAAGGCTTGAGTGTTGAGAAAAAGGCAAGAAGGAGTGTCTAATATTAAAAGAGCCTAAGAGAGCAAACATGAGCATGGAGTGATCAACCTTGAGAGCTAACATACAAGGAAGTGCAGTGAGGATCTATTTTTCTTTCTAATCTCTTATGCCACAGGTATAAGTAAGCAAATATTTCATCACCATGACCCATGATCAAGAAATCTCTAGGCCCTAATCCAAGTGGACCTAGTAGACCTCAAGAAGATCAAATTGATGCTAGGGGTTTGCGTGAAGACTTGTAAGCTATGATAAGGACTATGCGAAGTGAGTTCCAAAACAAGAAAAGGTAGTTGATAAATCATCTTGGACAATCTTCTACCGTTGCATAAAGGAGAGGCCAAGAGAGATTTGAAGTGCTTAGCCCTAGGATGAGGGCATTCACTAGACCACAACTTCTAAACCCCAACACTGCTAGCAAGGTGCCAATTGAGAAGGATGAAGCCCCTAATCCATTCCAAAGGGACTTGTACAAATCTAGAGAGGACTGGAAGCCAAGGGAGGATTGGAAACCTAGGGAAGGTTGGAACAAGGACGAGGGAAAAGCCATGGAGAGGCCACAAAGGAATAGGGATATAAGTGTTTTAAGTGCCTTGGATATGGACATTCTTCCCATGAGTGTCCAAGTAAGAGAATGATATATACTAATCCCTATGGTGAGGATTCTACCGACAAAGAAGAAGAGGAAGAAAGGTACCAAGGAAAACAAGAGGGAAATAGGAATGAGAAAAGTGATGAAGGGGAAATTGTTTTACAAGAAGTTAAGCAAAAACAAGAAATTGAGAGGAAAGAAAAAGAGAGGAAGGGAAAAGAGTTGAGAGAGTGGATGAACAAACAAGTTCCTTTGACATTCAAGGATAGGAGTGAGCAAGGACAAGAGAGGGGAAGTAAAAGAAGAGTGAATTTCTTTGCAAAAGAGAGTGAGGCCATAAAGGCTATAGAAGTTAAGGAACCCATTATTCTTCCTTTATGCAAAGGTTCTTATGATTCTACTAATGATTTTTTATTATATTTACCTAATGAAATTACAGCATTTCCTCAAGAATTTGAAGTTGTTTTCCAAAGGAGGTGGTCAACCGAACACTTACCCAATTCTTACGGACCATAATCAAGAAGAACTTGACCAATTGGGAGGAATGTTCGCCACACCTTAAGTTTGTTTACAAAAGGGCTTTTCACTTTACCACTTCTCATTCTCCTTTTGAAATTGTGTATGGTTTTATTCCCCTAACTTATTTTGAATTGATTCCCTTGCCTATTGGTGAACGAATGATACTTGATGGAGCTAAGAAGGCAGCAATGGTGAAAGCATTCCATGTAGATGATGGCAATGATTCGGAGACGAATCCTTTTTAAAGAGAGAGATATGATAAGACACCGTTTCATCATGAAGGTCAAGATCAAGGAGGGGGATGTGTAACCATGCAAGGACGAGGGCCGGTGACAAAGATGGATGAAACTCGACCAAAAAGGAGGCCACCAGAGGACGGACAGTGTTGGCTCCATGCAGCCAAACCGGCGCCGGCTCTAATCTACCCCAGTAGCCGCCTCAAATCACAACAAGACCGGCCCAAAAATAGAACATAGCTGACGCGGGCTATGATGTCCAAACCAGCGCTAGCTCCACCCTGGGCAGCCGACAACTACCCTACATTTTTAATATTTTCTTCGATTTTCTTCAATTTTAATTACTTGTAAAGACTTATTATGATCCTAATCTGTAATAGAACCTCAGGGATTACTTAGATAGGGTTAGAATAGTATAAATAGAACTTTTAGTAATTTGAAAACATAATACACTTCATATTAATTCAAATTTGAGAAGAGAATCTTGAGAGGCCCTAGCCTTCTTATTCATCTTGTTCAAGACCAAGCTAAAGGGTTAGTCCTCCTTTTGTAAGAGTCTATAAATCTTTTAGATAATCCAATGTTGTTTCTTTGAATGGGTCTTAGTTGCTTTGTTCTTCTAAGGTTTGTTTGAAATCTAATATTTGGGTGCCTATTTTCTCTATTCTATTTGTTCTTATTTGCCTTTATTGCTTGAAGGATATTGGGGTGAGATTATAGTAGAACTTTCCACTCATCTTGAGGTTCTTTGAGGCTTTGTTCTTCAAGGGTTTGAAAGAGTGTAGGTTGTTAGGTTACTTTCTCCTTTTGTCATAAGAAAAATCATTGTTTTGGGTCCTATTGTTTGAACTGAACAGTTAGCCAATTAAAACACCCATAACACCAAGAAAAGCCACCAAGAATTCGTATCAGGAATGATTCATATATTTATATTTTTTAGAATTTATGTTAATTGTAATTAAGTCCTCCAAGATCCAATGTCTACAATTAGGCCCTTAAAGTTTGTATAATTACAACAAAGTCCCATGAATTATAACAAACTTATAATGCACCTATAAGTATATTTTCTTCTCTTAATTAACCCCCCATTATGTTTCCTAGTCTTGTTGGTAGCATAATATAAATTAATTCTAACAGCTTTAGAATTAATAATCCTAAATAAAATATAGGATTAATTTATTAATTCTCTAATTAATAAATTCATATTTAGTAGATCAAGAGCGACATCTACTAATGTCTTTTGATCACCTAAAATTCTAGAAAGTCAAGTGGCTTGACATGAACCTTTCAATAGCAAATGACTAGTGCAATCAACTCCTTTCAGCATACTATATCTCATTCGGTTTAGCGCATAGAATTAGTGCCAACTCTCTCCAAAATATTTTTAATTCTGGCTCAAATATTTTAGTCCTTGTTCAATAAATCTATTACTCGATATGTGTATTAATTTGGAACTATTTTCAACACATAGTCGCCTTGGCCAAGGACTTTTTGAGTAATGATTTCTACAAGTGGCCTTGAGATATACTCTCCTACTATTATAAGTGGTGAATCCTTTATTGACCCTCTTGATAGAGATTAAAATCACCATTTTTTTTCAAGTTATTTGAGGTTGTTTTAAGATACATTTGTTGTAATAACTAGGCATATTCCTTCTTATTTGACATTTTGCTTGTAAAAGGTGTTTTTTGGCAAATATAGGCAGATTTAAGTTAAAATCAAGCAGAAAATGCACAGAACTAAAATGTACCTGGTGCCAGGCTAAGCCAGTGGACCAGGCATCGGGTCGATTCTATCTAGTAGCAGAGATTGAACGAGCTTCAGCAATTTTTCCAGAATAGATCTGGAGCCAGGTCTGGCAAGTGTACCGGCATTGGGTCCATTCTGCTTGCTAAGGAAAAAACAGCAAAAAACAGAGCAAAACAGAGGAAGAATAGAGTGTACCTGGTGCTAGTGGGTTGAAGGTACCCGGCTCCAGATAGGTTCTGGAGGCAAAAATTTTGTACGCAGAATTAGGGCTTTTCCAAGGATTTTGATATTTTTCTATTCCTACTCGGCCGAGACTTCCTTAGCCAGGACATAGGTATCTAAGTAGCCTATAAAAGTATAAGAGAACATAAGGGTTTGAGATATACAACCAAAATGGGTGAATAAAAGAGTAAAAATTCTGATTTTCTCATTGAAGGAGGAATTCACCCAAGCTAAGGAGGATTGTTCAAAGGGTGTCTTCAAGGAAGAAAAAAAATGCTTATCTATGAGTACTTTCTTTTCTCTTTTTCGTCTTTTACTTTAACAATGATGTATTCAATGTTTTTATTGCAATTTAGCGATATTTTAGGATTCTTGATTTATGCATCAATTTAACTACTTGATCAATTGATTGTTGTTCTTGGTATTTGATTACTCATTTTATTACGAAATTAATTAATTAATTCTTCTTGTTAACTTGCTTGAAAAAGAGGTCGATAATGGTTTTAATCTAATTAGTTTCATATTTGTTATCTCTTAACTTGCTTGAAAAATGGGTTAATTGTCTAGAACATTGGTAATTAAAGGTTAGTTGATGATTGCTAGAATATGGATTCATTGACCAATTTCATGCTTTAAATCACTTAGAATAGAGGAGTTTATATGATGATTGATTTTAATGCATCTTTTGGATAAGTTTGTCGAGACAGAATATGGTTACTAATTTAACTAGAACGTAGTGATTCCATAGATTGTAAACGAAGTGGGTCTATATTAAATCTTTCATGAGATCAAGATAATAATTCATTATGATAGTGGGTAAGTGATTCATTATCATATTTTCTAGGATACTTGTCTAAATTGCATAAACTTACATCCTTGAGTTGTATATGTTTCATTAGTTTTTCCTCTTATTCTTTTCTCACTTTATTTGGGTCAGTTAAACAATGAAAAAAAAAAGTGATTAGTGTGTACTTGTTTCTTTGAGGATCGATACTCATTAATTCCCTATACTATGGTTGCGATGAGTATACTTGCTCATATGTGTATTTTAGGATTAATGTTTTAATTAAAACTTGCTTAAGGGCTGGATTTAAAATTGATGATTTTATATACCCAAAAGTTACGCATCAAGTTTTTAGCATCGTTGTCGGGGAACAATATCATAAAAGCTTGGACTTTGGTGATTTAACCATGTTAATATGTTTATATATTCCTTGTATGACTAGGTATTATATTTTGTCTTCTTGTACTTTAATGTCTCTGTATACTGTAATTTCTTGTAATTTAATTTGTACACATAGCCTAACTGTTTAACTTGTAAATTCTATAATCTCAAAACTTTTCTATCTATGTAGACCTTGCTCTTAGTTTATGACCAGACAATTCAAAGCTAAGATAATTGACCTTGATCCGGAAATCAAGAGAACTCTCACTAAGGTCTGGAAGATTATAAGTGAAAGGGTAAGGAGAGCAATGAAGGTGAATCAGCCCAACGATGGTGGAAATAGTGGAGCTGACAGGCTGGTGATGAATGACTTTGTAAAACCAGCAATCTCAGGTACAGGCTCTAATATTGCACGGCCTAAGATAGAGGCCAATAATTTTGAGATAAACCACAATGTGATCCAAATGATCTAGAATATAGTCCAATTTGATGGGTTTTCTGAGGAAGATCCTAATGCCCACCTTGCGAGCTTTTTAGAGATATGTGACACATTTAAGATGAATGGTGTTTCTGAGGATACCATCAAGGTAAGACTTTTCCTGTTTTCATTGAGAGATCGAGTGAAATCATATGGTGGGAGCCCATCATTCAGATGGATGGTCCTTATTGTCCTGTGTGTGTGAGAGAATTTTATGCCAATATGCTGGACAAAAAGAAAAACACTCTCCAAGTTGTCTCCACCATGGTTAAAGGGATCCCTATTGAGTTTAACAGGGCGGGATTAGCTAGAATTTTAGGAATCTCGAATGAGGGACCATGGATAGCTGTGGACCATAATAACCAGAAGATCATCTCTGTGCCTATCTGGGATGTGGGGGCTACAAGGGCTAGTTTTTGTATGTGGAGAAAAGGGGAAGTAGGTTAATACTAGTATTATTGTAATAATAACCTTGAGGCTCAGTAGCATGCCCTAGTCTATATCTTTGCTTTCAATGTCTAACCCAAGACTAGTGGCTTTAATGAGTCTAGGATACTTGATCTTTATATTATAGGCAAGATGAGGAACCATGAGCCTATTCCCCTTGCTCCTATTATTTTTAACTCCATCAAAGAGGTTCTGGCCTCTAACATTGCAGCCAAAGCCCTGAAATTCCCACTGGTTATTTTGTGTATTTTGAGATACTTTAGAGTACAACTAGATGGAGAGTTGAGTAAGCCCACCACTAACCGTGATCTCATGACGGAGCATACTTTAGTTTAGTGTGGGTATCGCTATGATGAGAGGGTAAAAAGATGGAAGAAGCCAAATGATGTACAATACCCTAAAAGGGAGGAACTTCCCCCTACTGAGAGAGAGGAGCTTCCCCTTGTTGAGGAGGAGGAAGAGGCACCACCTGCTCGACCAGCCCCTCGTGCCACTAGCTCTTATTCACGCACTGATTTTGAGGCACACATGGAGGCCTAGCTAGAGAGCCAGATGACTATCCTCATCCAGCTCTGCGATTCCATTGCCGACATTCGACATTTCTAGGACGTCCAAGATCAGAGGCTGATCACTTTGATCCCACATGTTATTAGTGCATCTTCTAGTCGTGGAGCTACTAATGTTGACCATGATGACCATGATGATGATTCTTGACTCACTCTTGTGTATTTTATGTTCTGTTATTTCTTTTTCTTTTAAATTTTAATGAGCATTCCTAGCTTGTAGGTGTCTTTACGTTTCATTTATTTTTTTCATTTTATTTATTTTATATTTATTTTCTTTGTCTAGATTTATGTTTTCTTTCTTTTGTTTCTTTTTAGT
The DNA here is from genome assembly GCA_026120185.1 of Voacanga thouarsii. Lineage (NCBI taxonomy): Eukaryota > Viridiplantae > Streptophyta > Magnoliopsida > Gentianales > Apocynaceae > Voacanga > Voacanga thouarsii. Next base: position 29,912 of record JANUWF010001244.1, on the reverse strand, counting down.
AGGTACTCCTATATAATCTCTCCTTGAGATGGATTCAACATGATGGCACAACAATGACATGGAAGTACTTTCTTCCCTTTATTCTTCTTCTTCCTTCATCTTGGTCTTCTTGGCTATATTTTTATTCTTTTATCTTTGGTCATTGAGGACAATGTCCAGTTTAAGTGTGTGTGTGTGTGTGTTAGGGGGGGGAGAATAAAGGCTAAAAAAAATACTTTTCCATATGAATTTGATGAATATAGGTTGTACTTTGAGATAAATTTTTCAAAATTCTCAGTGGTTTCATTGTTAAGTAAGGTTGTAATTCTTTTTCTTACTTGGATATAAGTTTTGTCATTCATTAGGTGGAATTTGATGATTTTTTTTTTTTTGTATTCGAAAAGATATGGAAGATATGATGAGTATGGGAAGAGTTTATTGGCTAACTTTTGTATTATGAGTTTAAATTTTGCTACCTTTGAGTTATGATGAAAAAAATGTAAGCTGCAAAAACATCTTTGAGAGGAAAGATTGAGGAGAATATTGAAAAAATTGATTTCAGTTGAGAAAAAATAATGAGTAAAAATAACACTATTGTCGGTGTGAGTTAGAGAAAAGGCTCTCATTAATGATCTTTGAAGGCCTTTAGCTGAAAAAGGGGTCAATATGAGGAGAAGTAGCAAGTGTATTCGGTGCACTTTCTTGAGGCTAACCTGAAGGTAAAAAGGTGAGCAAGAGCATAGAAAAAAAGAATTGTGAAAACAAATAATGAGTGATGGCTGTAAAGGGGGACAATATGGCGTGTGAAGAAAAATCTATGCACTTGAGGCTATCAATTCCCTAAGTTATTGAAAAACTTTGAGAGACAAAATTGGAGTGCTTTTCGCATATCATAACTTAAGTGTGCAATTTTTGAATTGATAATGTTTGAGTTAGTAGATGGCTTGACCTAGCACAATCTATCTCCTGAAAACATGATGTAAAACCGTGTGAGAATAAATCTCAGTAAGTCTTGTGTGTTCACATGGTGTTTTGAATAGTACGTGTATGCAAAGTGTAAAACATTTGTAGAAATAATTTGGCAAGTCATAAACAATCTCTTTTCGCAAGGAGTGGGTTTTTCTCATTGTCACACTTTGTACAAAATAAATCTTCCACTCGAATAAACAGTCATGTCACCACACGTTGGGCTCCATGAGAACAAAATGGCCAAGGCACCACACTTTGTGCACTTTGTCTGGACCAGATTACCACACGTTGGGCGTTCTGATCAAGGTGAATGTATAGCTCACCGGGTGAGATACTCCTCCATCTCTACACCTAACAAAACCATCCGGGTGTCCATGCCGGGAATATAAATAATACCATACCAGGTACAAATGCTAGCTCGGACTGGCCTGACCAACCAACACTGTTGCCTTTTCAAGCAGAGTTCATCTTCTAGAGGTGGCCTCCTGCTGGAAGACTTACGCTAGCCCTCCAAGACTTGTATTGTTAGCCTACCCTTATTGAGTACTCAACGAACATATCCGTCAATTCCTAATTCAAAATATCTCCACACCTTGGCTTTGTACAACGTGGTTTTTCTCTAAAAGAGTTTTCTAAAAATTTAGGAAAGAATAGTTTTCTTGATAAAATCAGTAGTTTGACAAAATCGTTTAAAGAATAATCATCCACGTTTACAACCAAAATAATTATAGTTCAATAATAGCTTTACAAAGCTTCACAACACAGACTTGCCATCACAACATTTAACAAAAGAGTTTATACAAGGACTTACCATCATAATATTTAACAAAAGAGTTTATGCAAGGAATTACCTGATATGCCTCAGATAAATGAGATAAAATCATAGCTTGCTTTCCTCAATTATCCTCATTATCTAAACCATATAATATCATGATCAGGGTCTCTATTAATTCAAGCATGCTCTAATCTCCTTCATTTTCACAACAATTCGCAATCCCCTATTTAAATCAAAGTAAACTATCCAATCCCCAAAGATCATATACCATGACCATATGCTCATCCAACTAATAGACATCATTAAACCTTACTTTTAGCATCAAGGGTGGCTATTCCCTTACCTTGCAACAACCGGGTAATGTGGTCTCGATACTCCTATGGTGATCGTCCTGAGTTCGCTTGAAAAGAAGAGAAAAGCTACTTCCTTTGCTCCTCTTGACCGAAAATTAAAGAAGAAGATGAAATCAGCCTCTATGTGGCGTGATTTAAGGGAAGAAGAAGGAGAAATGAATCATTAGAGAAAACAGCATCAAGAGGTTGAGAGGATTTTTGCTTACCTTAAGGTGTGTTCGATTTTTGCTTAGAATAGTTCTTGAGTTTTTCGAGAATTTATAGAGAGAATTCATTGGAATTTTCATGTGGTAAGGAGGGAGTGTTGGCTACTGTGATTTAGGTTTAGAGAAGTTTGATTTAGGGTTAGATGGTGGTGCTAAGAAGGACTCTTAATGGCTTTAGGTTTCTTGGACAGCAAGGGTGAAAATTTGCAGCTTGCTGTACCTTTGATGCTGGCCGAATTCAAGAGGGATTAAGAGGAGAAAAGAGTTCTGAAATTGCTCCCTAGGCTAGCCGAAATAATGCTCAAGAGAAGGGTTGAGTGTGTTCAGGTTTTTTGGCCAAAATGAGAGAGAGTTTGTGTGAGTTTTGGTGACTGAAAATTCTGTGCAAGAGTGATGATTTTTGGACTGTTTTGGCTGCTGTTTTTGATGAAATTCCAGAGGAGAAAAGTGTGGTTTTTAGGTGCTGGAATTTGGCTTAATCAACAAAGAGTTTTGGTAGGTTTTGGAGTGCAAAGCTGTCAAAAATTCTGGGCATAAGCTGGACGAAAATTCTGGAATTTTTGGTGAAGAGAAATTTGATTTTGTGTTACTAGAGTAATCTGATTTGTTGGAGGTTGTTCTAGGTAATTTGAGCTAGGGTTTGAAGAGTTTTATTGCAATTAGGAGTGCAAGAATTTTGTGTAGCTTGTGCTTGCACAAAGCCGCCGAAATTCAGCTAGGAAAAGGGATTCTAATCCTAGTTGATTTAGGATTGAATAAAATCTGGTTTTATCAAGGATTTGGATAAGATTTCCTCTAGTCCTAAAAGAGTTTGGATTGAGCTAAAATTCCTCCAAGAAGTGGCGGAACTTGCTGGAAATTTTTTCAGATTTTTAGCTAACATTCTAGGGTTAAAATCAACAAGGTTTCCTACTAGGAAAATGACTCATTAATTCCAACTATCCATGGCAACATCTATTAAGCTAAAATCAAGCTGAAATTTTAATTATTAGCTAGGGTTTTTTTCGAAAATCCTATGGAATAAAAGCTGAAAATTAAAAGTGAACTTTATTCACATCAAAGTCCTTGAATTTAGGAAATAAATATGGAGACTTATTTCCTTGGAGTAATGGCACTAAAATTTCTCTAGGTTTGCTATATCTTTTTCGGCCAAGACAAGGAAACTCTAAGGAAAAGAATCTTCAAGAAGAGAAACTAGGATTCACAAGAGATAGGATTTGAACTCGGGCCACCACGGAAAAATCACCATCCTCCCCGCTATTCCAAATCGATTCCAATACTAATTCTTCCTACAAGAAGTTCTTACCACCCCAATACTCATCCTTCCAAATCTTCGACCAAACCTCCCTTAACCAAATCTTTAACAACACACTATTTCACCTCAATTAATTCAAATGCAAGAGCAACGGAAAAATTCACATGAATCCATGAAAATAAAATAATTCTAAGATACCACATAAAATGCAAAATACTATGCAATGCATGACTTCCCCCATAGTCAAAGGTAGTTTTGGGCGAGGTATTACATCTACTATATCGCCTTCAACTCATTGGATCATGTACCAAGGTTAACACCTAGCAAAGACAAGATGAAAGTTAGAGAACAGAATTCATGATTACAATAAAATACAAAGTTAGTAAAATAAATTACAAGAATATACAAAGAGACATAAGATACAAAAGATAGCATCTTTTTGCGAAAAGAACAATTGTACATATTTATCTATGTACATATTTACATATTCACATGGTGAAATCAACAAAATCCAAGCTTTCATGTTATTTTTCCCCGGCAACGACACCAAAAACATAATGTGTCCGGACTTGGATGTAAAAATCATATAAAAACTAAGCACATTCCCAATCAAGTTTAAATTAAAATGTTCAACCCAAATCACACATATAAGCAAGCATACTCATCATTAATAGAGCAATGGGTTCAATCGAGTGTCGATCCTCCAGGAACAAGTAGACATTAATCGCCTTTCTTTCATTGTTTAACTGACTCGATAAAGTAAAAAAAAAAAAAACAAAACAAAACAAAAGAAAAATAAAAATATAAACATGTCAAGGATGGAGAAGTATGTAACTCAAACCATTGTTTAAACAAACATGATCTCAAAAGAACTAACTATTGTTATAACTAATCATTTTATTGGCACCATGAAGGATAAAGGTAAATTAGCATCAATTGGTCTGTCTCAACTAATTACTACCTTCTAGATAAATTAGCATCACTTGGTCTATCTCAACTAATTCATCCACAAGATGCATTAAACGCGATCCTTGATTAAATTTTCTTGGTATGGCAAATTTAAAACATGAAATTAGTCAATAGATCATTGGTCTGGCAAACATCAAATAACCTTCAATTACTCAATCCTCAGCAATTAACCTCTTTGGTCTAGTAAGTTAACAACCAATAAATATGAAATTAATCAATTGCAACTACCATTAACCTATTTGGTCTAGCAAGTTAATGAAAAGAAACAAGCAATTAATCTCGTAATACGCCTAAGTAATTGAATACTAAGAAGAACAATTAATTAATCAAAAGATGAAACAACTCTAAAAATCATGAATATCTAAAACAATGTTAAATTACAATGAAATAATTGGCATATCATTGTTCAAGAAAAAGAAAACAAAGTAAAAGAAAGCACCAATAGACAAGCCTCCTTCTTCTTCCTTTGAAGACCTTCTTGCACAACCTTCATTGAATTGAAGAATTCCTCCTTTGATTGAATAATTTTCTATGATGATCAATGAATTCTCTCCTTTTTGCTTATGTTTTTCATCTATTTATTGGCTTAGGAAGTGCCTAAACTCGTAGGTACATAGTTTTAGCCGAGTAGAAGTTGGAAGATACAAAAACTCCGTAAATTACCAAAAACTGCGTAGAAAAAATCAAGCACCGCCTTATCTTTAGGGCACAGTTGGCGCCGCCTTGGCTTTCGGATCCGGCGCTGGTTGTGTTATGCTTCTATACTTGTTTGCCAATTTTCTCTGAATTTTGCACATTGAAGACCAGAATGCAGCTGGCGCCGCCTTGACTATTGGAGCCGGCGTCAGTTCCCCTCTGTTTTGCTTTGTTTTAACAATTTTTCATCGCTTCGAAGTCCGTGTAATCCAGTGCATGGCTGGCACTGTTCTAAAGCCCTAGCCAGTGCCGCCTCTCCCCTGTTCTGTGACATTTTTGTTTCATTTTACCCTAAAAATCTGAAATAATGAACAAAACACCTTTCCAAGGGTAAAATCTCAAATATGAAGGAATATGACTAATTATTGAACAAAATATATCACAAAAGAACCTCAAATAACTTGGAAAAACATGACTACTTTAGCCCCCATCTTGTTGTAGGCTGCGGTCTTAGCATAATGATATGTAGTGCCGAAGGTAAAGCCTTGTGAGCTTTGCATATAGGCCAACCCTTTGTTGGAGGAATGCCTGTGATGTGAGAATTGGGGCGATGATTTGAAATTCAACACAGTTTTCCAAAATAATTGAGTTTTGAAGAAACACTTCTTTAGAGAGTCTTGGAATTGTTTCCAGTGAACAAATGAAATATTTTCCTCATAAGAGTTTTATGTACTCTGTCTATTTACTAAAGCACTAGCATATACGACACTCAATAAGTGGTTTTCACTCACACGTGTACTATTTCCTTTGAAAAATTTTGGATCAGAGGCACAACGAACGTGTGGTGGACTCGCAGAGGCTCATGCTACATCTTGGACCTATTGTACTCATTAGTATATGTATCAGATGCCAAATTCTTGTACTTTTCTATTTTGAAAAAAAATTTGCTGCCTATTGAGTGAAGTTTGTTATAAAGACCCTTTGTCTGAGCAATTAGACGGGGCGACATCCCACAAAGTTACAGCTCACTATGTTATGGAAATATGGGGTGTTACAAATGGTATCGTAGCATAGTCGGAACTATAATAGAGCTTGTGATGGAATATGGCTGAGCCTCCAACAAGACATTGGGGAGTCCATCATTGTATAAGTGTGAATTTATAGAGGTAGTGTGTTTTATTAAATTAGATATTAGAGTAGATGTAACATGTGATATGAGACAAATTCAATATCTCTAAAAAAGGTCTATGACCCCGAATTTGAACAATAGTAAAGGGATTGAGGTCAGAGAGATCTTATATAGGAATTATTTACTAATTCTGAACATTCCATTTTGGGACCAGTAATAGTGAGATGAGGAATAAAGGAGATTGAATACTTAAAGGCTCGTGTGTATAATGTGATATGAATTGTGCAGATAAAAATATATGCACACTTGTATACTGTTCCAGTGTTATATTTGAGTGCTAAAGGTCCTAGTTTATCATAATGTGTCAAAGGATGTGATTATATCAATACTATGAACCAAAAATCATTAGACATTTGAAGTTAAACGTGCTTGGGTTAGAGAAATTCTAGGATGGGTAACCCTTGGGAAGTTCCCACAAAAGTTGAAATGAAGAGATTTATGGCTGTTTAAGGAACCAAAAGTATGATCTATATGCAAAATGATATAAATACAAGAGGTCTAATTATAAGTTGTACAAGGGCGATGTGAATAAAAGTATATTATCAGGTTGAAAGAATATGGGAATATCTCAAGAGATCATGTTTTTATGTGCCATATAGAAGTAAGGCAAATCTAAATTTCAAGGAGGAAATTTTTTGTAAGGTGGAGAGAATGTAATACCTCGCATTTTACCTTTGATTGACTACTAATTATAGTAGGATGAGAATTTATACCAATGGCTAAAACAAAAGGTGATCGGTGTAATGAATTGAATATTTTGGTATTGTAATGTTTTGTCGGGACTTAGATGTAATTATTGAATTTGTTCTACCCGTACCATAAATATTTGAAAGGCTATTATTGTTAGTAAAATAAGAATTTGAGGGTGCACCGAGAAGGAAAATGATTAGTGCGATGAGATGCACGTTTTCGTGCAAATTATGTTGTTTGGGTTACTGGAGGCATTTTTGTCATTTTGATCGCATCCACGACTTTGACCACAAATTTGACCAAGCTGAGAAGGAATTGAAGGATTTAAGTATTACCAATGGATTCAGTAGAATTTTGGGAGTTGAATGGTGAAACAAAATATTTTTTCGTTTCGAACCCGATTTTAGTCATTTCTGAGAAAAATAGGAGGTTTTTGTGCGTGTGACATTTTGTGATTGGTAGCCAATGAACATGTGTCAATTTAAGAGAGGTTGCATGAAGAATTCATGCAAGACACACGGAATTAGAGAATTATAAAAATAAACAAAGAATGATGTGTATTTTTGCGATTGAAACACATCATTTCTGGGGCCAATCACTTAAGGTCTTTTACAATCTAATTGGCCAATATTATGACTATGAAGAAGTGGTTGACTGGCTGAAAAAAAACCATAAAATCAGCAGCTATACAAGAGAAAAGAAGAGGAAATTGTGACGGAGAAAAATTTGTGAAATTGTGTGTAAAGTTGTGATTGGAACACACCTACATAGAATCCACCATACAAGCAATTGAATTAAAAATTTCTTGGCTGAAATTTTATGAGAAATGGTGGTGGGATGGCTGTTATAATAGACAGATTTTTGGCCAGCCTTGCAGAAGGAAAAATAAGTGAAAACAAGGAGAGAAAAGCTAGAGAAAAATAGGGAGAAAATGAAAAAGCAGAGAGAAAGAAAGAAGTATGTGTGTGTGTGTGTGTGTGTGTTCTTGAAGAAAAATCGCTTCAAATAGCCTCAAACATAAGGTAAAATCCTATGCTTCAAAAATTGAAGTTGTAGATTTCATTGTGGTGATCATTATTATATCAAATTTAACATGAAAATATGATTTTTCATGTCTTGATTTTAGATTAAAGCTAGGGTTTATAAACTTTATGTGCGAACCTTGTATTTACCTATGTGTTCTATGTATGTTGGCTGACTAGAAGCCTTATGGATATTGTTTTGTGCAAGAAAGAACTAAATATTTATGGTAGTTTGAAGGATTGCTTTCGGTTAATGAGATGATGACCAAAGCAGAGTAAAAACGGAAGTTACTTGGTTGGAACAATGAATTATACTAGCTTTTGTTTTGAAGAAGTGAATTTGTACTGAATAAGTGTAACTCATGCGAACAATTAGAATTTGAAAATCACAGAATTAAAGATGATTCGAAGGAAAATTGAGTGAATTAATGGTTCTAAGGTGTTAAAGGCTAAAGGAAAGTAGGAATAGTAGGTTTGAGGCAAAACAACAAGGGTTGTTTTTGCCCAGTAGCATTTCATGGGAATCAAAACTATGAAAACGTCCTGTACAAAATTAAGTTAAGAGTCTTATCGTAGATGTGATATCTCATAGAGCCAAATCAGAGTCATGGATCGAAAGTTATGCGCAAAACAAAATGATGTGGCAAATCAGTGAAATTTTAGAAAAGTAGTTCGAAAATGAATGACTTTAAGGATGATTAATTGTGTGATTTTGGTTGAAATTAAGGAAAACTATGAAGTGAATCCTTTGTATATTAAGGGAGAAAGGTTGTGGAAAAAGAAAAACGAAAAAATTCATCAAACGATATGAACGAAAGTTAAGCATTTTCCTTAACCGTCGGCCCCGATGACTAAGTGCCGACTAAACGTCGGGCACGTCAGCTATTTTTTAGCCAAGCACAATTTGACTTGAAAATGATATTTGGTGTAAATTTATCGATACACGGCCAATGGAACATTGAAAACTATAGGAACGGTGATTTAACGGCCGTAAACGGAAAAAGTTGCTTAGGACACGAGATGAGTCCCTTGATTTCTAAAATCTTTTAAAAGCTAGTGTGCTTTATTTTTCGTTGAAATGTAGCTTTTTATACCATTTTGGAAATTGCTGAATATATTTAAGGTTCTCTGAGCAAGATTTATTCTTATGCCATTTTGGGCTCGAATGAACTTCATATTTAGCTTGGAAACCTTAACAGACGATTAAAGCATGAATTTTCTGAATTTGGTCATTTTTGGATTAAACACTTGGGATTTTTAAAAAATGGTTATTTTTTGAATCAAGTATTCACAAATTTACAAGAATGCCCATATTCGAACATTTTATGAAAATATGTTTGGAAACTTTGAATTTAAACTTCTTTCATGATTAGAATTCTAGATTCTTAGAAAAAGTTCCTTTTGGAGTCGGGTATTTGGAAAATGATCTAGATGTCCTTGTTGGAGTGCTTTCTGAAAACCATTGGAACTGGGTATTCATTAAATGACCAAAATATCCTTATTGGAACTTTTGTGAATCATTTTCAAATTGGGTAAGGCTAAAACCCGAATACCCTCGAACAATCTTTTTAGAATCGGGTATCGATAAAATGACCTGAATGCCCTTGGAAATGACTTTTGCGATCAGGCACGGGCAAAATGATTCGAATACTCTTGGAAGCTTGTTTAGATGTATGAAAAGAACTTTTTATCCAGTTTCGACATGATTTTGGAAAATGATCTCTCGATATGAGATTGATTTTTGGAAAACGACATTTTGATCCCGAAAATTATTTATTGGCCAAATATGCTTATGGAATGAACTAATTAGCCCTACGGAGCCTATGGGAATTATTATCTGACTTTTGAGTTAGTGAGATGAAATTTTGGAAAATAATATTTTGCCCCAAAAATGGTTTTCTTGGTATGGAAAATAGTTTCCTGACGTGTTCATGTATGAGCCTTTTATGAATTTGGAAACATGATGAATAATATGAATTTTGAATTCTTGATTTCTTAAACTTGTCAACCCCTGACTCCAAAACATGACTTACTTCAATATTTAGCGTATGCAATAACTTGAATACTTGGCGTAAGTACTAACTTGAATACTTGGCATAAGCACTAACTCGAATTCTTAGTGTATGCACTAACTTAAATGCTTAGCGTAAACATTGACTTACATGGCGTATGCACTAACTTGAATATTTGGTGTCAGCATTAACTTAATTGGCTATGTACTAACTTGAAAACTTGGCGTAAGCACTAGCATACTTGGCGTATTACTAACTTGAATACTTAGTATAAGCACTAACTTGATTCTTGGTAGTGCATTGCGGTATACTTACCCTTCCAGCAATGCACGGTTGAGTGTAGTAGGTTGCGGTCTAAGCACAATGATACATGGTGTTGAAGGTAAAACCTTGTGAGGTTTGCATACAGGTCGACCCTCTATTGGAGGAATGCCTGTGACGTGGAAATCAGGGCAATGATTAGAAATTGAAACACAGTTTTCCAAAATGATTAAGTTCTGAATAAATTCTTCTTTAGAGAGTCTTGAATTTATTTCTAGTGAACAAATAAAATATTTTCCTACAAAAGTTTTATGTACTTTATCTTTTTACGAAAGCACTAGTACACTTGGGACTCACTGAGTGATTTTTACTCATATGTGTATTATTTCCTTTGAAAAATTTAGGATCAGAGGCGCAGCGAAAGTGTGGTGGACTCCCAGAGGTAAATGTTACATCTTGGACCTATTGTACTTGTGAGTATATGTATCAAAAGGCAAATTCTTGTACTTTTCAAATTTTAGAAAAAAATTTCGCTGCCTGTTAAGTGAAGTTTGTTATAAAGACGCCTTGCCTAAGAAATCAGACGGGGCAACATCCCACAAAGTTATAGCCCACTACATTTTGGAAATATGGGGTGTTACAAGATACATACTTTTGAGTATTTTTGTGCTTAAATAGTGATAAATTCTTGTTTAAATAATTACTTAGCATACCATTTTGATCTTCTTTTTTTTAGGAAATTAAAAAAAAAATACCAATTCGAGATGATAAAGATGAAATAGATGGAAAATAGAGCAAAAATAAAGAACAATTGAAGAAGTACAAATAAAACATGGCAGCCTAGGAAAGCACTTGCCAAGAAGAATAAGTTGGTGGCCTAAGGAAGTTTACCTTGGCACCGAAACCAAAGCCATAGACCATTGTATCTAGGAAGGAAGTAGGCTAGGTGAAGACTAGGAAGCAAAGCACAACAACTTGGCACTAATTCCCTGGGTCATTTAGGAATAAGCCAAAAGAACATGTTTGCTCAAGAGAGGGGTAGCCTAGGGAAATGTAACTTCCCTAGGCCGTCTGTGAAGAAAAGAAAACAATAGAAAATTTTCAACTTGGTGGCCGAGGGAAGTGCTTCCCGAGGCCATCTTCTTATCTAGAAATAAAATGGCTAAAGGAAGTTCACCGCCTACTTGGTTCAGAAATGCACAGATCCCCATTATTATGTGATTTTGTGATTTCTTCTCGCTGTACACTATGTATACCTCATCATAAACCCTAAATAAACTTCCTTGGTTGGCTAGCAACCAAGAGATCCCTTGTGGAGCTTAAACGAATCACCAAGGATGGGAAGATTTTGGAGAAGCAATGTGAAGAAGAAGGGTTTTTCATGGAAATTTAATAAAGAAATGTTCAAAATCTTGTCTATAAGTGAAATTCATTCTTTTTCTTTATATTACACTTTAACAATATTCAAGTTTATATGATTTTGGGTATGTGAGGGATGAGCCCTAAGCTATGTTCTTGTGTTGAGTTATTATTATAATTTATTGAGTTCCAATCTCTTGTATTTGACTACTTGGGCATTATTGTATTGGATTGATTGCTTGGATTTGGTTGATTTATTCAATTGATTGGTTCATTCTTAATGAATTTGAGAGAAGAGGTTAGGATTTGAATACCAAATTAATTGGTCCAATGTTTATTTTTTTGTTATTAACACGAGAGAGAGAGAGAGGTTGAAGGATTAGAATTTGGTATTCAATGATTTTCAATATTTCCTAGAGATAGGGATATTAGGGCTTTTGGGTATCTTTTGGGTGATAAGTAAGTGTAATGTTTCTTCGGGTTATATTAATTGTGTAGATATACCAATTAATTGAGCCTTAGGAAAAAAAATCTCATAACTCGAGAGAGTGTGGGGTTTATTCTTCAAAAATCATATCATGCTTGAATTGGGATTTGATAAACACAGTAGTTTTCTCTTCACTTTACATGTTTTTAGAAGATTTATTCTTCAACATAGCCTTTTCCATATTCTTACTCCTTGATGATCGTTGTGACTTTTCTCCTGTGGGTCTAATGTACTCTCTATTGTAGTAGTTTAGGTTAGTTAGTTTTATTTACTTTATCTCTATATTCATTTTGGCCGGACAATGAGATTAAAGCAATGTAGCGGTAATTGCTAAGTTCCTGTAGATTCAACACTTGTTATTCCCTATACTATGCAATAGTTATACTTGCCCATATGTGTGGTTTTATTGCCTAGAATTTTAATTTAAAATATGATTTTTGTGGATTGTTTATATTATTTCAATGCACGTAAAATACACACCAAGTTTTTTGCACCATTGCCGGGGATTTGGTAATGTCATGAAACTCTTGAGTCTTGTTGATTTAGCTATGTATGTATTTGTAAATACTATGTAAATATTTGTTTCTATGTTTCTGCATAATACTATCCATTACTTGTATATAGATTTCTTTTCCTTTTTATATCTTGTTTGTATGTTATTTCGATTCTTTATATTTTGTCTTTGAGAAAAATAAAATATATTAGGTTCCAATATGTTGTATTATTCTCTTTTTTTTATATTTTTGTATATTACTATGTTAGCAAATTGTATATATAGTGGATTCTTGGGACTTAAGTTTTGCTTTTGTATTTGGCCTTGTTGTTATATGCTATTATTATTGTTGTTGAGCCATCTTGTAACTGTTGTTGTGCTAGTATGCTAATGATGAAAATATTGTTGTAATTGGGTATTATTGTTGTTTTTGAGCAGATCTTGTTATACAATAGTTATTATGGTTTATTGTTGTATTATAGGATTGGTTTCATTTTTTTTTTTTTTTGTAATGGTGTTGGAGTTTTGAGAATTTGAGTGTTGTTTTGAGAATGAAAGTATTGTTAGTTGTAGTTTTAGTTGTTATTCTACTATATATCTGCATTGGAGGTTAAAATTTTGATTATAGTAGTGGTGAATAATTTGAGGAGTTTTTTAGTTTGCATAGTTGGTGTTGTATTTTTGCGGACTCACAATTTTTGTTTAGTTCTTTTAGTCTTTTATATAGTAGTGATTTTGGTGTTGAGGTAATTTGTTGTTTATTTAGGAAACTCTTTTTTATTATTTGGATGTTGTATTACTAATTGATTGGTAGATGTTGTAGAAGTAATCCTTTATTGTATGTAAGGACCCTTAGTATATATAATACTTCTAGTGTTTTGTTGTGAATATAGGTGATGCATTGATGAGAGTATATTAGCATGTATATGTAATTTGGTGTATCTTTTGTGAAAAGGTTGAGTTGTTCATCTATTTGGTGGCTTTGTTGTATTTGTAATAATATAATTCTTGGTGCTTATATATATGTTTATATTATTTATATTAGTTAATTTTATGGCTTATTAATAATATTTGTGTATATAGTATTTGATGATTTATTTGTTATTAATATTGATCCTAATGAATTTTGATAGCAACTCCTTGTATTCTTTTGTATGTATATTTGCTTTGGAATTATATTCTTTGTCTATTATTTTGTTTGTATTATTTTTATTACTATTTCTTTAGCCATGGCATGCGGTTATATTTTTCTTTATTTTTGTATGATTGAAGATTTTCTTCTTATGGATAATCATCATTTTTCTCTCCCTTCTAGGACACAATTGAGCTTCATGATGCTTTCTTCTCCTTTTTATTTCTTTTTGTCCTATTGAAAATGCTTATACTGTTTGAATTGTGGCCAATGACGATATTGTCCAATTTAAGTGTGGGAGAGAGGTTGAATAATATTTTCTTTACAATATTTATTATTTTTTATGGTATTTTCTTTTTTTATTGGGCTAAATTTCTTGCTTTTTGTATTTGGGCTAAATTTTTTCTAAAATTTTCACATTGTTGGGTTAATTTTCAAGACTTTTTGGTACATGTGTTGATATCTGTTAGTTTGGTCGAGTTATTATTTATCTTTTTTCTTGGTTATTCTACCTAAGACTTTTCTTGGAATGCTATTTTTATGTACACTTATAAATTAGGCATGACATAGGCTAAGTTTGGATAAGTGAGTTAATCTTGTTTATGCCTTTGAAATTGTTTGTAAAGATTAATTCTTTGAGAATGGATGAAAACATTGCAAAAAAATATAGAGTATGGTTCATTTGTATTTCTAATTTCATGGTAATTCCCATATATTCATTCATTCATTCATTAGTGTAGTATGTTGTATTATAGAAATACTTAATTATTTATTGTGTTGTACAACAAAATGGCAATTAGGAGTAAGAGGTAAATTGCTTAATAGACCTACTGAAGTTAGAAGAAAAAAGACTTTAGGAATGTAAAATGCATATCCTATGAGGAAAAACAACATGTGATGAAAAAGAAAAGAAAAAGAAAAAAAGAAAGAAAAGTAAAAGGCAAAAATGCAAGGGATGCAAAAATGCTTACATTAAAATCACTATAAATGCATTCCCTAATATGAAGAAAAATGATGAAAGAATAAGAGGCACTTTGCTAATTCAAATTGAAATATATTGTTGTATTGAAGTGTAAGGTTTTGTTTTGTAATGTCATATATGTAATACTTATACTTGGGGAAAGCCACGAGAGTCATTTGATCCTATATCATATGAATTACTTTGTTTAAATTCTTGATTGGAGAAGTAGAGTGAACCACAGATATTTAGCATAAGCTTGTTTAATTTCACATTGAGGTTCTTGGTTGTGTCTAACTTATAAGGGTAGACATGGGATTAACTTGGATAGATTGGTGTTGAGATGAATTCTAAGATGGACGAAGAAATAATATTTTTACCATTTTGACCTTATTGCATATATGCTAAGTTGTTCTTGTTAACTCACCTAGAATGCTATGTAGATTTTTTTTTTTTTTCATTTTGCTTGTTAATTAGTTATTCTTTGTCCTTATAAATCAATGTATTTCTTTTGATTAGCACACTAGTTAAGTTGTGAATAAATGTAGGATGTTTAATTTGTACATTAGTCAAATTTTTCTTTATGAATAAGTATGGTTTACTTTAGGTTAAACAAAGATTTAAGTGTGGGGCTATGTGATAAGAGTTTATCATATAAATACTTTTGAGTATTTTTGTTCTTCAATTGTAATAAATTCTTGTTTAAATTACTACTTACCAAACCCTTTTCATCTTTCTTTTTGTAGGGAAAAAAAACCAATATGAGTTAATAAAGATGAAAAGAAAGGAAAATAAAGCAAAAATGAAGAACAATTGAAGAAGTGCAATAAAACATGGTAGTCGTATTTCCCTAGGCTTCCTAGAGCACACAAGCTAGCTAAGGAGAAGAAGTTGGTGGCCTAAGGAAGTTTGACTTCCCTTGGCCACCCAAAGCAAAGCCATAAGCCATTGCGTGCAGAGAGGAGGCAGCCTAGGGAATTAGGCTAATTCCCTAGGCCACCCAAGAATAAGCAGAAGAACACATTTTGCTCAGTAGAGGGGCAGCCCTAGGAGGTATAACTTCCCTAGGTTGCTTGGCAGCCAAGGAAAGTGGAGCTTCCCTTGGCCACCTCCTTGTCTAGAAACAAGACGGCCCAAGAGGGCAACCCACTTGCTTAAAAAATGAGCAGATCTGTATTTTTCTATGTTTTTTTTTTTTTGTGATTTCTTCCTATTCTATACTATATATACTACATTATAAACCCTAAATAAAAACATCCTTGCTTGGCTAGCAACTAATGGATCCCTTAGGAAGCTTAAAAGAATCACCAGGGAAAGAAAGTGTTAGTGTTGTGTCCTAGAGGCAATCACTTGTACCATATATATTACATAATAATTAATAAAAGATGCATTCTTTATCTTTTAGGTTGATTGTTATATCTGAATATGCATATAAACTATTTGATAAAGTCTCTAGTACAACACAGTGTACAGGAAATCATGATGTGAGATTCCTACTACACTATGAAGTGTTTGTGTTTGAATAATCCATAGTCATAGTATTAATAAGACGAGACATTCTTAATACGTCAAGACTAGCATATGTTATATCCCATGATTGGATCAAGCAGTAGTTATCATAACTGTGAGTATTTTGATACTCAGGATTAATATATGGATGCTTGTTATATGAACAAGTTCATTTGATGACCTAGCTATGAGATAATCACTTGGATAAGCTATTGAGTGTTAGTGAAAGAATCTCATTATAGAAAGTGTCTAAGTATCCTTAGAATTGAGATCTCCAAGGTATTTTGTTTATCAAGAGTTGTACTTTGAATATTTGGAGGCTTACAAGGACCGCCAATGGGATGGATATTAGGTACAGTGTAAAGTAATTGAAAATAGCTAAGAGGTTCAATAAAAGATTCACCATTCCTAATAGTAGGAGAGTATATCTTAGGGCTACTTACTGAAATATTACTCATGAAGTCCTTGACCAAGGCGACTATGTGTAGGAAATAGTTCCAAATTTGATACACATATCGAGTAATGAATTTATTAAACTAAAATATTTGATACACATTTCAAGTCCTAAAATATTCGGGCCAGAATTAATAATATTCTAGATGGAGTTGGAATTAATTCCATGCTCTAGACTAAATAAGATATAGTATCAAGAAAGGAGTTTATTGCACTGGTTATTTGCTATTGAAAGGTTAACGTTAAGCCACTTGACTTTTTGGACTTTTGGGTGATCAAGAGTAATTGCTAGATGTCGCACTTGATATGCTAAATATGAATTTATTAATTAGAGAGTTAATAAATTAATCCTATATTTTATTTAGGGTTATCAATTCAAAATATGTTAGAATTAATTCATATTATGCTACCAACAAGACCAGGAAACCTAATAGGTCGCACACAATAAAGGTTTGAATGCTCAATATATATTATTTGATAATATTGTGGGGTTAATTGAGGGATGAAAGTATATTTATAGGTGAATTATAAGTTTGTCATAATTCATGGGACTTAGTTGCAATTATATAAACTTCAATTGTCCAATTGTAGACTTTGAATCTTGGAGGACTTAATTATGATTAGCATAAATCCTAAAACTATAAATAAGCAATTTTGTTCTTTTTGCTAGAGGAAGTTGAATGATCCAAAACCAGAGGAATTTTGGACGCTCCACTTCATCCTTTTTCTTCTCCAATTAAAACCTTGCCACTCTTCTTCTACTAGCACAATTTTGAGAGGGCTTTGTGATCAATTCAACCTTATGTAGATTACTGGTTGAGACAGTCCTACTCTTGGATTGTGGTGGCACCGGTTAGACGATCAAAACAGAGGAATTAGTTCTTTTGTTGGTGCAAGAATTTTTGTTTTCTGCTATAGAAGGTAATCTCCATTTCGTTCTTGTATTCCCATTTTAATTGTAAATACATGATCTTTGGGCATTGATTGCATGATAAGTATGATGAAATCCCAACAGTGGTATCAGAGCCTCCGTGTTTGTGTTTTAATGGGTCTTTAAATGCTTTGAAATTATTTCTGAGCATGTAACTGTATGGTCATAGTGATTGTATGTTTACTACTTTGTATGGCGTGTTTGGGTTTTTTTTTGTTTGAAGAGTCTCTGGGTCATTGAAAAACGGTTGGGATGTTATTTCCATGTGGGTATGTTTTAGTGTTAGATTTTTCTGCAATCAAGTTTTTTATTCAACAATTTGGATTGTTGTTTAAATTGTAATGTAGATTACAGTTGGTTGTTAATATTGATTAACAATGCTTGATATCAAAATTGTTTTGAATGGTCTGAAAATCTCGTTGCTGTTTATGAAAAATTTGTAACACAATTCTAGGAAGAAGATGAACAGTGGTATTTTTTTGCCTCCAGAGCATACCTGGCATTAGGTACGTTTGACCCATCTGGTGCTAGGTACATTCTGTTCTTCCCTTGTGAGAGCCCCCAGAGCAAACCTGGCATCTAGTACCTCCTACCCACCTGGCGCACTCTGTTCTAGCACTGTTTTATATAAAAAAATATATATTTCAAGAAAAAATTTCTTTTTATTTTTTATCTTTTCTAATTTTGATAAAAGGTTCTAATAATGATTAGAATTTATTTGAAGGCCATGGTTTTGGATAAAAATATTTTCAAAATTACATGTAGGATCCATAATTTTCTAAAAATTTAATTTCAGCCCAAAACTTTTTAAAATTTGATTTTGGACCTATATTTCTCCAAAATACTGATTTTGGATGATTCTGCATCAGATGTTTTATGTTGTATTTTAAGGACGTTTTATTGACATGTTGGATGGTTATGTACTAAGACTAAACTTATCTGTTCATGCATCTTTATCACTTTATTTTAATTAAATAGGGCATGTGCATCCTGCCTTATCTAAAATTCCTATGTAATTCTCTTCTCATCTAACTTCCCTTGAATGTAACTCGAAGTTTTTTTCTTTAGGAAATTATATAATTAGTTTGTATATGTTAGATTGCGGTAGAATTTTATTTACAAGATTTTAAAGGAAATAATCAAAATGAAGCGAGATGGTACGAAATTCTACTGAAATCATGCATCAACGCATAGGGTTGACCATATTAATTTCCTTGATGGCTTGAGAAAATTAATTTAGATAGTCCATAATCATGCCTCGTAATTGTTTATTGCCATGTCTATTAATTTATGTTGCTTATTAATAAATTGTATGCATGCCAAATGATGAGACAACTAAAAGGAATAAATCCCTCAAATAATAGTAAATTTAATGCCTTCCATTCATATAGTAAGAAAAAGAGCTCTTTTTCGAGGCCAAACTATTGGGCAGACCTAAGCCAACTTGACATTGAGTATGTTTAAGTTATGGAATTTAATTCCTGATTAATAGGTTGGGTTTAACCAATTTCTTTATCTCGGTTGGCCTAACCCAAGCATAAAGAATATTGGAGGCAAGGTTGGGATATTATTAAATACTTTCATGATTAAAAGACATTAATTACCCAATGATAAAGTAGTTATATTTGATGTAATTGGTATTGGATACTTACCACTGAACTTAAAAGTGGCTTGTTGGGCTAACCCAAAGTCATTCTTAAGGAAGTTAGATACTGGCCCACTAGGAAAGCTTCCAATAGGCTTTTCTGAGTACATAAAGGGGGCTATTGATTTAAGTAAAATAGTAGAATAAAAATGCATTTAATTAAAGACTTAATTACTTGCATATCATGAGTATACACATGTTCTAATTACTCTATATTTATATGTAGGTCACTTGCATCATGTCTACAAACCTAAACCTACATAGCATCTTGGAAACAAATAAACTCACCGAATCAAACTATTTGGACTAGTATAGAAACTTGAGAATTGTTCTGAAGTTGAAAATGTTGCTCTACATGCTAGATGCTTCTTTTCTGCCACTTCCAACCTAAGATGCTCCTGTTGATGAGCATGCTATCCACAAGAAGCACAAGGAGGACAGTGACACTACATCATGTTTTATGCTGGAATTAATGACTCTTGAGTTACAAAAATAGCACGAGCATATGGATGCCCAAACTATTATCTTCCATCTTAAAGAGCTATTTGATAAACAAGTTAGAACTAAGAGATATGAGATCTCTAGCAACTGTTCCGCTTTAAGATGGTTGAGGGTTTTTCAGTGGCCACTCATGGGCTGCTAATGTTGGGCTATATTGAAGAGCTTGGGTATCTTGGTTTTGTAATGGATCACAATTTAAGTGTTGACTTAATTCTACAATTATTACCACGTAATTTTTCACAATTTGTGATTAACTACCACATGAACAATATTGAGACCACTATACCTAAGCTTATCAATCTACTTAAGGCTACTGAATCATTCACAAAGAAGGGTGATAAGGTGATCTTGCTAGTAGGTTCTTCGTCTTCTAAGAAGAAAATTCCTAAGAACAAGAAGAAAAATCCTACTAAGCCCAAAGGATATATGAAGAAGAAGAAAGCAGCCACTGAAGGCCCATGTCATCATTGTGGTAAGATGGGCCGTTGGAGGTGCAACTGCAAAGCCTAGTTGGAGATCATGATGGAAAAGAAGCAGAAGGAGAAGTGTACAAGTACTTCTACTTCTACTCCTGGTATGTTTATGATTGAGATTAATACTGCACTTAGTAATGAGATATGGGTATTAGATACTGGTTGTGGATCTCATTTATGCAATAATTTGTAGGGATTAAAGGGCAGTAGAAGGCTGGAAAAGGGCGATGTGGACCTGCAAGCTGCAACTGAAGCAAAAGTTGCTGCATAAGCTGTGGGGACTTATCATCTTAATCTACCTTCTAGATTAATTTTAGAACTTCAAAACTGCTATTTTATACCATTTTTATTTAAAAATATTATCTTAGTTGCTTGTTTAGACTTATTTGAATTTCATTAAAATTTTAAGAATAAACATTGTTCTTTTTCATTTAATGATATCTATTATGGTTCTAAAACTTTGGTTAATGGTTTATAGGTTCTAGACATGAATAATTCAATTCTCAATATAAATAAAAAGAAATAAAGAAAAGATAACGCAATCTCATCTCACTTATGACATTGTCGTTTAGGCCATGTAAATGGAAAACGCGTGTCTAAGTTATAGAAGTTGGGTGACTTGGGGTCATTTTATTATGAATCATATGACATATGTGAATCTTGTTTACTTGCTAAAATGGTTAAAACTCCATTTTCTAAAAAAGAAGAAAGGGCTAAATAGTTATTAGAACTATTAGATACAGATGTATGTTGCTCAATGCCTATACAAGGCAGAAGAGGTTATCACTACTTTATAACCTTCATCGATGACTATTTACGATATGGGTATTTGTATTTAATGAAATACAAGTCTGAAGCATTTGACAAGTTCAAAGACTTCAAGAATGATATAGAAAAATAACTTGGTAAAAGTATTAAAACTCTTAGATTTAATCGATGAGGTGAATACTTAAGCCAAGAGTTTCAAAGTTATTTTAGAGATAATAAGATATTATCTCAATGGACTCCACCATATACACTTCAACATAATGGTGTATCTAAGAGAATGAATCAAACCTGTAACACCCCGCTACCTAGGCCGCCAGGGCTGAGGATGTCGCCCCGTCCAAAGGACAAGAGGTCTTTATAACTAGGTCACACAATTAAAATAGCGGAATAAAAATAATAATTTAACTTAAAATTTATTACAACCCAAGAATAAATCCATGAATAAAACCATGAATTCCCAAAAGAAAAAAAAAATCTATAAATAAAATCATCCACTCTCAACTCCCCAAAGCAATACATAAAAATAAAAGACAACATTCTCTTCTAAGGCAGATAACACAAGCTACTCATCCCCACAGCAGGATCGGCCAGAAATCATGGTGAAAAAGTGATGAGATAGAAATCTCAGTAAGTCCGTGTGTGCTTTAGGTGTTCAATGGAAATAGTTCGTGGATGCAGAGTATAAAAACTTTATAAGAGAAATATTGACAAGAAATAAACATTAGTGAAAAGCAAGACTGGCGTTTTGGCTTTTCCAGCCATACATAATTTATAAGATCAACCACTCGAAAGAAAGGATTATGGGTTATCACATGTTGGGCACCATAACCGGATGGTCAGTATGCCGACACTTTGTGCATACTGTCGGTCAGAATGCCGACACTTTGTGCAGACTGACTAAAGGTAGGTGATTGGCCTACCGAGCAAGATACTCCTCATTCTCTATACCTAAACAACAACCGGGTGTCCATTTCGGCAAAACACAGTCACTTGACTGAAATAAAAACTCCTAGCTCAGACCGCCATAACTAAGTAGTACTGACGTTTCTCTAAGTTGAGTTCATCTTCTGGAGGAGGCCTCCTACCAGAAGACTCACTCTTGCTCTTCAAAACTAGCACTACCAGTCTACCCCCATTGAGTACTCAATGTAACATATCCCACTTGGGAAGAAAATGAACAAAACGCAGTTCCACTTGAAAATGGCAATTAAGGTTTTCCAAAGTTTGGGGCAAAACTGGTTTTAGAAAGAGTTTTAGGTTTTGAGTAAAACCGCCCCTTGATTTGGAAATAATTTATTTGTCTGAAATGAGAATGGAAATAATCCTCAATTGCCTTTACAGAAATGAGTGACCATGCACTCTACATTTGGTTTGCCATAAAAAAAATCATTTTTCATCAAACAGGTTTTATGCAGGAGCTTACCAGATCCTTGTCCACAACAAAGGTCTCCAACAGCTGACCTAACCCCGCATAGGGTAAATACAAACCACAATCAAACTCAAGCCAAGATTCACTTTCACAAATAAAACTAACTCAACTTACTACAATCATGTCCCTAGTGTCCCAAGCTTTAAGGCTCGATAATAAATAAAAGGGGTTTATAAAATAAATCTAGTTTGATATTAAAATAACTAGAGTTTGGAAAATTAGGTACAATATGTTGAAGGTTTAAATCTTTCTAAAATAATTTAGATTTTATTTGATGAAAAGTCCTAGGTGGTACTAGGTAAAATAATAATTTATTAATAATTAATTGCTAGAAAATAATTGATAGTTAAAATTAGTTGAAAATAAATTTTAATGAGTCTTGCTTGAAAAATAATAAATAAATTTTAATAATAAATATTTTACCTATTATGATTATTTTCACAAAAGGCTTTATTTGATATTATAATATCTATATATTTTATTTTTCTAGCAAAAACTATTATTTATTTGACTAAAATATCACTATTTTATATAAAAGACCAAATCCACATTTTCCCATGATTTTCAAAATTTTACTAGAAAAATCATAATATTAAATATTTTATTAATGAAATAAAATTTGGCTTAGGGACAACTAGATCATGATCATATTCCCATAGCTAACCACAATCATGAACATATACAACCCTTCAATTCATCAAATCATCCAAATCATGCATACAGGCATAGATCTCAATTTATCAAAATATGATCTAACCCCTACTAGCATAAATATGATCATGGCTTGAATAATCCAACATGAATATAAATACTATTCACCAAAGGTGACATAATCTCTAGCATACTTCATCACAAATGCTACCTATGACATGCATCAACCTCAAATCATCATATAATCATCCAAGATAATCCTTCCATGCATAAATCCCATCTTCTTCACAATCATACATATATTCATGCTTCAATCTCAACAATATATATATATATATATATATATTTAAATCCTATCGCCATCCACCTACTATCATTATCATCCTAGAGACATGAATCTAGAGTTTAAAAAGGAAGATTGAAGGTACTTACTTGGTTGATGAATGCCTTGAAGGAGTTTGGAGTAGATCTCAACTCCTAGATGTCTAACTTTGTCCATGGGAGATGGCGAAAGCATGTTCATGGGAGAAAAAGTCATCCGGCCAAGAGAGGGGAATTTTCAGCCATGAGAGAGAGAGAGAGAGAGAGAGAGAGAGAGACCATTAACATGTTTATTCACATAGGCTCTCACTAGAGATCAAGATTGGAGAAGATGAAGTTGTTAGAATAAATTTACCTTGAAGGTGTTCTTGACCTTAACATAAATTTCTGGTTTTTGATCCAAAAGTGCAAGTTGGATTTTGGAGTTTGATGTTAAAAATGGTACGGATGGACTCACAGCAATGAATAGATGAAATCTGGAATTTTTAGAGGTATTTTGAAGTGATTTGGAGAGGTATTAGGTGAAAGGAAGGAGTAGGTGTTCTTGGTGTACTATATGTTCTTGAGGTTGAAGAGAATAGAGAGTTCTTGGATGGAGGATGCCGAAATTCTGAAGAGATTAGGGCTGCCAAACTGTTTGTAGGGTTTAGGAAGATGATTTTTATGGTTTGGAAGGGAAAAGGAAAGGCTAGTTGTTAAAATCCTTGAAGAATATTTTTGGGAAGCAAATTTGGAAACTAGATATCACGAGAATATCTTTGATTATTGGAGAGCTTTTGGAGATCTGCCATGGACGAATTTCTGGGTAGTGTTTTGGTTGAATGAAAGCTGGTTGAAGGAGGCTTAGGGTGGCCAAAATTATGGAGTATAATGATGGAGAGAAGGTCTGGTTGTTTGAGGTATATTTTATAGAAAGTTGTTAAATCATGGTAGCTGGAATTTTGGTATTCAAATCAAGGAATGATTGCAGAAATTTTTGGAAATCTTTTAGGCATCCATGGCTGGATTTTCGTGCAGAACTTTGGGAGGACAATGGAGTTCTGTTAATGAAGGTTTAAGGGTGGTTTTTGTAGAAAAATGATGGAGTTTAGGCTAGGAGAGAATTAGGAAACAAAGCTGGAAAAAAAACCACTGCACAGATTTTTGCAAGGCTGGAATTTTCTGGGCAGTTTTTAGCTTCCCTTTTCCAGGTGATTTGCAGAGGCTTTGAAGGGGAATTTTTGGGGCTTTCAAAGCTGGTTTCCAGCCTACTTCATGGAGGAAAAATATGGCTAGGGTGCTGTACAAAAACTGGAAGAAAATAGCTTGTTTTTAGACCTCCAAAGCTGCGATTTGTACAGGATTTTTTTCCTGGTTTTGCACCATCTTTGTGCAGTCCGAAAATAGCCATAAAAATCCAGATTCTAAGCTGATCAAAAGGGCCATTTTCTGGCAGCATTTGGGAGGGAATAATTTTCAAGAATTTTAACACCTTGAAGGCACACAAAGCTGGAAAAATTTCAGTTTTATGCACAAAGGGAAATGAACCTAGCTATAGTGAATTTTTAGAAAGTTCACTAAGGAATTTAATTCACTTGAAATCTTTCCCCCTCATCCATTGTTTCAGTCCATATGATGTCTTTTACTAAGACATTTTGAACCTTCAAAGCCACAACACATTGCTGGAATTTTTCTAGAATAAAATTAGCTTGAACACAATGAACAAACTAATGAATTGAGAATTAGGAAAAACTAAGGATCAAGAGGAAATGAATTCCCCTTAGAAATTTTGTGTAGAGCAAAAGAGTAGGATTTGAAGACTCCTATCATGTCTCTCATCGGACAACATCTCTACCCTACTCCAAACACCACTAAGGCCGAAAATGATACTTCCCAAGCAAAAATAAAATTTAACCAAGCTAAAGCTCCTATGATGGAATTTGAACCCAAGACCTCAAGAATTAATTCCAAAGCTCTAACCACTAAACCACAACAACTCTTGTTCTTATTTCCTCGCTAAAATTCTTTTCCTATTTAATTCCCATGCTATCTCCATATTTTCACCTCAGGCAAAAATTACCATTTTGCCCTTCTCACTCAATAATCAAAATTAAGCCCTCTAGACTATAAAACACAAATCTGAAGCACATAAAATCATAAAAAAATATATTTAAACATGCAAATAAATATGCTATGCATCCCAACCCCCTTAATCTAAGGTTGGTTTTGACTGGGGTTTCACAAAACCCTTCTAGACATGGTACGGATGATGATGGCTTTTGTAGAGTTACCAAAATCATTTTGGGGATATGCACTGGAGACTGTTGTTTATATATTGACTAGAGTTTCATAAAAACTGGTTGATACCACTCCTTATAAGCTGTTCTTTGTTAAGAGATGAAAGTTATCTCATTTAAGGATTTGGAGTTGCCTTGCTTTTGTTAAAAGAGCAATGTTAGACAAACTTGAAAGTAAGTTTGACAAATGTTTGTTTGTTGCATATCTGAAAGAATCCTTCAGACATTACTTTTATCTTCCTTCTGAAAATAAAGTTTCTATTTCAAAATATGTTGTCTTTTTAGAGAAAGAGCACATGTTTAAAGGAGATAGTGGGAGCAAGCTTGAACTTAGTGAAGTTTAAAAAGAACACACAAATATTGACCAACTGTTTGAACCCACACCTATTGAGGAACCTTTTAACACACAAGAGCCTCATAGGTCGAGTAGGATATAAGTAGTGCTTGAGAGATATGGATTTCTCATAAGTGACCAAAATAACGTATTGCTCATAGAAGAAGATGAGCCTATTACTTACAAGGAAGTTCTGAATAGTTCAGAATTTAACAAATGGCTTGAAGCTATAAAGTTAGAAATAGATTCCATGTATGACAACCAAGTATGGACTTTAGTTGATCCATCCAAAGGAATCAAGCCTATAGGGTGTAAATGGGTTTTCAAGAAGAAAACCAACATGGATGGTAATGTGGTTACCAATAAGGCACGTCTAGTTGCAAAAGGTTGTCTACAACAGTAAGGTGTTGATTATGACGAAACCTTTTCACCAGTTGCTATGGTAAAAGCTATAAGAATACTCCTAGTACTTGCTGCTCTTTACGACTATGAGGTTTGGAAAATGGATATGATAACAGCTTTTCTTAATGAAAACCTGATCGAGGAAGTGTATATAACATAACCTGAAGGTTTCATATCCAAAGATGGCACAAAAGTATGCAAGTTGCAAAGGTCTATTCCAAGCATCTAGGAGTTGGAATATCTATTTTGGTGAGACAATTAAAGAATTTAGTTTCATTTAAAACATGGATGAACCTTCTGTGTATAAGAAGATTAGTGGGAGAGCAGTTGATTTCTTATTGCTTTATGTAGATGACATGTTGTTAATAGGAAATGATGTTTTCGTTCTTCAATCTGCAAAGATTTAGTTATCTAAGATATTCTCCAAGAAAGACCTTGGAGAAGAATGTTAGGATTCGTGGACTCCTAAACGCAGGAAACATCCACGAATCCCTTCCGAGGATCCAAGCCAAACGATTAAGGTGATCTAGAGATTACAGAATTACCTCTGTTCGGCATAATCAAGATCCTTAGATTTTGGTTTTGCTATCATACATGCAACTCGAACGATCAACAGACACTGCAATGTGTGAACACCTAGCGCCTAAGGTTTGAGTGGCTTAAATTTTTTTGGTGAATGGAGGCACAAATATTAACAGAGAGCACCATTGAGAAGACAGCTAGGGTTTTCTTTTAAAACCACCCGAACCTCTTGGAGTGAAACTTTGATAATATCTTATAATATTTTATTTTAAATTCAAATTAAATTAAAATAGATATGAAAAGATTCATCATTTTCTTAGTAATTTAACTAATTAATTTACCGAGTTAGATTCTTATAATATAGACATTATCCAGATACATCGAATGTGGACATATTCCAAATTCATTGTATCTTGTCAATTTTTTAGGTTTGATTAGCTTAGACATATTTTCAAATTCATCGAGTCTAGTTACCAAAAAAATAACCTAATGAGTTCGCTTATTGTGTGACCCTATAGGTTCATTTAACACTGACAGTGTGCCCAAATCACATTTAAATGACCCACAAGTTATAAGCAGTTTCTAGCAAAAGATTATAATTATCCAAGTTAAATGAAGATCAATGATCTCTTTGAATCAAACCATAACTTTATTTTTAGTCCTTTTGTCACACGATATTCAGATTAAGCATAAGGCACGGAGTATGTCATCCATATTAAACTCAATCAATTATTTCTTGATCTCATAGTAGATTGTTTAAGCAAATGATATCAATATCTTAGATTGATATATTTGAGCACGACCGTATATTTTAACAGTCTAAATTATCAAGTGGCCTATGGATATCTCTCCTATAATTGAGAAGGACAAATTCTTTCACTATCAATCATATTTCTCTCCCTGATTTATTCTATATATAACATCAGTCTAATTTATTATCTGGTTAAAAACAACTTTAGACAACGTCAAAATATAAAATTTATCAATTATAAAACTATGATAAATTTAGGTCGAAGGACTTTTAATATCATTATGGCCAGAAAGTACTTATGACATGTTCTATGAAGTACTCTCACAGTAGGTCATGTCCAATACAATGTTCTCTAACATTTATATATGTTTTGACTTGATATCACATGTATCCATGACTAGTAAAACATAGCCATCAAGTCACAAACATACAAATCTTCATTTATTATTGTTCCACTAATAATAATCGATTAGGGATAGTTTTAGAATAGTCATTGTATTGATTGTAGGGTTTTACTATCAAGTCACGTACTTGATGACCACAAAACTAAATGCACTATTCATAGAAATAAATGCCTCGTATTATTACATAATACATAACGACAATACTATAAGTACAAATTGACTCTAGGGCATATCTCTAACAAAGTAACCTATATTCTAGGAATAAGGATCTATAAAGATAGATTAAGGAGGTTGCTAGGTCTTTCACAGTGCACATATATAGATAAGATGCTGAAGATGTTTAACATGGATAAATCCAAAAGAGATTCTTACCTATGACATATGGAGTAAGCCTTTCAAAGTCGATGTCTCCAAAGACACAAGTTGAAAGGGATCATATGAGTAGAATTTCGTATGTTTCGGCAATTGGGTCTATCATATATATTATGATATGTATTAGGCCCAATATATCATGTGCTCTTAGCTTAACGACTAGATTCCAATCTGACCCTAGAGAGAGTTATTGAGCAACTGTAAAGAATATCCTCAAGTACTTACGAAGGACTAAAGATGCATTCTTGGTATATGGAGATGGTGATTTGTAAGTAAAAGGGTATACTAATGCCAACTTTCAGCCCAATAAGGATGACTACAAATCACAATCTGGCTACGTTTTCATGTTAGGTGGTGGGGCAATAAGTTGGAAGAATTCCAAATAAGAGACTACTGCTGATTCAACAACTGAAGCATAGTACATAGCGGCTTCCGAAGCAGTGTGAATCAAGAAGTTAGTCATTGAAATTGAAGTCGTGCCTAGCATTGTTGATCTCGTACTTTTATATTGTGACAACAATGGAGCCATTTCACAAGCAAAAGAACCATGGTCTCATCAACAATCCAAGCATGTACTTAGACGCTATCATCTGATTAGAGAGATAATTGATAGGTGAGATGTAAAGATAGAGAGAATGCCCACATATCAAAACATAGTTGATCCACTCACTAAAGCACTTTCCCAGAAGAAACATTATAAACATGTTGAGTCATTCGATATTCGATATATGAATGATTAGCTCTAGTGTAAGTGGGAAATTGTTAGTGTTGTGCTCTAGAGGCAATTACTTGTACCATGTATATTGCATAATAATTAATAAAAGAGACATTCTTTTATCTTTCAGTTTGATTGTTATTTTTGAAAATGCATGTAAACTATTTGATAAAGTCCCTAGTACAAGATAGTGTTAGGGAAATCATGATCGAAATCATGATGTGAGATTCCTATTACACTATATGGTGTTTGTGCGTGAATAATCCCGAGTCATAGAATTAATGAGATGGGACATTATTCATATGCCATGACTAGCACATGTTATATCCCTCGATTGGATCAAGTGGTGGTTCTCTTTACTGTGAGTATTATGATACTTAGGATTAATATCTCAATGCTTATAATATGAAAAATTTCATTGGATGACCTAGCTATGAGATATTCTCTTGGATAAGCTATTGAGTGTCAGTGATAGAATCTCATTATAGCAAGTGTGTAAGTATCCTTAGAATTGAGATTTCCAAGGTATTTTGTTTTTCAAGCGTTGTACTTTTGTGAAACCCCACCTAAAGCCAACCCTAGAGTAAAGGGGTCGGGATGCAGATCATATTATTTTGCATGAATATATATATATATATATATATATATATATATATATATATGAATGATTTTATGTGCTTTAAAATTGTGGTTTATAGGTTAAAAGGCAT
>JANUWF010001243.1:0-73905 GCA_026120185.1 Voacanga thouarsii | reverse complement strand
ACTACTTAGCAACTAATCCTAACTATTGAATAGCCTTAAGATAAGTTTTTAGGACCCATTATAGGCCTTAAAATAGGTTAAATATAATAAAAATTATGGAAATAAAATTCCAACTAAAAAGGCTAAAAACAAGAGATATTGGAAAAATGTCGGAACCGATTCGAGTAGGGCTGTGCCGGCTCTAGCACATGGAGCCGGTATCGGCTCGGCTGTGTCTAAGTGACAGAACCTAGCCAGATCTGGCTTGCGTCGGGTCTGTCGATCTGGGCTGGCGCCGGGTCAACTCTGGGCAGCCTCTCTTGTTTTGTTGCACTCTAATCCCTACTCATTTGACCTCTATTCCTTCTATTCCTTTTTCATGTATTCCCTTCATCTTTCAAATGAAATGTTGGTCATTTTGAGCTCTTCTTGTTATTACTTTGGACTTCAATCCTTGTTTCAATATTAGCTTGATTCTTCACAAGGATTGTTGTTCTTTTTGTGTCCCACTTATAGCTCCATTCACTACCCATCTCTTGACAAACATTTTGGTTCTTCGCTTGTATGCTTGGATGGCATGAAAATCCTCCCGAAACTTCTTAAATGTTGAATGTTCCCCTAGAGATTTGAAGTAAGTCTTAACTTTCCATCTCCCTTTTTTAGATATGCCTTGTTACGTGGATAGATTCCTATCATAACCTTCTTAATCCTTGGCTTGGTTTTTTTATTTCTCCATTGAAAACCTCTATCATTTGAATTTCTACAAGACTCTATAGAATGTAGTTTGAATCTCCATCTCCTCCTTTTATCTTTGGCATGTTTGTTGGTTAGATTCGTATCATTTCCTCCTTTTTTGTATGAATAGTCTTCAAATAAGCACCTACTTAATATCTCAAGAACGAAGTCCTTTGTGAAGATAAAAATACAAGTTTATGTTCTTTTACATGAAGCTCAAGTTTTCCCTTTTTTTTCACTCTTTTTTTTTTCTTTTGTTATTTTCCCCTTTTGTTTTCATCTTTCAAGCACAAAAGAGTCTCTTTCTTTTTACCTCCCATTCTCTCTCTTTTTCTCTTTCTCTTCTCTTACACCCTCTTATTTTTATTCTCATTTAGCTCTCCTTCTTTCCTCTCTTATTTTTTCTTCTTTCTCAATTATTTTCTCTTGTTGTATCCTTTTCTGATGATGTTTTAATTTTTAAGCACATCGTGGAGGTAATGGAAGTAGAGCAATCTTCTTTCCATCCTTCTTCAAAGTGTATTTATTTTTCCTCCCCGTATTGACTACATCTCTATCAAACATCCAAGGTCTCCCTAACAAAATATGTCTGTTAGCCATAAGAGCATTCTCTTGTGTTTTCACTTATGACAAACATTAATGAGGACTAACTTTTGTTATCTACATGTTATAGGGCATTTTTAAACTAAGTTATTTCAAGGCGTGCAAATAGGATTACTAAGCAACTCTTGAGTAATATAATCCAAGAATGGGTGATCAAGAAGAAGATAAGCTTAAGAAATTGCATACCAAGAAGTCTTTGTGGAAGAATTTTAGACTAGGAATCATTGTCAAGGTATTACTTGTAAAATTCATATATCTTTTTTACTTTATGATTCAATTTATTTCTATCTTAAAGTACACAAATAAAAATATTTCAAAGTCTTAAGTCTTCACGATTTTGGATTGAATAGTTTGAATAGTTCTGCATCTAAAAGCTTCGTCCAAAACTCTATGAACAGTATCAAAATAACTCTGTCTAGAAAAGTGCCATTTTGGACTCACCTTTTAGATGCATCCTCTTCCGATGCTTGAGTCCAAAACTCTAAAAAATCTAAAAACTCTAGCCATTGGAGCCTTACTTTTTGCTTCTATAAAAGCCATTTAAACACGAGTTTTTGTAAGATTTTTGTGTTTTCTTTCTAAGAAACATCCTTACGGTTTAGAATACGAAAATCTTCCTTCTCATTTTGCTTCAAAGTGAAATCAAATTATTTCAAAGGTAAAAAGGTGTTGGTGTTCATCTATTCATATCTGCTCAAACTTGTGAGCTATTTCTTTAAGTTTTCCTTCATTCTATCTTGCATCAAGGTTGTGGTGTAAAACTCGTTGAGGTGAGCCTTGTTTAATGAATATATCAAGGTTGTGGTGTAAAACCCAGTTGAGATGAGCCTTGATTGTGTGTTTGCAGCGGTTGGACATAAAACCAAGTGTGGTAATCCTTTTGTGTAAGATTGCTGTAGCTTACCGCCATTGATTTGGGAAAATGGTTTTAGTGGTCATGTTGAAATTCTTCAGTATGTACTTAAGGTAGTAGACGTAGATCATTTGAGGATTGAACCACTATACATCATCAAGTCTTTTCTTCTACATTTTATTTGTTCTTTATACCTACGTTTCACTGTTCATCTGACTTAAGAGCTTTACACTCTTCCTTACATTTATTAATTTGATTAAAGACTTTTATGTAGTTGGGTAAAATTGTTATTGTTGCTTCATCTACCCATCTTAACTATGAATCCTCTTTCCATCATTTACAAGAGTTTTGAAAGTTCTTCAACAGTACACAAGTCTGTATTTTTTAACTCTTACCTTGTTTAGCTTTTATCAAAACGATATCAAAGAATTATTTTTAAATTGTATTTGTTTACCATAAACCTTATGCACCCCCTCTAAAATTTATCAATTGGTATCAGAGCGCTGGTATACATTATTATCGATTTAACAACCTTGCAAGAAAAAATCCGAATGGCAAACACCTTGTCCTTACCATATATTGAAAGATCCTCAACAAATAGACTACCTTTGTTTAGTGGAAGCAATTATACATTCTGGAAAATAGAATGAAGATTTATGTATGCTCAATTAAATTTGATCTATGGAAGTTGATTGAAAGAGGATCATATGTTCCATCGAAAATTGTTGAAGACGGAACTGTGCCTAAACCGAGCAATAGGTATGATGCTCATGACAATGCCAAAATGACAATGAATTTTCAAACTATGAACATTCTATGTTGTGCTCTTGATGCTACTAAATATAACAGAGTGAGTGGCTATGATTCAGCTCATGAAATGTCGAGACTACTTGAGGTCACCCATGAGGGGACCAATCAAGTAAAAGAATCAAAGCTAAGACTCCTTGTCTGAGATTATGAATTGTTCTCCATGAAGCCTTATGAGAACATAAAAGATACGTTTACTTAGTTCACAAACATTATGAATGGTAAAAAAGCATATGGGAAAACTTATTCCCTTGGAGAACAAAATAGTAACTGCTTGATGTTTTGCCAAAGAGCTGGCAGCTAAAAACCTTGGTTATAGAAGAATAAAAAAATTTGACCAGCATACCCACTGAAGAGCTAATTGGCTCCCTATTAACTCATGAAATAAAACTGAAAATGTTTCAAGAGCATGATGAAGATGATGGAGGCAAAAAAGGAACCGCCTTGAGAGCAGTTAATGAAGAGTCTAACAGTGATCAATCTGATTATGATAGTGGTACTAATCTGGACAATGAAGAAACGGCCATGGTTTCTAGAAAATTCAAGAAGATATTCAGAAAAGGCAACTTCAACAAAGGCAAAAATTTTATCAAAAAGAAAGGACAAACTTCGTCCTTCAAACCTCAATGCGATGAATGCAATAGTACGGAGTATTTAATTTCTGATTGCCTAATACCAAATAAAAGGGAAGACAAGCACAACAAGAAGCTAAGAAAAGGATTAATTGGAGCTCGGGATCAAACTGAATCTGAGACAAAAGAAAGGTGTGATTCTGAAATTGAAAAAGTAAACATTTGCATCATGTCTATGGAAGATAAGGTAAATCCTATTTTTCTAATTCCATATCTAAATTACATGATTCTGATTGTGAAAGGCTTGATGATCCTAATGAGCTGCTTTTTGACATGTTTCATGAAATCAAAAAGCAATCATTGTTAGATGAAAATGCAAAGCTATTGAATGAGAACAAAGCCTTACCTGATTCCATTATGTGGTCAAATGTTGAAAATGATATTATCCAAATGATAGGGCCTAAATTAGTCATATTTTTCCTAGTTATTTGATATTATGTTGTGATACATTTTGTGAAAGAACTAGCCATATTCCTTTATATTTGAGATTTTACTCTTGGAAAGGTATTTTTGTATATTATTTCAGATTTTAGGGGTAAAATAAGACAAAAATATCACAGAACAGAACGGAGGTGGCGCCGGCTTGGGAAGAGGAACCGGCGCCAGTTAGCTACAGGAAAAAGTAGATGAATGGAAAAAAATCGAAGAAACAGTGGAATGCAATTGGAAATTGAAAAGGAAGATGAAATTCGGTCATTAGCTTCGTGGCTTAATTGAGCCAATAACAAGAAAAAGACAATTGTAGCACACAAACAATTTCGGTGGGCCCAGGTGCAAAAGAAAAGTCACCAATGTCAAGCAGCAGCTGAAATAAGAAAGAAAGTAAAAGAAGTAGCAATTTTCAATGGGTTGTGATGGTTTGCGGCTTAATTGAGCCGAAACAAAGGAAATGGCTCAATTGAGCCGCTGCAACAACAAAGAAAGAAACAAGGCAATTACGGCAGCAGCTCATTCATTGGCTTAATTGGAGCCGATTGCAAAGGCAAAACAGAAAAGGAGAAGCAGCTTGGTGATGGCTCAATTGAGCCAATGTAGGAAAGAAGAGAGTAAATTTTGGTGGCTTCCGTACGGCTCAATTGAGTCGATTGCAACAAGAAAGGCTCCTCCGTGTGGCTCAATTTTAACATCAAAGAATATTCAGTGCAAGACGAAATCAAGAAACCAAATTGAAGTCAAATTCTCCAATTCAATCTCACGGTCAAAGTCAAAGACGGTGGAATTAATTATTTCTTCTAAGCAATTTCTATTTCTTTTTGGTTTTGATCTTCTTTAGATAATTACTTCTTCTTTATTTAGGATTCTTTTAGGAACTTTGTAAGCCTATAAATAAAGGCCAATTTACCCTAGAAATGGGAGGTGCACAATGTAGGGACTTAGATTTATTTTTGAGTGCATCACCAATATTTTCTCGAGATTAAAAGTTCAAGGAGGGTTGTATAAGAAGGTCTTCAAAGGAAGAAGAAGAAGGCTTCTCTATGAGTTCTTTCTTTTACTTTGTTTTCTTTTTCTTGAACAATGATATGTTAATTGTTTTATTGTAATTCGACATTGTTTTAGATATTCATGATTTCTAGAGTTATTTGATCTTTTGATTATTTAGTTATTATTCTTGGTATTCAATTACTTATGCTTATTACGAGATTAGTTAGTTGATTCTATTCATTGACTTGCTGGACTAAAGAGGGTTGATGGGTGTTTCAATTTATTACTTTCATATTCTGTTGGCAATTGACTTACTGGAACAAAGGGGGTTGATTGTTTAAGAATTGGTAATTGAAGGTTAATTAATGTCTTCCGAGACCAAGGGTCCATTGATTAATTCATGTTCTAAATTCGCCAAGACCAAGGGAATTTAATTAAGGATTGTGTTTAATGCGTCTTTTAGATGAATTAGTTGAGACGGACCTAGTGATTCTAATTTATCTAGGAGATAGTGATTTCATGGATTGACCATCAAAGTGAGTCTACCTTTATCCTTCATGGTGCTAAGAGAATGATTGGTTATGATAATGGTTATGTTCTTTAAGATCATGTTTGTCTAAAAAATGGCTTGAGTTACATAAATCTACATCCTTGACATATACAAATTTTTTTTATTTTATTTAAAATTTTTCTTTCTATTTGTTTTTCACTTTATCGAGTCGGTTAAATAATGAAAGAAGGGTAATTAATGTCTATTTGTTCCTTGAGGATCGACACTTGTTTGAACCTTATGCTCAGTTAATGATGAGTACGCTTGCTTATATGTGTGATTTGGGTTTAACATTTTAATTTGAACTTGATTGGGAATGTGCTTAATTTTTTATGATTTTTATACCCAAGTCTGAACGCATTAAGTTTTTTGCGCCGTTGTCGGGGAATAATAGCATAAAAACTCAGATTTTGTTGATTTAACCATGTAAATTTGTAAATATGTCAAAAGGTAAATTTGTACAATTATTCTTTTTGCAAAAAGGTGCCATATTTTGTTGTTTGTATAATTGTATTTTAATTTCATTATGTATTGTAAATATGTAAATAGATAGATACATGTTCATAATAATTAACTTGTCTTGTATGTTTGTATATATTGTTTTTGTAATTTTACTAACCCAATGTTAATATGGAATATGTATAATAATAGTATTTTTAATTTGTTGATTTTTTACGGCTGTAATTTTGAGTCAATACTAACCCTTCTTATTTTTAGGTTTGGACTTTTGCAAATACGATGTTTTAGACGGATTAAAGCTATCTTATTATTTGTTTCTTTATTTATAATTTTTGCTTTTAGGAATTCTTGTGTTACATGTATAGTGGTCATGCATTCCATTAGTAAAAAATAAAAAATAAAAAAATATATCAGAATCCGGACATAATGCAACCGGCGCCGGCTTGGTCCCGGAACCGGCACCAGCTCTATTCTGGAAGGCTATTAAAAAAATTATTTTTTTAATTTGATTTGATTTTATTTTATTTTTTCGTTTGTTCCCTTACCCTATTTCTTTTCTTCCCAAATTGTTCTTAGGTTGTCTTCTTCTTGTTGTTTTCTTTTTCTTTGATTTTCTTGTTTGTTTTTCTTATTTGTCTTGTTCTTCTATTTGTATTTCTTATATTATTATTATTATTATTATTATTATTATTATTATTATTATTATTATTATTATTATTATTATTGGATGTTTCTTCTTCTTTCCCTATTCCTTCTTCTTCTTCTTCTTCTTCTTCTTCTTCTTCTTCTTCTTCTTCTTCTTCTAAGTATCCCCCATGGATTACAAATTTTTAAAACTTATACGTTGGGGAATACATTGGTAGAAAACCTCTCTTTATGTAAGCAAGATTTCATCCTCTCAAATTTCTTAGCATTATGCATATGTGTTTTTGAGGAAAAATTTATTAACCATAGACAAATCATTGTTGAGTTTATTTGGTGAGAAAAAAATGCAGAGAATGGTTTTTAAATCTTGTGATTGCTTCTAAGAATTAGCTATGCATTTTTTCTGAAATTTTTGCAAATTTGGACATCTTGGAATATAGAATCTTCTTGTGGTATTTTGCTGTAAAAATTGAAGATTGATTGCCATTGTGCTTGTGCTATCTACAGTGGATATTATTCTTATTTTTCTTGAGTATCAACAAACAGTTTGCAAACATTCTTTACTGAAAAGAGAACTAATTGCGAAGTATGAGACGAAGAGGATCTTGTGAGCCCTTGGCAGTTGTGATCGTCTATTTGTTATTTGTTGGACAATTTGGAGACAAGGAAGACTTTTCTTCAAGGGGGACTTAAAGGCTTTGACTTTCTATCTTTCATCTCCTTTGATTTCTCTTTTTATTTCAATTCCTTGTTATGCTTTTACTTGTGTGTTCATCTTTCTATTTGCAGGTTGAATTTTGTTGGAAATAATTCTTCCAACTTCTTGAAGAATGAATTTCTCATATCTTGGAGCTAATCTCCACTTGGAGAGTATTACTTAAACTTTCTACCCCGTTTTAATTTTGGTCCCATTGGAGATGCTTTATTGTGTTTATTTTTTACCCATGAGGACATGGTCCAATTTAAGTGTGGGGGAGTGGTTTGGTGATATTCTTGGTCCAAGTTTTTATCAATTATCTTTATTTTTCTTGTTGTTGAGTTACTTTGGAATTTGACTTTTCATGGAGCTCATCTGCCTTGGGGAGTATTATTTTCTTTTCCCTCTTTACATTCTTGGTCCCTTGGTTATGCTTTAGTATGCTATTTTAGGCCATTGAGGACAATGTCCAATTTAAGTGTGGGGGAGAGATTTAACACTTTCTCAAGTGCATCTCTGTGATTTTCAATGGATTTTCAAAGATATACGTTTGAATTATTTTGAATTGTTGAATTTAAAAAAAAAACAATTTGAAGAGTTAAATTGATTTTATTTGTTTATAATGAAGATATGATTTTCTTTTTTAATTTTGGATATGAATTTGTCATTCAGTACGGTAGGATTTTATTAAAAAAGGTAAATTTATGTATTAAGTTGAATTTTGCTAAGTCTTGAGAATTTAAGTTAACCTTGGTTATATTTGGTATTTGAGTTCTATTTTATTCTTTGAGTTTGAATATGGATGATATGATGAAATATGGGAAGAGTTGTTGATTAATTCTTGTATTATGGATTTAGAATTTGCTTAACTTTGAGTTTTGAATAAGGGATGTGAGTTGAAAAATATATATGAAAAAAATTGAGAGAAAAAATTTGAGTTGAGAAAAAATGTCTGATGGTTTTTATTTTTGAAGACCTTTTACTAAAAAGGGGGTTAATATGGAGAGAAGTAGCAAGTGTATTTTGTGCACTCTCTTGAGGCTATCCCGAAGGTAAAAAGGCAAGAAAAAGAAAAAAAATTGTTGAAAAAATTATGAGAGAAAAAATGATGAATGATGATTGTATAGGGGGCCAATACGGTGTGTGAAGAGAAATCCATGCACTCGAGGCTATCAATTCCCAAAGAGTGGAGTGTTTTCCTTATTTCAGTAACTCGAGTTTGGTAAATTTGAGTTTATAATGCTTGAATTGGTTAAATGACTTGACTTGTATGGTTTATGCTATCTATGTTTTGACTTGAAGAGTAGAATAATTTTCATTTATTAAATATAAGCTTGTTTAACTTATCTTTGATGGCCTTGGGATTATTTGATTTAATGTATAAGTTTCCAAAGGTTTTTAAAGGGTGAATGAATGGCAATTTTGTGTCTAAGGTTGGAAAGAAATTATGGCTTTGTTATGGATGAATAAGAAAAGAAATAAATTATTTAGAAGATTTCGTCTAAATATATTTACTTGAGGACAAGCAAAGATTCAAGTGTGGGGGAATGTGATAGGGCCTAAATTAGTCATATTTTTTCTAGTTATTTGATATTATTTTGTGATACATTTTGTGAAATAACTAGCCATATTCCTTCATATTTGAGATTTTACTCTTAGAAAGGTATTTTTGTATATTATTTCAGATTTTAGGGGTAAAATAAGACAAAAATATCGCAGAACAAAACGGAGGTGGCGCTGGCTTGGGA
The DNA here is from genome assembly GCA_026120185.1 of Voacanga thouarsii. Classification (NCBI taxonomy): domain Eukaryota; kingdom Viridiplantae; phylum Streptophyta; class Magnoliopsida; order Gentianales; family Apocynaceae; genus Voacanga; species Voacanga thouarsii. Next base: position 64,775 of record JANUWF010001243.1, on the reverse strand, counting down.
AGAGGAACCGGCGTCGATTAGCTACTGGAAGAGCAGAGGAATGGAAAGAAATCGAATAAACAGTGGAATGCAATTGGAAATTGAAAATGAAGATGAAACTCGGTCATTAGCTTCGTGGCTCAATTGAGCCAATAACAAGAAAAAGACAATTGTAGCACACAAACAATTTCGGTGGGCCCAGGTGCAAAAGAAAAGTCAACAATATCAAGCACTAGCCGAAATAAGAAAGAAAGCAAAAGAAGCAGCAATTTTCAGTGGGTTGTGATGGTTTGCGGCTCAATTGAGCCGAAACAAAGGAAATGGCTCAATTGAGCCGCTGCGACAACAAAGAAAGAAACAAGGCAATAACGACAGCAGCTCATTCATTAGCTCAATTGGAGCCGATTGCAAAGGCAAAACAGAAAAGGAGAAGCAGCTTGGTGATGGCTCAATTGAGCCAATGTAGGAAAGAAGAGAGAAATTTCGGTGGCTTCCATACGACTCAATTGAGCCGATTGCAACAAGGAAGGCTCCTCCGTGTGGCTCAATTTTAACATCAAAGAATATTCAGTGCAAGACGAAATCAAGAAACCAAATTGAAGTCAAATTCTCCAATTCAATCTCACGGTCAAAGTCAAAGACGGTGGAATTAATTAATTCTTCTTAGCAATTTCTATTTCTTTTTGGTTTTGATTTTCTTTAGGTAATTACTTCTTCTTTATTTAGGATTCTTTTAGGAACTTTGTAAGACAACAAATAAAGGCCAATTTACCCTAGAAAGGGAGGTGCATAATGTAGGGATTTAGATTTATTTTTGAGTGCATCACCAATATTTTCTCGAAATTAAAAGTTCAAGGAGGGTTGTACAAGAGGGTCTTCAAAGGAAGAAGAAGAAGGCTTCTCTATGAGTTCTTTCTTTTACTTTGCTTCTTTTTCTTGAACAATGATATGTTTATTGTTTTATTGTAATTCGACATTGTTTTAGATATTCATGATTTCTAGAGTTATTTGATCTTTTGATTAATTAGTTATTATTCTTGGTATTCAATTACTTATGCTTATTACGAGATTAGTTAGTTGATTCTATCCATTGACTTGCTGGACTAAGGGGGGTTGATGGGTGTTTCAATTTATTACTTTCATATTCTGTTGGCAATTGACTTACTGGAACAAAGGGGGTTGATTGTTTAAGAACTGGTAATTGAAGGTTAATTAGTATCTTCCGAGACCAAGGGTTCATTGATTAATTCATGTTCTAAATGCGCCAAGACCATGGGAATTTAATTAAGGATTGTGTTTAATGCGTCTTTTGGATGAATTAGTTGAGACGAACCTAGTGATTCTAATTTATCTAGGAGATAGTGATTTCATGGATTGACCATCAAAGTGAGTCTATCTTCATCCTTCATGGTGCTAAGAGAATGATTGGTTATGATAATGGTTATGTTCTTTAAGATCATGTTTGTCTAAACAATGGCTTGAGTTACATAAATCTACATCCTTGACATATACATATATTTTTTTTATTTTCTTTAAAATTTTTCTTTTTATTTGTTTTTCACTTTATCGAGTCGGTTAAACAATGAAAGAAGTGTAATTAATGTTTACTTGTTCCTTGAGGATCAATACTTGTTTGAACCCTATGCTCAGTTAATGATGAGTACGCTTGCTCATATGTGTGATTTGGGTTTAACATTTTAATTTGAACTTGATTGGAAATGCACTTAATTTTGTATGATTTTTATACCCAAGTCTGAACGCATCACCTAACTTTTTGATCAAAATGTAAATTTATATATTGATTAAAAGGTATGTACTAGTTAATAGCTAGGCACCAATTAACTAGTTGTGACATACACAATCATCAAAATAGGTCAAAACATGAGGGTACAAGGTAAAAATAACAGTCTACACATGTGTTTTTATCCGCTTTGCAATTTCCATCAGTAAATAGGCAGCTCCTTCAAAAAGTACTTGATTGCATGCCATCCAGCTGTAGTAATGTGTGGCTGCCATTGTAGTTACTTTTGCTTTGGTAATATACGATGACCCGCGATTAGCCCAGTTAAATCATTTGAGTTAGGTGTCGATCGAATTCATTACTTGTGGCAAGGCGAGCTATGCCTTAACATCCGTCTGTACTTGTTTTGAAATTACACAATTGAAGAAGATGTGATTGGTCATCTTCGGTTGCGCCTGGCATAATGGGCATGATATGTTATCTGGTTGAAACACCAGTATATCTTTAGTTTTCAACCATCCCTTAGCATACAACCAAACCATAAATGAATGCTTTGGCATAAATCCTTACTTCCAAATCATTTTTGCCCATTATACCTTCAGCTTTAATGGTCAAGACAGTTATAAGCCTGTATTGTGAATATCGTGGTCCTTATTGCCCAAGACTACAACAGTAGTGCTGTTCAGTCTGCATCCCATTCCCTTTCCTGGATAAAGTCCCTGATTGATAGCAGTCTTCTGAACAGGGGAGATTGGTCCCTATGTTGCAGTATCTCCCAAATTGAACAGCCCTCCATGTAGTAGTGATTAAGCTATTTAACCCAGAGTGACTATTTCTCTACTTGGACGTCCCATACTATTCGGCCTAGTAGCGTCTTGTTCCAAATGCTCAAGTTTCTAAGTCCAAGGCTACCTTCCACCTTGGGTAGGCAAACATCTATCCAGGCCCCTAGTGCTTGATTTGAGTCCCATAGAAAGTCCCTGGCTAATCTGCCCAATTGATTGATAACCACTACTGGTGTGGGAAGTATAGATAGCCAAATGTAATCTATGCCCCATAGCAAAGTTTAGATCCGTTGTAGTCACCCCGCATATGACAATGATCGGGCCGACCATCCTCCTATGTAAGACCCAATCCTATCTAGTAATGGCTTGTAGTATGACACTCTCATTTTACCTATCATGATTGGTATGCCATGTAGCAAAATGGGAAGCTCCCTTTGGGATGCCTGTCTCACCTAGTATTGTCTCTTAGTCCGTCTTCCCCAACCCTGCTAGGTAGACATTATATTTGTTCCTGTTGGTTTCCAAGCCAAAGCATCATTTAAGTTCCTCCAGGCGCCTCAATAAGATGCATACTGATGGTCTGTCTCTTCTAGCAAATAAAATTAAGTCATCCGTGAAGGCTAGATGTGTAATCCTCAAGTAGTTGCACTTGGGGTGGTAGTTAAAAGTAGTCTCTAGTGTGTGGACTTTGACAACCTGAGAGAAGTATTCGAAACAAAGAATAAACAACAACGGGGATATGGGGTCTCCCTGACAAAGTCCCTTGGCTCCTTTAAAGAACCCGTGTACTGTCCCAATAATAGCTACAAAGAATGAGGCTATAGTAATGCATTGTTCAATCCAACCAACAAACTGTTGTGGGAATCCTAGTTCATCTAGCTAGTCTAACAAGAAATCCCAGCTAACCAAGTCATATGCTTTTAATCCACTTTGACCATGCACCGTGGTGACACTGTCTTTCTGCTATAGGACTACATTATTTCCTGGACCAGAAGTATGTTGTCCGCCAAGAGTATTTCCTCTATAAATGCCGATTGTGCAGGATCCACCAGAGTAGGTAGAATGGTTTTGAGCTTATCTACCAGAATTTTGATGATAATGTTATAAACCACATTATAGCAAGATATCGGTCTATAGTCCTCCACCCTCTTAACATGATCAGAATTAGGCACTAGTATTATAACCAAGTGATTGAGCTGCTTTAGCATCTTGCAAGATTGGAAGAATTCCTGAACCACCGCACACACATATTGTGCAACCATCCCCTAGGCCTTCTTGAAAAAATAGGCCGAGTACCTGTCAGGTCCAAGGGCATTACAGTCTCCAATATCCCATAGGGCCTGTTTGATTTCTTGATCTAATACCGCCCTAACTAGGTTTGCCTTTTGATGGTGTGGCACCATTAGTCCAACCCTAACATAGTCAACATTGAGTTTCTGGCACACAACCTGTGTCCCAAGTAGTCCGTAGTAATAGTCTACAAATTCTACAACTAGTGCCTTTGGACTGTCTGTCATTATTCCCTCCTCTTTGATAACAGATGCAATGAAGTTCTGGTTGGCCCCAAGGAATGCCCACAAAGCCTTGCGACGCTGGCCCCTACGAGGGACAAAGGCAATGAACTAGTCACTGCCATAGCCCAGGCAGACAAAGAGTAGGACAAGCCTACCACGGGCACCATGGGCTATGATGCTAGGCCATCAATTTCACAAGCCATGCATGCTCAGGCTATTACTGAAGCCCCAATGAAAGCTACGATGATTACACCCCCCAACAGGCAAACTAGAATGGGCGAAGAGTGAGCATAGGCCGATCAAGGGGCAGGTGTAGGGGACAAAATCGGACATGGTCCAAACCCAAGGTAGGGTACAATTCCAGGACAGCACTGCCATGCCAATGCGGGCACCGAAGTAAGTGTAGAGGATTTTCCAAAAGTCGTGGTTAAAGCTGCTAGAAGAACAATGTAAGCTTCTAGGTTTATTCGCATGGTGTGGAAGAAATACATTGTATGACAAAGTTTATTCTGTTGAAATTATGGTCAGTAATTTTGATTACATGAAAAATAGAGTTGATGATCTCACTAAATGTATTGAAATGTTTACAAATGGCAAAAATAATTTGGAAAAATTGCTTGGTGCACAACACATGGCTGGAAATTGAAATAGTCTAGGCTATAGGCATGAGATCAAACCTGAAAATTACAAATCTTACATTGTAAAAGCTGTTTCATCATATGTGACACATATTTGTTGCAAATATTATGAAAAATCTTGACACAAGTGTCATGTTAAGAAAAAAATAAAATCTAGTTCAAAAACAAATTTAAAAATTAGAGGAACTATTACTAACCCCCATGGACCTAGGAAAATATGGGTACCAAAAGGTATTGCGCAATCTTATGAATAGGTACATCGCTACAAAAATTGAGCTCCACAAAATAATTCTTGGATAGTGGATGCTCAAGACACATGATGGGAAATGCTACACTAATGGATGACCTTCTAGCTACAAATGATGGATTTGTCATATTTGGAGATAAGAAAAAGGAAAATACTTGGTAAAGGTAATGTTGGTAAAAGATTCTCCATCATTAGTAAGCAAGTATTATTGATTGATGAATTAAAGTACAACTTTCTTAGTATTAATCATTTAAGTGACAATGGCTGCAAAGTTGTTTAATAAAATGATTCATACACTATCATTGATAATCCTTGTGATGAAGTCACTTTTGCTGACAATAGTATAGGTAATGTCTATATATTATATATCTTGATGATCCTATTATTTTTTATAAATAATAATGATGGCTACATTTGGCATGGCATAGAAGGTTAGGTCATATTTCTATTGATTTGCTAAATAGATTGTCCTCAAGAGAATTTGTAAGAGGACTGCCCAAAATGATGCTTGACAAAAACCAATTGTGTGATGCTTGCCAATTTAGAAATCAAACCAAAATATTTTTTTAAAACCCAAGAAAATGATTTCAACCTTAAAACCTCTTGAGCTAATACATATGGATTTGTTTGAACCAATGAGGACCATTAGCCCAAATGGTAAGAGATATGCTCATGTGCTAGTAGATGATTTTTTGAGATATACTAGGACCTTATCTCTTCTCTCAAAAAGGTATTTAGAGTGTTCTATAAAAGAACTCTGTGTATGTAAATTTTGGTGTATCTCACATATATTTCTCTAGAAAGGATGACAATGATGTAGGTAGCTCAAAGAAAAATGGCATTGAACATCATGAAGATCTATCACCTAACAATCATGCCAAAGAAGAAGAACTAGACGAACAACAAGTTGAACAAAGTGAGCAAGGAAGTGTCGAGCACATTGATCTAAATCTACCAAAAGATTGAAAGCCCAAAACTGTCTGACCAAAAGAGCATACCATTAGTGATCCTAGATGAGAAGTTAAAATCAGATGGTATTTTATTAATAATTTTACTTTACTTTCTAGCACTGAACCTAATTAAATTGATGCAACCATACATGACGATTTTTTTTATTATTATTATGGCCATGCAATAATAGCTAAACCAATTTGGAAAAAAATCAAGTTTGGAAACTTGTCCCTAAACCACTTGACCATCTCGTAATTGATACTAAGTAGGTTTTCAAAAACAAACTTGATGAGCCTGTCATTATTAGTAGAAGTAAAGTCAGATTAGTTGCCCAAAGATTTAATCAAGAAGAGGGCATTGATTATGACAAAAATGTTACTCCCATTACTAGATTAGAATCCATTAGTACCAGTTTTGGTTCGTTCTCAGCCCCCCAGTTGGGTGATGGCATTTGAGTTATCTCAAACTCCGGTGTCACAGACTCTGCTTTAGGAACCCTTCTATTAGATGTGGGTACACAATGCTTAGGTGCCATTCTAAACCATGCCCCAAATAATGAGTTTTTACACTAAAGTGTAAAACATTTCAATTGAGCATGCATTCATATTCAGGTTTAAGTAAAAGAAAATTATATGCATATTTTTGTATAAAGAATTGCATATAAATTTTTCTCAAGATTTAGAGTACTCTAGGTACTCTTATTTGCATAAATTTGGAAATAAAGCAGTAAACATGAATAGAATACTTAGCACGGAAGGTCTATCGAAGCGGTAAATAAAACGTCCTAAGCATAGCAGAACCCAGCCTCTCTACTCCTCATCAGAATCTTCAAAGTAGGCATCATATAACCATCCCCAAGAATTCCTAGAGAAGTCTATACTAGCTCCATTCACAAATCCACAATCCATTGGCTCCTTCCTGGGTCTCCTAGAACTATCCCCAGCTTCAACCTGGTTGGGTAGGGGTACAAAGGAGGGTCTAGGTGGAGATTTGTAGTCTATCTCCCCCGGGTCATCACTATCAGTTGTCAAATCAATTATGGGACGAGGAGGGAGGGGAACATATTCCATATCAACTTTCTCGTCTTCACTGTCAGTAACCAAATCAATCACAGGTATTAGGGGTGGCTAAATAACCTGAACCTCATCATCACTACTCTCATCCAGGGCTATAATTGGGTCGAGGTGCGGGCTGTGGTATAGGCTGAGGCAGAGGTAAATCTTTCGGGTGGATAGGGATGGGAGTATGCCATTGCTGCCCTTTCCACGTTGTTCTAATCATTCTAACCATCCTACAACATAAACAAGACAGGTTAGTCAAGAGCTTTAAACTTAATAAAACAAACATATACTATCAATAATTGCCTAAACCTTTGCTATGATATCAATTGTAACACCGCACTACCTAGAATAATAGAGAGTCTTCAAAATCATAGGCAACAATCTAGCTAATTACCATCATAGCAGGATCGACCTGAAAACATGGTAAAAAATGGTGGTGAGATAAAAATCTCAGTAAGCCCGTGTGTGCTTTCAGTGTTTCAGGTAAAACAGTTCGTGTATACAAGTTGCAAAAATTTCATAAGAGAAAGTGTTGGCAAATATTAAATAAATGTTAAAAATGAAGAGTGGTGTTTTGCTTTCCAAACTATAGGTGTGCACAATAAATACAACCACAAAAAGAGATAGCCATGGCACCACACGTTGGGCCCCACGACAGTATAAAGGTCAGAATACCACACATTGAGTATGCTTCCAGTCAGACTACCACACATTGAGCATGCTGACATAAGGTAGTTGTACGGCCTTCTGGATGAGATACACCTCCATCTCTACACCCCAAACTATCTAGTTGTTCACTTTGGAAACACACAGTCCACTTGACTAAAACTTGCTAGCTCGGACCGGTATGACCTACCGGATTGGCATCCTATCTGGGAAGGACTCACCCCTCAGAGGTGGCCACATACTGAGAGACTTACCCTAACCCTTCAAAGACTAGTCCTAGTAGCCTGTCCTTATTGAGTACTCAATATTGCTAGTCCCACTTGGGAGAAAATTGATCAGATAATGACTTACTTGGAAATAGCAATTAAGGGTTTCTAAAACTCTTGTCAAAGTTGGGTTTTAGAAAGAGTTTAGTGTTTTGTGTAAAATTATTTGTTTAATTTTCAAGTGATTTTCTTGACTGAAATAAAACAGAAAAACAGTCCTTAATTGCCTTTACAAAACGAATGATCATAAACATCGAATTTTGGCTTGCCACAATAATTTTGGTCTTCAAATGACTCCATGCAGGAGCTTACCTGATCTTTTACTCCTCTTGAACTAAAATATCCTCCAAGGTCAAGCTAACCCCACCTGAGGTAAACACAAGGCATAAAGTTACATTCGAACTATATCTGTCTTACATAAATAATTCCTAGCTCAACTAGTTTCAACCATGACTAACCATCGCCATAATGTCTTAAGCTTTAAGGTTAGATGATAAAGTATTTTATAAAATAAATCTAGTTTGATAAGTTAAAATAACTAGGGGTTCTAAAATAATTACTAATAAGTTATGGTTTTAAATAATAAATTTTGAGTTTTACCGCTAATAAATAAAATATTGAATAATTCTAAGTCCTAATTAATATTAATAAATGGTAACTTTTAAATAGTATTATTATAAATAAATAAATAAATAAATAAATAATAAATTACACTTAATTTTTTAGTTAATAAATAACATATAATTTTTTTTATAAATAAGTAATAAATACTTAGTAATAAATAATAAAATTAATAATAAATGATTTATAATAATTTTTTTAATTAATACATAATAGATAATTTTTTTTTATAAATAATATTTAGGAATATAGGGAAAAGGTTTAACTAGGGTCTACAAGGTTATTAATTAATTCAAATATTTTATTTATTTATTTATTATTATATACATTTTTTAATAAAAGATATTATTTACTTGACTAATAAAATATTAATATTTAATTTAATATTCCATTTCCAAATCTTCCTTGGAATTTTGAAACTCTTAGGAAAAATATAGAGGTATTTCTACCTAAAGTATTAAAATTTGTTAATAAAAATAACCTAGGATTAACAAGAAAATAATCATGATTCTCCTATTGCTAGACAAGATTCATGAATGCATTCCCAAACATCAACTAATTGGCTAAACCATTCATAAACATATGCTTGAATTAATGCATACTATCACATGGTCAATCTCCTACTAGGTTTGATCATTATTTATGGCTTTATTGAAACTTAAGAATATAAAAGCCTAATCACCATTGGTGTCATAATATCTAACATGCCTCAAACATCCATAAATTTCATTAAGCATGATGAACATACATAGATTCAAAAGGAAAATCCACGTAGCTTAGTCATATACACTAATCCTCATGTCCTAAACCCACCCCCTTATCTATATGCATACATTCAATCCCCCATTCATATTCAATATTCATATTAATATCTAGGAGACATGAATTCAGAAATAAAAAGAAGGATTTAAGAATAAATACTTGATAGATGAACTCTTGATAAAGACTAGAGAAGGTCCATGCAAGTTTGAGAGACTTGAGTGGTCTAAAAGGAAAACAACCATGGTTGATGTGAAACCCCAGTCAAAACCAACATTAGAGTAAGGGGGGTTGGGATGCATATCATACTTTATTGCATGATTAAATATATTTTTATATGATTTTATGTGCCTTGGATTTGAGTTTTAATGCCTTGGAGGCTTGTTGGTGAGTATTGAGAGAGAAGGGCAAAATGGTAATTTTTGCTTGAGGTGAAAATAGGAAGATAGCATGAGGATTAGATAGGAAATAATTTTCTAGTGAAAATAACAATAAGAGTTGTTGTGGTTTAGTGGTTAGAGCTTTGGGATTAATTCTTGAGGTCTTGTGTTCAAATTCCATCATGGGAGCTTTAGCTTGGTTAAATTTTATTTTTGCTTGGGAAGTAATAATTTCGGCCTTAGGTGCTTAGAATAGGGTAGTAATGATGTCCTAAGAGAGACATGTTAGGTGCATCCTCTTTCTACTCCCTTGGACTATTCGAATTTCCTAAGAGGGAATTCACTTTCCTTGATATTTGATTTTCCTTATTTCTCAACTCATTAGTTTGATCAAGTTGTTCTAGCCATTTTCTTTCCAGAAATTTCAGTAAAGTGCTGTGACTTTGTAGGATCAAAATGTCTTAGTGAAAGACTTCTTATGGTCTGAAAATGTGAAAGAGTTGTGGGAAATTCCAAGAGGAAAAATCCCTCTAGTGAGCTTACTAAAAATTCACTCTAGCTAGTTCATCTTCCTTCTTGGAATGAACTGAAATTCTCCAGCTTATTGTGCCATCAAGGTGTCGAGATTCTTAGATAACATTCCTTCCCAAATTCTGCAAGAAAAATGGTCTTTTGGATCAGCTTGCAACTTGAATTCTTTGGCTATTTTCGGACTGCTCAAAGCTGGAGCAAAACCAGGAAAAATTCCTGGGCAAATCGCAACTTTGAGAGTCCAAAACCAAGCTGTTTTCTTCCAGATTTTGTTCAGCACCTTAGCCAAGTTTTTCCTCCATGAAGAAGGCTGGAAACCAGCCCTGAAAGCTCCTAAAATTCCCCTTCAAACTCTCTGCAAGTTGGCTGGGAAATGGCTACCGAAAAGCTGTCCAGGAATTCCAGCCAGCGAAAGTCCTGTGTAGTCCAAACTGTCCAGCTTTGTTTCCTAATTCTCTTCCAGCTGAAACCCCATCCTTGTTCTGCATAAACCTCCCTTAAACCTTCAGTAACTGAGCTCCATTATTGCCCTAAAGCTTCTGCACGAAATTCAGACATGGCTGCCCGAAAATCTCTCCAACAAATCCCTGCAATCATGCATAATTGATTACCAAAATTCCAGCCACCATAGTTTAGCAACCTTCCATAATGTATCCCTCAAATAACCAGAATTTTTCTTCACCATAATGCTCCCTCTTTTCAGCCACCATAAACTTCCTTAACTCAGCTTTAATCCCACCAAAATTCTGCTCAAAACAGTCGGCCATGGTAGACTTCCAAAGCTCTCCAATAATCAAGATATTCTAGGTTATTTAGTTTCCAAATTTGCTTTCTAAAAATATTCTTCAAGGATTTTAACAACTAGCCTTTCCTTTTCCCTTCCAAATCAGAGAATCATCATCCTAAACCATACAGAAATTCGGAAAGCCCTAGTTCTCACAAAATTTCGGCAGCTGCAAACTACAATCTCTCAAATTCCTTCAACCTTCAAGAACACACACACTACACCAAGAACACCTACTTCTTCATTTCACCTAATACCCCTCCAAACCACTTCAAACCTTCTCTAAAATCTCCAGATTTGACCTAGTCACTGCCGTGAGTCCATCAACACCATTCTTAACATCAAACTCCACAAATCAACTCGTTACTTCGGATCAAAAATAGAAAATTCTGTGAAGGTTCAAGAACACCTTCAAGGTAGGTTTGTTCTAACAACTTCATCTTCTCCAATCTTGATCTCTAGTGAGAATATATGTGAATAGACATGCTAATGGTCACACACACACACTCTCTCTCTCTCATGGCCAAAACTCCCTCCTCTTGGCCAGATGGCTTCTTCTCCCATGGTCATGCTATCTCCATCTCCCTTGGACGAATTTAGGCATCTTAGAGTTGAGATCCATTCCAAACTCCTTCAAGGTATTCATCAACCAAGTAAGTGCCTTCAATCTTTCTTTTAAATCCTAGATTCATGTCTCTAGGATGATGTTGTTAGAAGGTGGATGGTGATAGGATTTGAGTATGTATTGTTGAGGTTGAAGCATGAATATATGTATGATTGTGAAGGAGACGGGATTTATGCATGGAAGGATTATCTTGGTTGATTGTATGATGATTTGAGGTTTGATGCATGTCATAGGTAGTATTTGTGATGAAGTATGCTAGAGATTATGCCACATTTGGTTAATAGGATTTATATGCATGTTGGATTATTGAAGCCATGATCATATTTATGTTAGTAAAGGTTAGATCATGTCTTGATAAATTTAGATCTATGCTTATATGCCTCATTTGGATGAATTGATGAATTGAGGGATTGTATGTGTTCTTGATTGTGGATAGCCATAGAAATTTGATCATGGCCTAGTTGTCCCTAAGCTAATTTTATTTCATGAATAAAATATTTAATGATATAAGTTTTGCTAGTAATTTCGAAAAACCCTAGGAAGGGTAGATTTGGATTATTATATATATAAATGATATTTTAGTCAAATAAATAATAATTTTTCTAGAAAAATAAAATATATAAATATTATTTAAAATAATGAAATCAATTAAAGCCTTTTATGGGAATGATTATAATTAGTAAAATATTTATTAAATCAAAACCTATTAAAGATTTACTTATTATTTTCCAAACAAGACTCTTTAAATTTATTCTCAACTAATTTTAACTGTCAATTATTTTCTAACAACTAGATTATTAATAAATCATTAGTTTACCTAATACTACCTAGGACTCTTGATCAAATAAACTCTAAATTTTTCTTAGCATGGTTTAAACTTTCAACTTTTTAGAATTTATTTCCCAAACCATTAATTATTTTAAATATCAAATTAGGCTCAATCTATAAACGTATTTATTTATTGTTTGGCCTTAAAGCTTGGGACACTAGGATAATGGTAGTAGCAAGTTGAGTTGATTTAAAATTGAGGAAGTGGATTGTGGCTTGAAATTGATTGTGGTTTGTTTTTGCCATGAGGGGTTTGGTCAGCTGTTGGAGACCTATTGTGTGAGCGAGGATCAGGTAAATTCCTGCATAAAACCTGATTGATGTGAAATGTTTTCCTTCTGGCAAGCCAAATGTAGAGCGTATGGACACTCATTTATGTCAAGGCAATCGAGGGTTAAAATCCTTTCTTATTTCAAACATTTGAATTATTTAAAAATCAATGAGTAGATTTGCCCAAACTCAAACTCAAACTCTTGCTAAAACTGATTTTTACAAAAGACTTTGGAAACACTTAAATTGCCATTTTCATGTGAAATAATGTTTGTTCATTTTATCCCAAGTGGGAAATGTCGTTGAGTACTCAATAAGGGTGGACTGCTATGGCTAGTCTTTGAGGGGTTAGGGTAAGTCTCTCAGTAGGTGGCCACCTCTGAGGGGTGAGTCCTTCCCGAATGAGATGTCAGTCCAGTAGGTCGTGCCGGTCCGATCTAGCAGTTTGTTTTATTTCAGTCAAGTGACTGTGTTTTGCCAGAATGGACACCCGGTTTTTGTTGGGTATAGAGAAGGAGGAGTATCTTGCCCGGTAGGCCGATCACTTACCTGTTGTCAGTTTCCACAAGTGTCGGCATTCTGACCGGTTATGGGGCCCAATGTGTGGTAACCCATAATCAATTTATTTCGAGTGGTTGATTTTATTGATTATGTATGGTTGGAAAAGCCAAAACACCACTCTTGCTTTTGACTAATATTTATTGCTTGCCAGCAATTCTTTTGTAAAGATTTCATACTTTGCATCCACGAACTGATTTCACTGAACACCCAAAGCACACAAGGACTTACTGAGATTTTTATCTCATCACTATTTTACCATGATTTCAGGTCGATCCTGCTGTGGGGATGAGTAGCTAGATTATGCCTACTTTGGAAGATTTTCTGATAATTTATTTTTGTGTAATGTTTTGGGGAGATGAGAGTGGATAAATTTTTATTACGGATTTATTTTTGGTATTTTGGGATGTAATAAATTTTAAGTTCAAGTATTATTTATATTCCGCTATTTCATTTATGTGACCTAGTTATAAAGACCCCTTGTCCTTTGGATGAGGCAACATCCCCGGCCCTGGCGGGCCCAGGTAGCGGGGTGTTGCAAGTGGTATCAGTGACTAGGTTTAGGCAATTATTGATAATATTTGTGCTAATTCTTTAAGTCTAAATCTTTATCTAACCTAACTTATTGATGCTGTAGGATGTTAGGATGCTTAGGACCGCGAGGAAAGGGCAGCAGTGGCAACCGCCTATCCCTATATACCCGGAGGACCTTCCAGTTCCCCAACCTGCCCCTCCGCCAGTTATCCCTATGGAGGATAACAGTGATGATGAGGTTATCCCTATAGAGGATAACAGTGATGGTGAGATTAACCCTATGGAGGATAGCAGTGAGGATGAGGTCTAGATCATTGAGCCACCCCCGATTCCGGTGATAGACATAAGCTCGGATAGTGAGGATTAGGTGATGATAGGGAGCCTGAACCCCACCTTTCTAATCCCGAGGTGGACTTAGCAGCAGATAGCGATGACCCGGGGGAGATAGACTATGAGTCTCCACCTAGGCCTTCTTTCCTCCCTTCTTCTAGCCGAGTTAAGCCTGGGGAGAGTTCTAGGTGCCCTGGGAAGGAGCCAGTGGAAGGATTTTCTAGCGGGGATGGGGTAGATTTTTCCAAGAACTCTGGGGGATGGTTATTTGAAGCTGATGATGAGGGTTCTGATGAGGATTAGGGGACTAGAAGTTCCTTTGATTAGGATGTTTATTTGTTTACTATTTTTCAAGAACTTTTATTGTTAAGGATTTGAATTCTGTTTTCTATCAAGATTTCAAATCTATGCAAGTCCATTTTTGAAAGAGAATTTATTCCTTAGCTAAAATTACATCCGCTTTCCATTTACATCTATTTGATAATGCACGCAAGTACAACTAAAATGATTTGACCTTTAAGTGCATACACTTATCATCTGGGGTGTGGTTTAGAATGGCACCCAAGCGTCGTGTAACTTCAGCTGGTGGAAGGGTACCGGAAGTCAAACAAGTGGCATCAGAAGTAGGAGCATCTCAGATGCAAGCACCCAACCGGGGTGAAGGAAATAGTCAGAATATAGGATCAAGATCTGAAGTTCTAGTTGATGTGACCATGGGCCAGGCATTCAGCAAGATGTCCGAGATTTTGCAGTCAATGACCGAGCGACGGAACCCTCGGGGTGAGGACGAGGCCTTAGAGAGGTTCTTGAAGTTTCAGCCGCCCGTCTTCCTGGGCGAAGCAGAACAAGATCAGAAGGCAGAGCAGTGGGTTGAGCAGTTGGAGGACATATTCGCGACGCTCCAGTACACCGAGGAGCGGATGGTTAAGTTTGCAGCTTTCTGATTGAGAGGACCAGCTCGGGTATAATGGCAGCAGGTCCAAGACGATTGGGAGATGGACGAGCAAGAATGGACATGGTCCAACTTCGTTGAAGCCTTCAGGGCTGAATACATCCCATAGTGGATTGTGGAGAAGCGAGAGGACGAAATCCAGAATCTGAGGCAAGAAAGCGTGTCAGTAGCCCAGTACGCGGCCCGGTTCACTCAGTTGTCCAAATACTGCAAGCGGTTGGTAGACATCAAACAGAACAAGAAGAGGCTGTTCGTCAAGGGGCTGAGACCGGAATTGCGGAGAGCGTTAGCACCTGCTCCACAGACAACCTATTCGGGGGCTGTAGACGCAGCTACATGAACGGAAAATGAGGATCGCAGCAGGATGGCGGCAAAACCCTTCCAGCCACCGAGACAGCCGCAGGGTCACTTTTCGAGATCGCAACTCCACAAGTGCACGACCAATCACCAATGGCAGAACCAGGGGAAGCAAGGCCGGACAGCCTCAGGTGGACCTACCCCGAATCTCCTATCATGCAGGCAATGTGGAAAGAAAGGCCACACCGAGAGGAATTGTTGGTCTAAGGGTGGAGAAAGAAAGTGCTATCACTGTGGTGACCCGAACCACTTGAGCACCGCCTGCCCCAATTGCACCGTGTCGGGCAAGGAAACCCGGTTCAAAACCCGGGGCCCAACCGAGCTAACCCTATAGGAGTATCCGGGAGTGGAGCATCGAAGCTGTAAGTGAAGGCCAAGGCATTCGCTCTCAACACAGAGGAAGTTGGGGCGATGCAGCGGTAGTAGAAGGTACGTTCACTATTCAAGGACGTTCCGTTAATGCTTTGATTGATCCTAGCTCTACTCATTCCTATATAAACAAGTTGTGTGCATGTCATTTGGGTTGGGATAGAATGGAGCTACATTTTATTTTAGAGGCAAGCATACCTCTGGGGAAAATGGTGCAAGCGGATCGATATGTAAATGAGTGTAAAGTTAATGTGGGGAAAGAAAGTTTGGAAGGGGATTTGATAGTGTTAGATCTTGAGGATTATGACTTGATTTTGGGGATGGACTGGTTAGCCAAGCATGGGGCTAAGGTAGACTGTAAAAAAATAAGACAGTCCAATTCATCATATCGGGTTGTGATGTATTGGAATTTAATGGCAAGAGGGTGAGAGAATGTAAGTACTTGATTGCGGGGGCTAAAACCCAGAAATTATTGATTTAAGGGTGGCAAGGGTACCTGGCTTACGTGATAAACAAGCCAAAGGACCAGCGCACTCTGGAGGAAACTGAAGTAGTAAGGGATTCCCCAATGTGTTTTCGGCAGAACTTGATTCTCTACCTCCTAGGCGAGAAGTGGAATTCACCATCGACTTATCTCCGGGAGCGGAACTAGTATCGCGGACTCCGTACCGGATGGCACCAGTAGAGTTGAAAGAGCAGTTGGAGGAGTTAATGAGTCAAGGTTATATCAGACCTAGCACATCGCCTTGGGGAGCACCTGTGCTATTTGTGAAGAATAAGGACGACACTCTGAGGCTATGCATTGACTACCGGGGTTTGAACAATTTAACGGTCAAGAACAAGTATCCCTTACCGTTGATTGACGAGCTGTTTGACCAGTTGCAAGGATCCAATTGCTACTCTAAGTTGGATCTGAAACGAGGGTACTACCAGGTGCGGTTAAGAGAAGATGATATTCCCAAGACGGCCTTTAACACTAGATATGGACACTACGAGTTCGTGGTGATGCCGTTCGGGGTGACTAATGCTCCAGCAGTATTCATGGACCTGATGCACTAAGTATTCTGACCTTATCTGGACAAGTTCGTGGTAGTCTTCATCGACACTATTTTGATTTACTCCAAGAGTTCGGAGGAGCATGCAGAGCATCCGAAGCTCGTACTGGAGAAATTGTGGGAGCACAAGCTATATGCCAAGTTCAGCAAGTGCGAATTCTGGCTAGATAGTGTGGCATTCCTTGGCCATGCTGTGACCAAAGAGGGAATCAAGGTAGATCTGGCAAAGGTTGAAGCGGTATCAGACTGGAAGCAGCCGGAGAATATTACTGAGATCCAGAGTTTCTTGGGATTGGCTGGTTACTACCGAAGGTTTATCAAAGGATATTCGACTCTTGCTTCGCCAATGACCCAATTATTGCAGAAGGATGTTCCCTTTGTGTGGAACGAGAAATATGAGAAAAGCTTCCAAGAACTAAAGAAGAGACTAATGACGGCACCGGTATTAAGTCTACCGGAGGAAGGCAAACCTTATGCGCTGTACACTAATGCTTTGAAAGAAGGACTGAGAGCAGTGTTGATGTAGGACCGAAAGGTGATTGCTTACGCTTCTCGGAAGCTGAGACCTTATGAAGTCAATTATCCCACTCATGATTTGGAGCTGGCAGCTATAGTGTTCGCCATAAAGAAATGGCGACACTACCTGTATGGAGTCGAATATGAGGTGTTCACCGACCATAAGAGTCTGAAGTATATATTCACTCAGAAAGATTTGAACTTGAGGTAGCGAAGGTAGATGGAGTTCTTGGAAGAATACCATTGCCCGATCAACTACCATCCCGGGAAGGCTAACGTTGTGGCAAACGCCCTGAGCAGAAAAGTTGGAATGGCAAGACTGAAGGTGCAGGAAATGCAAGCGGTTCAAGATGTGTTGGACAGAAGGGCAGAAGTACAAGACAAAAGAATTGTCATCAGCAATTTGAAGTTGGTGCCGGATTTGAAGCAGGAGATCGTGGAAGCTCAGCGAAGCAGCGTCGAGTTTCAACTTTTCAAGAATAAGGAGCTTAAGCGACCGGGCAGTGAATTCCGTCTAGACAAAGCAAGAGTTTTTCATTTCAGAGATCGATTGTGTGTACCCGGTGAGCAGCAGTTGAAAGACAGAATTTTGGAGGAGGCACACAAGAGCAAGTATGCCATTCATCCGGGGGAGGTCAAGATGTATCAGGATCTGAAGAGAGCTTATTGGTGGCTCGGACTGAAGCGGGATGTAGTCAAGTATGTTTCGACCTGTCTCACCTGTCAGAAAGTTAAAGCGGAGCATAAGAAGTCAGCGGGTCTATTGCAGCCATTACCCGTGCCGGAATGGAAGTGGGAAGAGGTGACCATGGATTTTGTCACCGGGCTCATTATGTCAAAAACCCAAAAGGACGCCATATGGGTAGTGGTGGATCGACTAACCAAGTCGGCCGATTTCATACCGGTGAATGTGATGGACTCAATGGAGAAGCTGGCTCAGACTTATGTTCGAGAGATCGTCCGACTACATGGAGTGCCTTCAAGCATAGTGTCAAATCAAGACCCGAGGTTTACGTCGCATTTCTGGGAAAGTTTCAGGAAACGATGGGGTCGAGTCTAAAATTCAGTACGACGGCGCATCCGCAGACCGATGGGCAGTCAGAGAGGGTGATACAGATATTGGAAGATATGCTGAGAGCCTGTGTTTTGGACTTCAGGGATAAATGGATAGAGTGTGTACCGTATGTAGAATTATCGTATAACAACAGCTACCAAGCTTCGATCGGGATGGCACCGTATGAGGCTTTGTATGGGCGCAAATGTCAAGTACCATTATATTGCGAGTTGGTCCAAAGATGGTCATGTGAGCAAAACCGGGGAAGTATGTGTCCAAGAAAAGTTGGATAAAGTGAAATTGATCAGGGAAAGGTTAAAGGCAGTACAGAGTCGGCAGAAGAGTTATGCGGACAACCGGCGAAGAGAATTAGAGTTTCAAGTCGGGGGTAACGTATTTCTGAAACTAACACCGAATAGAGGAATTTTGAACCATCCGAAGGGCGAAAAGTTGAATTCGAGATATTTGGAGCCGTTTCTGATTAAGGAAAGAATTAGACCGGTAGCTTACCGATTGGGCCTACTGGATGGGTTGATGGGTATCCATGATATGCTTCATGTGTCACAATTGAAGAAGTATAATGCAGATCCCAGTCATGTATTGAATGATGAACCGTTAGTGTTGCAGCCAGACCTCAGCTATGTGGAGAAGCCTGTACGAATATGGGAACGCAGTGTCAAGACTCTTCGAAACAAACAGATATCGATGGTTAAGATTCAGTGGGAGCACCACGGCACGCAGGATGCCACATGGGAGTCGGAAAATGGGTTAAGCAGAAGTATCCCGAGCTGAAATAGAGGTATGCTTGAATTTCGGGACGAAATTCTTCTAAGGAGGGGAGGATGTGAAACCCTAGTCAAAACCAACCTTAGAGTAACGGGGTTGGGATACATATCATACTTTATTGCATGGTTAAATATATTTTTATATGATTTTATGTGCCATGGATTTGAGTTTTAATGTCATGGAGGCTTATTGGTGAGTATTGAGAGAGAATGGCAAAATGGTAATTTTTGCTTGAGGTGAAAATAGGAAGATAGCATGAGGATTAGATAGGAAATAATTTTCTAGTGAAAATAACAATAAGAGTTTTGTGGTTTAGTGGTTAGAGCTTTGGGATTAATTCTTGAGGTCTTGTATTCAAATTCCATCATGGGTGCTTTAGCTTGGTTAAATTTTATTTTTGCTTGGGAAGTAATAATTTCAGCCTTAGGTGCTTAGAATAGGGTAATAATGATGTCCTAAGAGAGACATGTTAGGTGCATCCTCATTCTACTCCCTTGGCCTATTCGAATTTCCTAAGAGGGAATTCACTTTCCTTGATATTTGATTTTCCTTATTTCTCAACTCATTAGTTTGATCAAGTTGTTCTAGCCATTTTCTTTCCAGAAATTTCAGTAAAGTGCTGTGGTTTTGTAGGATCAAAATGTCCTAGTGAAAGACTTCTTATGGTCTGAAAATGTGGAAGAGTTGTGGGAAATTCCAAGAGGAAAAATCCCTCTAGTGAGCTTACTAAAAATTCACTCTAGCTAGTTCATCTTCCTTCTTGGAATGAACTGAAATTATCCAGCATATTGTGCCATCAAGGTGTCGAGATTCTTAGCTAACATTCCCTCCCAAATGCTACTAGAAAAATGGTCTTTGGATCAGCTTGCAACCTGAATTCTTTGGCCATTTTCAGACTGCTCAAAGCTGGAGCAAAACCAGGAAAAATTCCTAGGCAAATCGCAACTTTGAGAGTCCAAAACCAAGCTGTTTTCTTCCAGATTTTGTTCAGCACCTTAGCCATATTTTTCTTCCATGAAGAAGGCTGGAAACCAGCCCTGAAAGCTCCTGAAATTCCCCTTCAAACTCTCTGCAAGTTGGCTGGGAAATGGCTACCGAAGAGCTGTCCAGGAATTCTAGCCAGCGAAAATCCTGTGTAGTCCAAACTGTCCAGCTTTGTTTCCTAATTCTCTTCCAGCTGAAACCCCATCCTTGTTCTGCATAAACCTCCCTTAAACCTTCAGTAACTGAGCTCCATTATTCCCCTAAAGATTTTGCACGAATTCAGACATGGCTGCCCGAAAATCTCTCCAACAAATCCCTGCAATCATGCTTAATTGATTATCAAAATTCCAGCCACCGTAGTTTAGCAACCTTCCATAATGTATCCCTCAAAAAACCAGAATTTTTCTTCACCATCATGCTCCCTCTTTTCGGCCACCATAAACTTCCTTAACTCAGCTTTAATCCCACCAAAATTCTACTTAAAACAGTCGGCCGTGGTAGACTTCCAAAGCTCTCCAATAATCAAGTTATTCTAGGTTATTTAGTTTCCAAAATTTCTTTCTAAAAATATTCTTCAAGAATTTTAACAACTAGCCTTTCCTTTTCCCTTCCAAATCAGAGAATGATCTTCATAAACCCTACAGAAATTCGGCAAGCCCTAGTTCTCATAGAATTTCGGCAGCTGCAAACTACAATCTCTCAAATTCCTTCAACCTTCAAGAACACGCACACTACACCAAGAACACGTACTTCTTCCTTTCACCTAATACCCCTCCAAACCACTTCAAACCTTCTCTAAATCTCCATATTTGACATACTCACTTCCGTGAGTCCATCAACACCATTCTTAACATCAAACTCCACAAATCAGCTCTTTACTTCGGATCAAAAACAGAAAATTCTGTGAAGGTTCAAGAACACCTTCAAGGTAGGTTTGTTCTAACAACTTCATCTTCTCTAATCTTGATCTCTAGTGAGACTATATGTGAATAGACATGCTAATGGTCTCTCTCTCTCTCTCTCTCATGGCCGAAACTCCCTTCTCTTGGCCGGATGGCTTCTTTTCTCATGGTCATGCTATCTCCATCTCCCTTGGACGAATTTAGGTATCTAGGAGTTGAGATCCATTCCAAAATCCTTCAAGGTATTCATCGACCAAGTAAGTGCCTTCAATCTTTCTTTTAAATCCTAGATTCATATCTCTAGGATGATGTTGTTAGAAGGTGGATGGTGATGGGATTTGAGTATGTATTGTTGAGGTTGAAGCATGAATATATGTATGATTGTGAAGGAGATGGGATTTATGCATGGAAGGATTGTCTTAGTTGATTGTATGATGATTTGAGGTTTGATGCATATCGTAGGTAGTATTTGTGATAAAGTATGCTAGAGATTATGCCACATTTGGTGAATAGGATTTATATGCATGTTGGATTGTTGAAGCCATGATCATATTTATGCTAGTAGAGGTTAGATCTTATCTTGATAAATTTAGATCTATGCTTATATGCATGATTTGGATGAATTGATGAATTGAGAGATTGTATGTCCCTAAGCTAATTTTATTTCATGAATAAAATATTTAATGATATAAGTTTTGCTAGTAATTTTGAAAAACCCTAGGAAGGGTATATTTGGATTATTATATATATATATATATAAAGGATATTTTAGTCAAATAAATAATAATTTTTGCTAGAAAAATAAAATATATAAATATTATTTAAAATAATGAAATCAACTAAAGCCTTTTATGGGAATGATTATAATTAGTAAAATATTTATTAAATCAAAACCCCTTAAATATTTACTTATTATTTTCCAAAACAAGACTCGTTAAATTTATTCTCAACTAATTTTAACTATCAATTATTTTCTAACAACTAGATTATTAATAAATCATTAGTTTACCTAATACTACCTAGGACTCTTGATCAAATAAACTCTAAATTTTTCTTAGCAAGATTTAAACTTTCAACTTTTTAGAATTTATTTCCCAAACCATTAATTATTTTAAATATCAAATTAGGCTTAATCTATAAACGTATTTATTTATTGTTTGGCCGTAAAGCTTGGGACACTAGGATAATGGTAGTTGCAAGTTGAGTTGATTTAAAATTGAGGAAGTGGATTGTGGCTTGAAATTGATTGTGGTTTGTTTTTGCCATGCGGGGTTAGGTCAGCTGTTGGAGACCAATTGTGTGAGCGAGGATCAGGTAAGCTCCTACATAAAACCTAATTGATGTGAAATGTTTTTCTTATGGCAAGCCAAATGTAGAGTGTATGGACACTCATTTATGTCAAGGCAATCGAGGGTTAAAATCCTTTCTTATTTCAAACATTTGAATTATTTAAAAATCAATGAGTAGATTTGCCCAAACTCAAACTCTTGCTAAAACTGATTTTTCCAAAAGACTTTGGAAATACTTAAATTTCTATTTTCATGTGAAACAATGTTTGTTCATTTTATCCCAAGTGGGAAATGTCGTTGAGTACTCAATAAGGGTGGACTGCTATGGCTAGTCTTTGAAGGGTTAGGGTAAGTCTCTCAGTAGGTGGCCACCTCTGAAGGGTGAGTCCTTCCCGGATGAGATGTCAGTCCAGTAGGTCTTGCCGGTCCGAGCTAGCAGTTTGTTTTGTTTCAGTCAAGTGACTGTGTTTTGTCGGAATGGACACCCGGTTGTTGTTGTGTATAGAGAAGGAGGAGTATCTTTCCCGGTAGGCCAATCACCTACCTGTTGTCAGTTTGCACAATGTGTCGGCATTCTGACCGGTTATGGGGCCTAACGTGTGGTAACCCATAATCATTTATTTCGAATGGTTGATTTTATTGATTATGTATGGTTGGAAAAGCCAAAACACCACTCTTGCTTTTGACTAATGTTTATTGCTTGCCAGCAATTCTTTTGTAAAGATTTCATGCTTTGCATCCACGAACTGATTTCACTAAACACCCAAAGCACACATGGACTTACTGAGATTTTTGTCTCATCACCGTTTTATCATGATTTCAGGTCGATCCTGCTGTGGGGATGAGTAGCTAGATTATGCCTGCTTTGGAAGATTTTCTGATAATTTATTTTTGTGTAATGTTTTGGGGAGATGAGAGTGGATAAATTTTTATTACGGATTTGTTTTTGGTATTTTTGGATTTATTCTTGGATTGATATTTATTTTGGGATGTAATAAATTTTAAGTTCAAGTATTATTTATATTCCGCTATTTCATTTGTGTGACCTAGTTATAAAGACCCCTTGTCCTTTAGACGGGGTGACATCCCCGGCCCTGGTGGGCCTAGGTAGCGAGGTGTTACAGTTGATGGTTGATCAACCATTTTGGCCGAGAGAGAGAGAGAGAGAGAGAGAGAGAGAGAGAGAGAGAGAGTGTGTGTGTGTGTGTGTGTGTGTGTTCGTGCATGCATTAGTATGGTATATTGAAAATTGAATGGAAGAGAATGAACAAGAAGGTTGTTCTTGATTTGCCTTGCTGATGTTCTTGAGACCTTCAAGAAGAAAGCTAATTTTAATCCGATAGAAATTCTCTTTTGTGTGATTTTATGTTATAAAGACCAAAAATGAATACTAGGGAATAAGTAGGAGTAATCTGGAGTATTTGACAGTCATTAGAGGTGATTAGGGTTGGTTTAGGCTTAAAGAAGTGTAGTGTGTGTTCTTGGTGTGTTTGAGAGAATTGAGAGAAAAGGCTGCAAAATTCTGGAATGATGTTGGCCGATTGCGCTAGGAGAGATGGGAGTTTAGTTTTGGATTCTAGCTAGAAGGAGGGAGAATGATCAGATTTTGTTTGAAATTCAAATGGAGAAAATTGTGGAGTTGTTTCAGGTAGGAGATTAGCTAATGGTGTTTTATTGAGGAAGGTTTCTTTGCTCTTAAATGGTGTTGGCTGGACAAATCAGGTTTAAGGCAAAGAATGAAAGTTGTTCAGGCTTTATTGCTGAAAAAAATTGTAACACCCCACTACCTAAGCCCAATAGGGCCAGGGTTGTTGCCCCGTCCAAAGGAGAAAGGGTCTTTATAACTAGGTCACCAAACAAAAATAAAATAATACTTTAAAATTTAAACTTATTACAATCCAAAAATAAAAAAAAAATAAATCCAATATAAAAATTGTTCATTCTCAACTCCTAAAACATTACATAAAATAGATAACAGAATATCTTCAAAACAGGCAAAACTAGCTACTCATCCCCATAGTAGGATTGACCTGAAATTATGGAAAAAAGGGTGATGAGATAAAAATCTCAGTAAGTCTGTGTGTGCTTTGAGTTTCCAGTGAAAATAGCTCATGAATGCAAAGTGTAAGAACTTCATAAGAAAAATACTGGCAAGCAATAAATAATGCTCAAAATCAAGAGTGGTGTTTTGGCTTTTCCAACTATTCATATACAATAAAATTAACTACTCAAAAGGGTGGCAATGGGTTACCACACGTTGGGCCCCATAACCAAATAATGGTCAGAATGCCACATTTTGTGCAGACTGACAAAAGGCAGGTGATCGGCCTACCGGGTAAGATTCTCCCCCTTCTCTACAACCAAACAAAACCGATTGTCCACTCTGACAACACACAATGAACATGACTAAAACCTGCTAGCTCGGACCGGCATGACTAAGTAGTACTGATATTTCTCAAAATAGAGTTCATCTTTTGGAGGTGGCCTCCTGCTAGAAGACTCACTCTTGCTCTTCAAAACTAGTACTACTAGCCTCCCCTTATTGAGTACTTAACGTAGTTCATCCCACTTGGGAGAAAACTGATAAAACATAGCTTTACTTGAAAATGGCAATCAAGGGTTTCCAAAGTCTTTGTCAATTTAGTTTAGAAATAGTTTAGTGTTTGAATAAAACTGGTTGTTGTTTTTCAAATGATTGGTTTGACTGAAATAAGAAAGGAAACAGTCCCTAATTACCTTTACCAAATCAGTGTTCACAACTTCGTGTTTAGCTTGCCATAACAACTTTTTACAACAAATAAGTTTTATGCAGGAGCTTACCTAATCCTTTGCTTGAGATAAAACAAAGATCTCCAAAAGCTAACCTAACCTCGCCTGGGGTAAAAATAAGCAATAATTAAAGTCAAGCCAAAATTCACTTTCACAAATAAACCTAGCTCAACTTACTACAATCATGACCCAAGTGTCCTAAGCTTTAAGGCTAGATAATAATTAAAGGGTTTATAAAATAAATCTAGCTTGATATTAAAATAGCTAGGGTTTGTGAATTAGATACTAATAAGTTGAAGGTGTAAATCTTGCTATAAATAAATTAAGGTTTATTTTGTGAAGGGCCCTAGGACCTAGATGGAATTATTTAAATTAATAATCTATTAATAATTAATTGTTAGAAAATACTTGGTAGCTAAAATTAGTTGTATGTAAATTTTAGTAGGTTTTGATTAAAAGATAATAAATAAATTTTTAATAGTATTTATGAATATAAGACTTACAAAATTAATATTTTACCTATTATGATTATTTATATAAAAGGCTTTATTTGATATTATTATTTTATATAATATCTATATATTTTATTTCTTTAATAAAAGCTATCATTTATTTGACTAAAATATCATTATTTTATATAAGAGTCCAAATCCACATTTTTGTAGGGTTTTTGAAATCACTAGAAGAAATTATAGTATTAATCATTTTATTGATGAAATAAAATTAGCTTAGGGACAACAAGGTCATGATAATAATTCCTATTGCTAACCATAATTATGAACATACAGCCTACCCCAATCAACAAAACATCTTAGACATGAATAAAAACATAGATCTAAATCTACCAACACATGATCCAAACTCCACTAACATAATCATAATCATGGCCTTAACAAGAATACATGAACATAAAACCCTATTCACCAAAGGTGACATAATCTTTAACATGCTTGATCATTCATACTACTCACGACATGAAGACATGCAACAAACCCTAAAGACGCCAGACATTCAACCAAGACAAATCATCTCATGCATTAATCCCATCTCCATCAAACAAACACATTCATTCTCATGCTTCAATCCCAACTCCATCACAAAACACATGATGAATCTCCAAATATATTCCATCCTCATCCAACTACATCCAAGAGACATGAATCTAGGAATTAAAGAGAAGATGGAAGAAGTTTACTTGAATGATGACTACCTTGAAGAAGTTTCGAAAGAATCCTCACTCATGGACAGCTTGATTCGTCCAAGGAGAAGAAGAAAAATGGCCATGATGGAAGTAACCGTTCGGCCGAGTGAGAGAGTAAGGGATAGAAAGAGAAATAGAAAAGGGAGTTCATTAGTATGTACTCATCAAGGTCGTAGATGGAAGAAGATGGAGATGATTTTCATACTTACTTTGATGGTGTTTTTGAGCCTTCAAGAAAATTCTGATTTTTTATCCAAATGTGAGAGTTTGATATCATTGTTTGATGTTAAAAATTGCAAGAATGGATTCATGAGAATGAGTAGGTATAATCTGGAGTTTTTGGAAAAGATTGAAATGGTTTTGAATGGCTTTAGGCGTGAGAATGGTAGTAGGTGTTCTTGGAGTTCTTGGTGTTCTTGAAGGTTTGGAGAGAATAGAGAAAGAGCTGGCCAAAATTCTGTTGGAAAGAGTGGCCGACTGATTTGGTAGTGTGAAACCCCACCTAAAGCCAACCCTAGAATAAGGGGGTCGGGATGCATATCATATTATTTTGCATGAATATATATGTTTTTGAATGATTTTATGTGCTTTAGAGTTGTGGATTATAGGTTAAAATGCTTAATTATGTTTATCGAGTAGGAAGGGTAAAATGGTAATTTTGCTTGAGGTCAAAATAGGAGGAAAGCTTGAGGATTAAATAGGAAGGAAATGTGGGTGAGAAAATAACAACAAGAGTTGTTGTGGTTTAGTGGTTAGAGCTTGGTGAATTAATTTCTAAGGTCATGAGTTCAAATCCCATCATTTAAGCTTTTGTCATGATTATCTTAATTAAGTTTGAATTTTTGTTTTCTTGCATTTCATGGAAATAGGAATGTTTTCTTAGGGGAGACATGAAGAGAATGTCCTAATCTTATCCTCTTGTCCTAAAAGAATTCTAGAAGAATTCTTGTCCAAATTATTACCTCTAGCTTTGTCCTAGCATTTTCATAATTCAAATAAACTAAAATCCCTTAATTCTTTTTCTTTGAATTCCAAAAAAAATTCTGTGATAAATTCTTTCCCTTGAATTTCGAAAATCAGCTTTGGGGAAGGGAGGTTGACCGAAAATTAGGAGGAGAAATAGGAAGGTTCCAAGAGAAAATCAATCACCATGAAAAGACCTTCAAATCTATCTTCAAGATGTTCATGTTTTATTGGTAGGGAAATCTGGAAATTTTCCAGATTTGTTGCAGCCCTTTCCTTCGAAAATTCAGGCCATAAATCCATTCATTTGCTGCCAAGAAAATGATCATTTCAAGTGGCTTGGAAGCTGGAAAAATTGTGTAATTTTCGGACTGCACAAAACAGCACCAAACCAGAAATTTTTCTGGGCAATTCGCAGCTTTTCCTCAAGGAAATGAAGCTGTTTTTAGTTCATCTTCAAGCCAGCAAACTTCTCTGCATTTGTCCAGAAATGAGGCTAAAAAACCACCATTGGAAGACCCTCAAG
Source organism: Voacanga thouarsii (assembly GCA_026120185.1). Taxonomy (NCBI): domain Eukaryota; kingdom Viridiplantae; phylum Streptophyta; class Magnoliopsida; order Gentianales; family Apocynaceae; genus Voacanga; species Voacanga thouarsii. The sequence continues at coordinate 36,984 of JANUWF010001243.1, read as the reverse complement.
CAACCCTGAAGAACCACTGAAAAACCGAGCCAAGAAGGTGCGAAAATCCTGCACCAAAAATCTGCAATTTCGGAAAAGCCATGAACACTTGAACAGAATTTTTTCCAGCCATGTTCCTTTCTAGCCTAGGACCGAAAGCCACCTTCAATCTCTATAGAATTGAGCCTTATTCAGCCATATACTGAACACCATTAAACCCACACTTACCTTGAAGCTTAAGGACTCCATAGCTGCTCCACAAAACACTCCTAAGATCACTCCATTCAAACACCATTTGAACTTCAAAAAAATTCCAGCATTTCACTCCCATAAATCACTCTTGCATTAAGCTGAAACAACCAGAATTTTCTCTGCCTTTATGGACTGAATTTCGGCCAGCTTGAGCAACATTTAGCCTTCAATCATTTTAGCAAAACAGTCTTGTTCTAGCCGACACCATTAAAGACCATAGAGACCACTCTTGAACAAACACCATTGCTAACCACCTACCTTAAACATCTCCACTATTTCTCTCCATTTAAAATTCAAATAAAATCTGACCACCCTTACTCTTCCTTGCTGAAAATCGAAACCCTCAATCATACTCTACCATTCGGCCAGCCCTCTACCAAATTCCAGCAGCACTTCTTCTAATTTCTCTCCATTTTCACCTACAAACACCAAGAACACCAAGAACACACACTAAACTTCTTTAAGCGTAAACCAACTCCAAACCCCTCCAATTACTCTCAAAAACTCCAGATCATCTCTACATAATCCATAGACTTCATTTCTGCCATTTATAACACGAAATCTCGCAATCAAGAATTTTCAACCGGATAAAAAATCAGCTTTTCTTGAAGACCTCAAGAACATCAACAAGGTGAGTCATGAACAACCTTCTTGTTCATCTTCTTCCATTTGAATATATCATTCTAACATTTCTCTCTCTCTCTCTCTCTCTCTCTCTCTCTCTCTCTCTCTCTCTCTCTTCTAACCGAAATGGTTGAACCACCATCAACCATGGATGTTGTTTCGTTGGACCATTCAAGTCATTCCATTGCGCGTGGACCTTCTTTTATCTTCATCGAAGGACTCGACAATCAAGTATTCATCCCTAAATTTCTCTTATTAAATTCTGAAATTATGTCTCCTAGTTGATGATAGGGAAATGGATTATGATTGGGAGATTGAGCATATGCATGTGGATTAGGGGAATGAAGTTAGGACATGATGATTGTTGTATATGACTAGGATGTATGTGTTTTCCTTTTGAATCAATTTATGTTCTTCATGCTCAATGAATTTTATGGATGTTTGAAGCATGATTAGATATTATGACACCAAAGGTGATTAGGCTTTTATGTTCTTATTCTCCATGGAAGCCATGATTGATGATTGTGCTTAGTAGGATTTTGGCCATGTGATGGTATGCGATAGTTCAAGTGTATGTTCATGAATGGATTGATTTATTGTTTGATGATGGAGAATGTGATCATGAATCTTTTCTAGCACTAGGAAAATCATGGTAAGAGATTATTTTCTTATTAATTCTAGGTTATATTCATTAACAAAATTTATTACAAAAAAAAAAAAATAGAATTACTACTATAGTTTCCTTCAAAATTTGAAACACTAGGGGATTTGGATTGGAATATTTAATTAGACTATTAATATTTTTATTAAACAAAAATTTAATAAAATTCATTTATTACTAATTTTATTTATTACTAAATAATTATTATCTATTAAAAAAATTAATTAATTAATTAAAAATTATTTAATTTATTATTTATTTATAATAAAGCTATTTTTAAATTATCATTTATTAAAATTATTTAGGACTTAATATTATTTAAAATTCAAACCTTAGTTTTTTTATTAATAACACTCAAGAATTATTATTTGGGTCTATAATTTATTAGCAATTATTTTAGAACCCCTAGTTATTTTAACTTATCAAACTAGACTTATTTTATAAAATTCTTTATCACCTAGCCTTAAAGCTTAGAACATTAGGGTCATGATTGTAATAAGTTGAACTAGGATTATTTGTGTAAGTGAATATAGCTTGAGTGTAACCTTATGTCTTGTGTTTACCCCATGCGGGGTTAGGTCAGCTTTGGAAGACTTTTGAATTTGGGCAAGCAAAGGATCAGGTAAGCTCCTGCATAAAACTTGTTTGTTGTAAAAGGATACCATGGCAAGCTAAACACAAAGTATGTGAATACTGATTTGGTAAAGGCAATTAAGGACTGTTTCTTTTCTTGACTCAGTCAAACCAATTATTTGAAAATTTTCAAAGCAGTTTTACTCAAATACTGAACTATTTCTAAAACTGATTTTGGCATGGACTTTAGAAACCCTTGATTGCCATTTTCAAGCAAAGCTATATTTTATCAGTTTTCTCCCAAGTGGGACAATTATCGTTGAGTACTCAATAAGGGTAGGCTAGTAGTACTAGTTTTAAAGAGCAAGAGTGAGTCTTCTGGCAGGAGGCCACCTCCAGAAGATAAAACTCAACTTAGAGAAATGTCAGTACTACTTAGTCATGCCGGTCCGAGCTAGCAATTTTATTTCAGTCAAGTGATTGTGTTTGGCCGGAATGGACACCCGGTTGTTGTTTGGGTATAGAGAAGGAGGAGTATCTTACCCGGTAGGCCGATCACCTACCTTTTGTCAGTCTGCACAAAGTGTCGGCATTCTGACCGGCAGTATGCACAAAGTGTGGCATACTGACCATCCGGTTATGAGGCCCAACGTGTGGTAACCCATAATCCTTTCTTTTGAGTGGTTGATCTTATAATTATGTATGGCTGGAAAAGCCGAAACCACCACTCTTGTTTTTGACTAATGTTTAATGCTTGCCAATATTTCTCTTATAAAGTTTTCGCATTTTGCATCCACGAACTGTTTTCACTGAACACTCAAAGCACACATGGACTTACTGAGATTTTTATCTCATCACCTTTTATGCCATGTTTTCAGGTCGATCCTGTTGTGGAGAGGAATAGCTATATTTGTTGCCTATGCTTTGAAGACTTTATGCTATTTTTCTTATGTGTTGTTTTGAGAGATGGTAGCGAACAATTTATTTTGGATTTGTTCATGTATTTTTGGGTTGTAATAAGTTCAATTTTAAAGTATTACTTTTATTTTCTTTTGTGTGACCTAGTTATAAAGACTCCTTGTCCTTTGGACGGGACGACATCCCCGGCCCTGTTGGGCCTAGGTAGTGGGGTGTTACAGGGAGGGTTTTGGTTATTGGATTTTCAGATTTGAGAGGAAAAGGAAAGCTGGTTGTTTGAAATTCAAAAGGAATATTTTAGGGAATCAATTTTGGAAACAAATATGATAAGAAGATCTTGGTTGATGGAGAGCTTTTGGAAGTTGACTCTCTGATTAGTCGGGGTTTTTGCTATGATGAATGATGTTTGAAGGAGCTTTAGGGTGGCTAAAATATGGTGTGCAATGAAGAAGGAATTTTCTGGTTGTTTGAGGGGTAATCTATGGTACTTTGCTGAATATTTTGCTGGAATTTTGAACTTCAATTAATGGCTTGATTTGAGTGATTGATGGAGAGATTTTAAGAGCAGCCATGGAGCTCTTCTTCGTGCAGAACACTGGCGAAGATGATGAAGCTCAGTTCATGGCTGTTCAAGGTGAGTTTGTATAGAAAAATGGAGGATGTTTTGGACAAGGGTGAAGAAGGAACAAAGCCGGAATTTCCTGATTAAGCTTTCGCAAGGCTTGCTGAAATTTCTGGGCAGATTTTTCTGCCATATTTCAGTCAACTTGCAGAAGGTTTGTAGGAATATTGGAGGGTCTTTCAAGGCTAGTTTCTAGCCTTCTTTAGGGAGGAAAAACATGGTTGTATTGCTGCTTGAAAAGCTAGAAGAAACAGCTTGGTTTTTGGCTCACCAAGCTGCGAAAAATGATTAGAAAATTTTCCTGGTTTGCACAGCTTTTGTGCAGCTCGGTTTTGGATGGAATATTCAGCCTTCAAGCTGAGTGAATTATTCATTTTTTTGGCAGTATTTGGGAGGGAAAGATGGCTGAAAATTTTTGACAATTGGTCTGATCAAGAAACTAGAAAAATTTATAGTTTACTACATGAAGAAGATGAATACACCTAGGTTGGAGTTTTGAAGGTTCAACCATAGAGATTAATTCTCTTGGGAACCTTCCATAACTCTTCCCCATTTTTGGTCAATAAGATACCTCACACTTCGACATTTTCGTGCCTTCAAAGTCACAAAACTTTGCTGGAATTTTCTGGAAATAAGATTGGCTTAGATAAATTGAACAACCTAATTGATTAAAAATTAAGGAAAGCTAGAGATCAAGAAGGGTATGAATCCCTTAGAAATTTTTGTAGGGCACTAGAGTAGGATTAGAACATTCCTATCATGTCTCCCCTAGGACAACACTCCTACTCTTCCCTAAGGCATGCAAAGGCCAAAAATATAGCTTATCTATACAAAAATAAAATTTAATCATGCTAAAACTCAAATGATGGAATTTGAACTCAAGACCTCAAGGATTTATTCCAAAGCTCTAACCACTAAACCACAATGACTCTTGTTCTTATTTTCTCTCCCAAATATTTTTCCTATTTAACCCTCAAGCTATCTCCCTATTTCCACCTCAAGTAAAATTACCATTTTACCCTTCTTACTCGCTAAGCACAATTAAGTAATGTAGACCACAAATCACAAATCCAAAGCACCTAACATCATATAGAAATATATTTATGCAAGCGAGAAAATATGATATGCATCCCGACCCCTTTACTCTACGGTTGGTTTTAGCTGGAGTTTCACATCCTCCACTCCTTAGGAGAATTTCGTCCCGAAATTCAGGCATACCTCTATTTCAGATCGGGAAACTTCCGCTTTACCCACTCCTCTGATTCCCATGTGGCATCTCGTGTGCCGTGATGCTCTCACTAAACTTTTACCATCGGTATCTACTTGCTCCGGAGATTCTTGATACTGCAGTCCAATATTCGCACGGGTCTCTCCACATAGCTCAGATCGGGTTGCAACACCAAAGGCTCATTTTTCAGAACATAATCGGGATTTGCATTATACTTCTTCAACTGTGACACATAAAACACATCATGAATTCTCGTCAACCCATCTGGCAAGTCCAACTGATATGCCACAGGTCCAATCCTTTCCTTTATCGGGAACGGTCCCAAATACCTTGGATTTAGCTTTCCACCCTTCGGATGCTTCAAGATTCCCCTATTCGGTGTCAGCCTAAAAAATACACTGTCTCCTACTTGAAACTCTAACTCTCTTCGCCTTTTGTCTGCATAACCATTCTGTCGGCTCTGAGCTGCCTTCAACCTTTCCCGGATTAACTTAACTTTGCCTAACATTTCCTGAACTCAGACCTCTCCGGTTTTGCTTACGTGACCATCTTCTGACCAACTCCAGTATAGCGGTACCTGACACTTGCGTTCATACAGGGCCTTATACGGAGCCATCCCAATTGAAGCTTGATAACTATTATTATATGACAGCTCTGCATAGGGCATATATTCGATCCACTTATCCCCAAAATCCAGAACACAGGCTCTCAACATATCTTCTAATATCTGTATAACCCTTTCTAGCTGTCCATCGGTCTGCGGATGCGCCGTCGAACTGAACTTTATATTCAACCCCATTGATTCTTAAAACTTGCCCAAAAAACGAGACGTAAACCTTGGATCTCGGTCAGACACGATACTTAAAGGTCCTCCATGCAGACGGACTATTTCGCGCACATTGGTCTGAGCCAACTTCTCCATGGAATCTCTTACATTCACTGGTATTAAATGTGCCGATTTGGTCAGTCGATCCACTACTACCCATATGGCATCTTTCTGGGTCCTTGACATAGGATGTCCGGTGATAAAATCCATGGTCACCTCCTCCCACTTCCATTCAGGTACTGGCAATAGTTGTAACAGTCCCACTGACTTCTTGTGCTCCACTTTGACCTTTTGACCGGTAAGACACGTCGTAACATATTTAACCATATCTTGCTTCATTCCGGGCCACCAGTAGGCCCTTTTTAGATCCTGGTACATTTGACTTCCCCCGGATGAATGGCGTACTTACTCTTATGTACCTCTTCCAAAATACTATCCCTCAATTGATGCTCTATGGGTATACACAACCGATCCCTGAAATGCAAAACTCCCACCTTATCTTGTTAAAATTCACTATCATGCCGTCTAAGTTCCTTGTCCTTGAACAACTGAAATTCTGCATTACTTTGCTGGGCTTCCATGATTTCCCACCTTAAATCCGGTACCAACTTCAGGTTGCGAACAACAATTCTCTTCTTTTGCACTTCCACTCTTCTATCCAACACATCCTGAACCACTTGAATCTCCTGCACTCTTAATCTGGCCATTCTAACTTTTCTGCTCAGGGCATTAGCAACAACGTTGGCCTTCGCAGGATGATAGTTAATTGGACAACGGTACTCTTCTAAGAATTCAATCCACCGCCGCTGTCTCAAATTCAAATCCTTCTGGGTGAAGATGTACTTCAGGCTCTTGTGGTCAGTGAACACTTCATGTTCCGCTCTATGTAGGTAATGTCGCCATTTCTTTAGAGCGAACACAATGGCTGCCAACTCCAGATCATGCGTAGGGTTGTTGACTTCATGAGGCCTCAACTTCCGAGAAGCATAAGGGATCACTTTCCGGGCTTGCATCAATACTGCTCCTAATCCTTTTTTCGAGGTGTCGGTATACAGCGCGTAAGGCTTATCTCCCTTGGGCAGACTCAACACTGGTGTTGTCATCAACCTTCGCTTTAGCTTTAGGAAACTCTTCTCACATTTCTCACTCCAAACAAATGGAACATCCTTTCTCAGTAGTCGGGTCATAGGCGATGCGAGTGTCGAGAATCCTTTGATGAACCTCCTATAGTAACCAGCCAATCCCAAGAAGCTTCGAATCTCGGTGATGTTCTCCGATTGCTCCTAGTCGGACACTGCTTCAACCTTTCTTGGGTTTACCTTGCTTCCCTCCTTGGTCACCACATGGCCAAGAAATGATACACTATCCAGCCAAAACTCACACTTGCTAAACTTGGCAAAAAGCTTGCCCCATTATCACATCAACAGGTGTTTCCGACCCCATTTCCAAATCTGGCATACTCTCAATCCCCGGTTGGGTGACTGCATTTGAGTCGTCTCAACCTCCGGTGCCACAGGTCTTGCCTCCAGAACTCTTCTTCCTGATGTGGCTACATGGTGCTTGGGTGTCATGATAAACCATGCCCAAATGATGAGTGTATGCATTCAAGTTTAAAACATTTTGAGCATGCATTCATATTCAAGTTTAAGTAAAAGAAAATCATATGCAAGTTTTTGTGTAAAGAATTGCATAAAAATTTTTCAAACCTTAGAGTACTCTAAGTACTCTTATTTGCATAAATTTGGAATCAAAGTAGTAAGTAGAATAGAAATCCTTAACATAGAAGTTCATGGAAAGCAGAAAATAAACAATCTTGATCCTAACAGCTCTTTTCCCCTCTAGTCCTCATCAGAATCTTCAAATCAGCCTCATATAACCATGCCCCAGAAGTCCTAGTGAAGTCTATCCTAGCCCCACTTGCAAACTCATCTATTGGTTCCTTCCCGGGTCGCCTAGAACTCTCCCCGATCTTAACCTGGTTGGGTGGAGGAATGACAGAAGGCCTAGGTGGAGACTCATAATCTATCTCCCCCGAGTCATCACTCTCTGCTGACAAATCCACTATGGGATTAAGAGGGTGGGGAACATGCTCCATGGCAATCTTCTTAGCTTCACTGTCAGAAATCAATTCTATCACTGGGATTGGGGGTGGCTCATGGTTCGGGACCTCATCATCACTGCTATCCTCCAACGAAATTACTGGCTGAGGAGCAGGCTGAGGTATTGGAAGGTCTTATGGGTAGATAGGGATAGGAGGATGCCATTGTTACCTTTTCCTCGATGTTCTAAGTATTCTAACTATCCTACAGCATAAACAAGATAGGTTAGATAAAGATTTGATCTTAAATAAATAGGACATATACTATCTATACTTGCCTAAACCTAGGCTCTGAAACCACTTATAACACCCCACTACCTAGGCCCAATAGGGTCGGGGATGTCACCCTGTCCAAAGGACAAGGGGTCTTTATAACTAGGTCACATAAACAAAAATAAAATAGTACTTTAAAATTTAAACTTATTACAATCCAAAAATTCAAAAAAAAATCCAAAATAAAAATTGTTCACTCTCAACTCCCAAAGCATTACATAAAATAGATAATAGAATATCTTCCAAGCAGTCAACAACTAGCTACTCATCCCCACAGCAGGATCGACCTGAAATTAGGGTAAAAAGGGTGATGAGGTAAAAATCTCAGTAAGTCCGTGTGTGCTTTGAGTGTCCAATGAAAACAATTCATGAATGCAAAGTGTAAGAACTTCATAAGAAAAATATTGGTAAGCAATAAACAATGTTCAAAATCAAGACTGGCGTTTTGGCTTTTCCAACGATTCATATACAACAAAATCAACCACTCGAAAGGGTGGCCATGAGTTACCACACGTTGGGCCCCATAACCAAACAACGGTCAGAATACCACACTTTGTGTAGACTGAAAAAAGGTAGGTGATCAACCTACTGGGTAAGATTCTCCTCCTCGTCTACACCCGAACAAAACCGATTGTCCATTCCGACAACACACAGTCCACATGACAGAAACCTACTAGTACGGACCGACATGACTAAGTAGTACTGACATTTCTCTAAGTTGAGTTCATCTTCTGAAGGTGGCCTCTTGCCAGAAGACTCACTCTTACTCTTCAAAACTAGTACTACTAGCCTACCCTTATTGAGTACTCAATGTTGTTCATCCCACTTGGGAGATAACTGATAAAACATAGCTTTACTTGAAAATGACAATCAAGGGTTTCCAAAGTCTTTGTCAAAATTAGTTTAGAAACAGTTTAGTGTTTGAATAAAATTGGTTGTTGTTTTTCAAATGATTGGTTTGACTGAAACAAGAAAGGAAACAATCCCTAATTGCCTTTACCAAATCAGTGTTCGCAACTTCGTTTTTAGCTTGCCATAACAACTTTTTACAACAAACAAGTTGTATACAGGAGCTTACCTGATCATTTACTTGAGATAAAACAAAGATCTCCAAAAGCTGACCTAACCTTGCCTGGGGTAAACATAAGCCATAATTAAACTCAAGCCAAAATTCACGTTCACAAATAAACCTAGCTCAACTTACTACAATCATGACCCTAGTGTCCTAAGCTTTAAGGCTAGATAATAATTAAAGGGTTTATAAAATAAATCTAGCTTGATATTAAAATAGCTAGGGTTTGTGAATTAGATACTAATAAGTTGAAGGTTTAAATCTTGCTATAAATAAATTAGGGTTTATTTTGTGAAGGGCCCTAGGACCTAGATGGAATTATTTAAATTAATAATCTATTAATAATTAATTGTTAGAAAATACTTGGTAGCTAAAATTAGTTGTATGTAAATTTTAGTAGGTTTTGATTAAAAGATAATAAATAAATTTTTAATAGTATTTATGAATATAAGACTTACAAAATTAATATTTTACCTATTATGATTATTTATATAAAAGGCTTTATTTGATATTATTATTTTATATAATATCTATATATTTTATTTCTTTAATAAAAGCCATCATTTATTTGACTAAAATATCATTATTTTATATAAGAGTCCAAATCCACATTTTTGTAGGGTTTTTGAAATCACTAGAAGAAATTATAGTATTAATCATTTTATTGATGAAATAAAATTAGCTTAGGGACAACAAGGTCATGATCATAATTCCTATTGCTAACCATAATTATGAACTTATAGCCTACACCAATCAACAAAACATCCAAGTCATGCATAAAAACATAGATCCAAATCTACCAACACATGATCCAAACTCCACTAACATAATCATAATCATGGCCTTAACAAGAATACATAAACCTAAAACATTATTCACCCAAGGTGACATAATCTCTAAAATGCTTGATCATTCATATTACTCACGACATGAAGACAAGAAACCAACCCTAAAGACGCCATACATTTAACCAAGACAAATCATCTCATGCATTAATCCCATCTCTATCATACAAACACATTCATTCTCATGGTTCAATCCCAACTCCATCACAAAACACATGATCAATTTCCAAAAATATCCCATCGTCATCCAACTACATCCAAGAGACATGAATCTAGGATTTAAAGAGAGGATGGAAGAAGCTTACTTGAATGATGACTACCTTGAAGAAGTTTCGAAAGAATCCTCACGCGTGGACAACTTGATTCGTCCAAGGAGAAGAAGAAAAAAATGGCCATGATGGAAGTAACCATTCGGCCAAGTGAGAGAGAAAGAGAGAAGAGAAAGAGAAAAAGAGAGTTCATTAGTATATACTCATCAAGGTCAAAGATGGAAGATGATAGAGATGATTGTTCATGGTTACTTTGAAGGTGTTCTTGAGCCTTCAAGAAAATTCTGGTTTTTTATCCAAATGTGAGATATTGATTTCAGTGTTTGATGTTAAAAATTACAAGAATGGATTCACGAGAATGAGTAGGTATAATCTGGAGTTTTTGGAGAAGATTGAAGTGGTTTTGAATGGCCTTAGGCATGAGAATGGTAGTAGGTGTTCGTGGAGTTCTTAGTGTTCTTGAAGGTTTTGAGAGAATAGAGAGAAGAGAGAGAGAGCTAATCAAAATTCTGTTGGAAAGAGTGGTCGAATGGTTTGGGAGGGTTTTGGTAATTGGATTTTCAGATTTGATAGGAAAAGGAAAGCTGGTTGTTTGAAATTCAAAAGGAATATTTTAGGGAATCAATTTTGGAAACAAATATGATAAGAACATCTTGGTTGATGGAGAGCTTTTGGAAGTTGACCGGCTGATTAGTTGGGGTTTTTGTTGTGATGAATGATGTTTGAAGGAGCTTTAGGGTGGCTGAAATATGGTGTGCAATGGTGAAGGAATTTTCTGGTTATTTGAGGGGTAATCTATGGTAGGTTGTTGAATATTTTGTTGGAATTTCGAACTTCAATTAATGGCTTGATTTGAGTGATTGATGGAGAGATTTTAGGAGTAGCCATGGAGCTCTTCTTCGTGTAGAACACTGGAGAAGATGATGAAGCTCAGTTCATGGCTGTTCAAGGTGAGTTTGTACAGAAAAATGGAGGAAGTTTCAGACAAGGGTGAAGAAGGAACAAAGCCGGAATTTCCTAAATAAGCTTTCCGCAAGGCTTGCTGGAATTTCTGGGCAGATTTCTCTGCCATATTTCAGTCAACTTGTGGAAGGTTTGAAGGGCTATTGGAGGGTCCTTCAAGGCTGGTTTCCAGCCTTCTTAATGGAGGAAAAACAAGGTTGCATTGCAGGTTGAAAAGCTCGAAGAAACAGCTTGGTTTTTGGCTCACCAAGCTGCGAAACTGATCAGAAAACTTTCCTGGTTTGCACAGCTTTTGTGCAGCTCAGTTTTGGCTGAGAATTTTCAGTCTTCAAGTTGAGTGAATTGGTTATTTTTCTGGTAGTATTTGGGTGGGAAAGATGGCTGAAAATTTTGACAATTGGACTGATCAAGAAACTGGAAAAATTTCTAGTTTACTACATGGAGAAGATGAATGCACCTAGGTTGGAGTTTTGAAGGTTCAACCATGAGGATTAATTCTGTTGGGAATCTTCCATAACTCTTCCCCATTTTTGGTCAATAAGATACCTAACACTTTGACATTTTGAGCCTTCAAAGCCACATAACTTTGCTGGAATTTTCTGGAAATAAGATTGGCTTAGATAAATTGAATAACCTAATTGATTAAGAATTAAGGAAAGCTAGAGATCAAAAAGGGTATGAATCCCTTAGAAATTTTTGTAGGGCACAAGAGTAGGATTAGAATATTCCTATTATATCTCCCATAGGACAACACTCCTACTCTTTCCTAAGGCATGCAAAGGCTGAAATATAGCCTATCTAAACAGAAATAAAATTTAATCATAGTAAAACTCAAATGATAGAATTTGAACTCAAGACCTCAAGGATTTATTCCAAAGCTCTAACCACTAAACCACAACAACTCTTGTTCTTATTTTCTCTCCCAAATATTTTTCCTATTTAACTCTCAAGCTATCTCCCTATTTCCACCTCAAGCAAAATTTCCATTTTGCCCTTCTTACTCAGTAAGCACAATTAAGCCATCTAGACCAGAAATCACAAATCTAAAGCACATAAAATCATATAAAAACATATTTATGCATGCGAGAAAATGTGATATGCATTCTGACCCCCTTACTCTAAGGTTGGTTTTAGCTAGGGTTTCACAAAAATGCAGTTTATTGTGGCAGAAGAAATTCTGGTTTGCTAGCTTGATGCAAGAGTGGTTTAAAGAAGCAAGAATTCTCGAATTCTTTTGATGTTCAAAAGTGTTTTGGATTGAGTGATCTTAGGAGGTTTTTGAGGTGTGATCACGGAGTCCAAGTACTTAAGGTTAGTATGGAGGTTAATGGTGTTCAGTCCATGGCTGAACAAGGTCCATTTTGTAGAGGTTTGAAGGTGTTTTTTGGTCTAGGCATAGAGAGGCAAAGCTAGGAATTTTTCTGGTTTCAAAGTTGTTCAAGACTTTGAATGGTGATTTTCAGCGGAGAATTTTCTACATTTCTACAGCCTGATTTGCAGCTGGTTTTGAGTGGGGGTTTGAAGGTCTTTCAAGTGTGATTTTGAAGCCTTCATTTTGGAGATAAATAGAGGTTGCTTCAGCTGAATTGATGACAAAAGGCAGCTTCACTTTCAGCATAGTGTGCTTCGAATTTGTATAGGAAATTTTTCTGGTTTTGTGTAGTTTGTGCAGTTCGAAATTTGCACAGAATTTTTAGTCTTCAAGCCACATGAAATGACCATTGTTCTGGCAGAAAATGGTTAGGATTTTTGGCTGAATTTTTTGAAAGCTGCTTTGCCAAGAATTTTGGAAAATTTCCTGATTTTTCTTTATTAAAACCATGAACAACATGAAGGTAGGATTACAGGTTCTACCATGGAGATTTATTTCTCTTGGAAATCCTTCCTAACTTCTCTCCTATTTTCGGCCAGTCCTCTAACCATCAAGACTAATTTTTGAAATTCAAGGCAAAAGAATTATCACAGAATTCTTGGAATTAATGGATTTTGGTTTAATTAAATTATGAAGATGTTAAGACAAAGCTAAAGGTAATATAAAGGACAAGAATTCATCTAGAATACTTTTTAGGATATGATTATATGATCAAGACATTCTATTCATGTCTCCCCTAAGATAAAATTCATATATTTAAGGAATGTAAAAAAAGTAAAAATTCAAACATAGTGAAGATAATCATGAATAAAACTTAAGTAATGAGATTTGAACTCGTGATCTTAGAGATTAATTCACAAAGCTCTAACCACTTAACCACACTATGTCTTGTTTTTATTTTCTCACCCAAATATTCTTCTTATCTAAACCTCAAGCCATCTTCCTATTTTGGCCTCAACCAAAATTACATTTTTACCATTCCTACACAATAAGCATAACTAAGCCTTTTAACCTATAAACCACACTTCTACAGCACATAAACTCATTCAAAAAGTATATGTTGATGCAGAGTAATATGATATGCATCCCAACCTCCTTACTCTAAGGTTGACTTTAGGTGGGGTTTCACAAAAAGAATTAAGCATGTTAGAAAACTATAAATGTTTAAAGCTTTTCTATTCTTTTGACCTAAGTGACCATATAATAGAATTAAACATATTAATTAATTAATGGTCTTGTTTAATTCCAAATTTATTTTACTATTATTTTTCATGCAAAATATTCAAAGAATATTAACTACTGAAATAAAAATAACTTTACCTGATTTGGAACCAAAAACCCGAAAAAAAAATTCCTGCTGGTCCGATGCTTCCACCACACTAGATAGTGCAGCATGGGAAAAAGTCATTGAGTGTGATCTAGGCAGGTGCTCGCGACCCTTGAGCCTGCGTAGCTGCTTCCAAGAGGAAGCTTTCTCGCGCGAGGTGCGGAGCCGAGGCCAACTCGAGCCCTACTGCGGCTCCAAGGCTCGGTTGACTTGAGCGGCATCGACTCTCCTCACATCTCTAGCCCGACTCAATTTGACGGCTCAGCTTGAACATAGCTCCACTGATACTATGATTATCTTCTCCAAATTCCTCTGCATGTTTTAGATGTTCTAGGCCTCAATTTTTTACATGGATTTCATTCAAAAATTATCCAAAATGATCTACAAATGCCTATGCCTTTAATTATAGGCTTACACGAACACTATGAAAGCTTCAAAAAAAAAAAAAAAACATTTACAGTGTTCCTATGTCTCAACCGTCAGACTTACAAAGGATTCTACCCATACCAGAAAACATGAAGGATCACTGATTTTAATCATCTGATAGGTTTTATTCACTAACATGCAACCTATATTGCCATATAAGCCATGCTCTGATACCACTTGAAGCTAAAATATGGCAAAATGAAAAATGCACAGTAGCATGTTCATAAAACAGAGCACACGCAGAAGAGCAGTGAAAGAAAATTTCTCTAGACCTCTGCGCGTTTTCACTAGTCTAGGGGCTGCCGGCACCTCAGTCTAAACTCTGGTTCTAAGATCAATTCTTTAGGTTGTTGTCCTGAAAGTCAACGTCTTCTTCTGGGCATCAACATGACTGCTCTTAGTTTTCGAAATACAATCCCGCATGAAATTCCTGCTGAAAGCTATGGAGGAAGAGAATGATCTTCTACTATGACTGAATGCTATCAAGCATTAATCTAATAGGTTTCGCATCTCTGTTCTTGCTGTTGAAAAAGTATAGAGAACACACACAAAAGAAGACGTGAGGCTCGAAGAAAAAAACAACGTGCCTCTGTGAAAGACTCTACTGTTAAGTTGAATCCCAACCACCTTGATAATAGGCTATTACCCAGTGGTATTCAAAAATCAAACAGAGTTGATCGAATCAAAAAAGCCTTAAAGACCATGTCATGTTAAGCCATTAAATAGGCCTATGGACCTATGGCCCAGTTTATTAGGTTAAGCCTTTAACTTAATTTAATTATTCCTGGTCTAATACAAGCAAAATACTTAAAGTAATTAAATTACCCAAATAGACCAATATAAACCTCATGCCTTGGCCTAGTTCCTTAGGTTTATCCTTTATTTTAATTTAATTATTCCTGGACTAATACAAGCCAAAGAATTAAATTAATTAAATAACCTAAATGAATCAATATCAAATTCTCCCTTTTTGGACCTTTTATATTATTCTAGCTTAATAAATCAACTATGCTACTCGAATAAAATAAAATCCACTTTATACAAGACCAATTCCTCAACCAAAACCCATCAGGACTTATAAGCTATTCTGAGGATCAAAAGACATATCGCTTTGGCTACTAAAGTGACAAAAATATCCCTACTATAAAATTAGCTATATTTTATATTTTAAATGTTTTATAATATCGTCATAAGAAAATATTGACCCCAATGACAATGCTGCATTAGCACGGTCTCTGACTTATAGGTGTAATGGCTAAAATACCCATCTACGCATCATCGTACATTTATAGAGGAGGAGTGTACTAACACTTCTTTAAAAGACATCTACTACCCTTAGACCTCTAGTCTAATGATCCACGACTCGTGGAGTGTTTTTACTTTCCAAGAGAACTACGCTAAAGTAAACGTCCAGGTCATGTTCTCTAGGGCCCTGGATATTTAGATAATTTGAATAGTCAGAAGGGGCGATATAGTGCAGAAGCTATCTTATACAAGTCAGTCTTAACTAACTAGTCACATATACACAACATACAAGTATATCAAAATATATGCTTCCAGCTTCGTCAAACCACCAACTCATCCTCAACCAGTAGAGTATTAGTCCACGCTGTAGCAGTAATAGTCTGGGTTTCTTCTAAATAGTACTTTTAGAAACCACTAATATAGGTCCTATTCTACGTATTCGACATACGCTCATACTATGAACTGAGTGGACTATCCACTGGCTAAAGGTAAGTTATTTTCCATTTGGAATTCATAACATAATAACCTAAATATGATGGGATTCCCATTCTCACCAATTGGTTAAGAACAAACGTTTATGTGTTAAGTAACTCGTGATCTATACTTTTTTGTGAAGGACCACTATTCACTTGGATCACTTACTTAAACACAATAGGTCCTTTCCAAACATAAATCGTACACAAATAGAATGTAAATTCATATACAAATCTTTGAGAAAAAAATTCTTTTATTAATAAATTCGATAATTATATTAGAAACATTATCTAGAGGATATACAATCGAACATCCAATGCTCCCGCTACTTATGAACATGATACATCGCCTGTTTCAGCCATGCTTAGTTTGATTTGTTGCTATTTTCATAGATGATATCTTGGTATATTTTGTAAACCCTCTGGAACATGAGAAACATCTTCGAAAAAATTTGGGAAAATTACGTGAGGCTAACTGTATGCCAAATTTAGCGAATGAGAATTTTGGTTGAAAAAAGTAGCTTTCTTAGGGTATGTTATATCTAAGAAATGAATTACAATAGACCCTACAAAAGTTGAGGCAATGATGAACTGGAAGTGCCTTGAGAACTCAACAGATGTACGGAGCTTTGTAAGATTGGTTGGGTACTATAGAAGATTCATCAAAGGATTTTCTAAGATTGCTTCACTTTTGAATCGGCTCACTCATAAGAAAGTTCCTTATGTATGTTTAAAAAAGTGTGAGAATAGTTTTCAGGAATTAAAACAAAGATTATGCTCCACTCCAGTTTTGAAGTTACCTATAATGGATAAACACTATGAAATATCTACGGATGCATCAAAAGAATGATTAGGAAGAGTATTGATGCTTTGCTCCAATTTTAATATTACCTACAATAGATAAACACTATGAAGTATACACGAATGCATTGAAAAGTATGAGAATAGTTTTCAGGAATTAAATCGAAGATTATGTTTTACTCTAGTTTTGACATTACTTACAGTGGATAAATACTATGAAGTATACACATATGCACCAAAGAAAAGATTAGGATGAGTATTAATGTAAGAGAAGAGTGTAACAACATAAATTTCTAGAATGCTAAAACTTCATGAAGAAACGTATCCTACCCATGATTTGGTGTTAAAAGTAACTGTTTTTGCGTTGAAGAAGTGGAGACATTATATATATGGTGTTGAATTTAATTTTTTTACTGATCATAACAGCCTAAAATATGTTTTCACTCAGAAGGATTTGAATATGAGACAGTGTAGAAAGATGCAATTTTGGAAAAAGTTTTGATGGCCAATTAACTACCATCTTGGAAAAAAAAAACATAGTGGCAGATGCTTTGAGTAGGAAAGCGAATTTATCTACTCTTTGAATGGTACAAGTTCTAAAATTAGAAACATTTGTCATTGAATGATAGATAAGAGTGTGTAATATTTCGATTCAACCCACTTGTTAGTGTTATATCCTAGACGCAATCACTTGTACGTTGTATATGACACATACTATTTTAATAAAAGACATTATTTATCTTACAATTTTTTTTTTACTTTTATGTAATATAACTGTTAGATAAAGTCCCTAGTACAACACTGTGTTAAGGAAATCGTAATAGAGATCATGATATGAGATTCCTACTACACTGTATAGTGGTAGTACTTAAATAGTCCATAGTCGTAGTATTAATGAGACAAGACATCATTAATGCGTTAAAACTAGCATGTGTTAGACTTCCTGATTTGATCAGGTGGTGGTTCTCATATCCATGAGTATTGAGATACTCAAAGTTGACACATAGATGCTTGTTAATAGAACAAGTTCATTGGAAGACCTACTAATGAGATAATTAGATGGATAACTATTTAGTACCAGTGATATATTCACAATATAGCAAACGTACAAATATCCTTAGACTTAAGATCTCCAAAGTACTTTGTTTGCTGAGATTTGTACTTTTATTCTAATCTATGGAGCAAGATCGAGGGCCATCTATGAGATGGATATTGGGTACATTGTGAGGTAAACAAAAGTAGTTGAGAGGGTCAATAAAGGATTCACTACTCCTAATAGTAGGGACGAATATCTCATGGCCACTTGTAGGAATTGCTTCTAGAGAAGTCCTTGGCCAAGGCGACTATATATTGGAAATAGTTCTAATTGATACACATCTAGAGTAGTGGGTTCCTGGTACAAGTACTATTATATTCGGGCCAGAATTAATATATATTTTGGAGGGAGTTGGCACTAATTCAGTACTTCAAACCGAATGTGATATTATATGGTGAAAGGAGATAATTGCAATGTAGTTTGTTATTCAAGGGTTCATGCCAAGCTTTAACTTCCTGGACTCTTAGGTGGTCATGATGTGTTGCAAGATACCGCTCATGATTTGGGAATATGGGTTTATTAATTGATGAATTAATAAACTAATCTTGATTAGAATCAATATGATTAATTCTAATTAATTATGGATTATTAATCTCAAAGACGTTTGGATTAATTAATGTTCACTACAAATTGACTGGGAAATCTAATAGGTCACATGCAATAGAGGATTATATACTCAAGATATTATTTGATAACATAGTGGGGTTAATTGTGAGAAAGAGAGGTTGTTGTGGACAAATTATAATTAGTTATAATTTATGTTCCAAATTGTAATTGAGAGAACTTGATGTTTCCAATTACAATTAGGGAATTCTAACTGTTTTAGAATTCTCTCTTGGAGTATTTTTCAGCAGGTTTTTTGTGCAATATATTGGGATATACTACACGATTCTTTTCAGCTGAATAAGTGATTCACGAAAAACAACAAGCTTCTCATTCTCTATCTCGTTTTTCTGGAAAACAAGAAGAACCCTAGCCGCCATTGTTGTTTCTGGTAGCACAGAAAATCTTGGTGCTTGATTGTGATCATCCATGTGGATTTCTATTAGAGATAATCACACACTGTGATTATTGTGATTGGACGTTCAACTCTCGTGTTGTTTGATCAAAAGGATTGCTGGATCACGCCTCGACTTGAAGAAGGAAAAATTTTGTTTTCCACATGATCAAAGAAAGGTAAAAAGCTATTACCTTTATTCCCTTTATGTCCTGTTCTCCACACATATGATGATCTAGGGCGGTATCTCGTTCTTATTCTTTATTTGCGCCATATATGATATGCGTGAGATACCCAACATACAACTGTTACCAACACAATGATAGAAATAGAATGAGGTCACCATGAATTTCACATTGGGATCACCCTTGACAATGGAACAAAGAGATACAATTTGGGTTGTGGTAGATCGATTGACGAAATCTACCTATTTTATTTCTATTACTCAACGAGATTCTTTAGTGAAATTAAGTAAGATACATATGTAGAAAATTATCAGATGGCATGGGGTGCCTTCTATAATTGTATCTAATCGAGATCCATGATTTACCTTCAAATTTTTTGATACACTACAACATATGTGTAGGACAACTAATAGGGTCTAAATTAGTCACTTATTTCCTAGTTATTTGAGGCTATTTTGTGATACATTTTGTGCAATAGCTGGTCATATTCCTTCATATTTGAGATTTTACCCTTAGAAAGGTTGTTTGTACATTATTTCAAATTTTAGGGGTAAAATGAGAAAAAAAATGTCGCTAAACAGAATAGAGGCGGCGCCTGTGAAACCCCAGTCAAAACCAACCTTAGAGTAAGGGGGTTGTGATGCATAACATACTTTACTGCATGATTAAATATATTTTTATTTGATTTTATATGCCTTGGATTTGAGTTTTAATGTCTTGGAGGCTTGTTGGTAAATATTGAGTGAGAAGGGCAAAATGGTAATTTTTGCTCTAGGTGAAAATAGGGAGATAGCTTGAGGATTGAATAAGAAATAAGTTGCTAGTGAAAATGACAATAAGAGTTGTTGTGGTTTAGTGGTTAGAGCTTTGGAATTAATTCTTGAGGTCTTGGGTTCAAATTCCATCATAGGAGCTTTAGCTTGGTTAAATTTTATTTTTGCCTGGGGAAGTAATAATTTCGGTCTTAGTGGTGTTTGGAGTAGGGTAGAGATGTTGTCCTATGGGAGGCATGATAGGAGTCTTCAAATCCTACTCATTTGTTCTACTCGAATTTTCTAAGATGAATTCATTTTTCCTTGATCTTTGATTTTTCCTTAGTTCTCAACTCATGAGGTTGAGCAAGTTGTTCTAGCCATTTTCTCTCTAGAAATTTCAATAAAGTTCTGTGGCTTTGTAAGATCAAAATGTCTTAGTGAAGGACTTCTTATGGTCCGAAAATGTGAAAGAGTTGTGGGAGATTTCAAGGGGAAAATTCCTCTAGTGAGCTTGCTAAAAATCCACTCTAACTAGTTCATCTTCCTTCTTGGAATGAACTGAAAATTCTCCAGCTGATTGTGCCATCAAGGTATCAAAATTCTTAGCTAACATTCCCTCCCAAATGCTGCCAGAAAAATGGTCTTTTGGATCAGCTTGCAACCTGAATTCTTTAGCCATCTTCGGACTGCTCAAAGCTGGAGCAAAACCAAGAAAAATTCCTGTACAAATCGTAGCTTTGAGACTCCAAAACCAAGCTATTTTCTTCCAGAGTTTGTTCAGCACCTTAGCCATGTTTTTCCTCCATGAAGAAGGCTGGAAACCAGCCTTGAAAGCCCCTAGAATTCTCCTTCAAACTCCTAGCAAACGGGCTGGAAAATGGCAGCCGAAAACTGCCCAGAAAAACTTCAGCATGCAAAAATGCTGTGCAGAAAATTGTCCAGCTTTGTTTCCTAATCTTCCTCCTGCCGAAACACCATCATTGTTCTGCATGAACCTATCTTAAACCTCCAATAACTGAGCTCCAATATTCCCCTTAAGCTTCGGCACAAAATTCAGACATGGCTGCCCGAAAATCTCTCCAACAAATTCCTGCAATTATGCTTGATGGATTACCAAATTTCCAGCTACCATAGTTTAGCAACATTCCATAATGTATCCCTCAAATAACCATACTTCTTCTTCACCATTATGCTCCCTATTTTTGGCCACCATAAGCTTCCTTATGCCAGCATTAATCCCACCGAAATTCTGCACAAAGTAGTCAGCCATGACAGACTTCCAAAGCTCTCCAATAATCAAGATATTCTAGGATATTTAGTTTCCAAATTTACTTTCTAAAAATATTCTTCAAGGATTTTAATAACTAACCTTTCCTTTTCCCTTCCAAATCAGAGAATCATCTTCCTAAACCCTATAGAAATTTGTCCAGCCCTAGTTCTCACAGAATTTCGGCAGTTGCAAACTACAATCTCACAAATTCTTTCAACCTTCAAGAACACACACACTACACCAAGAACACCTACTTCTTCATTTCACCTAATACCCCTCCAAACCACTTCAAACCTTCTCTAAAATCTCCAGAATTGACCTACTCACTGCCGTGAGTCCATCAACACCATTTTTAATATCAAACTCCACAAATCAACTCGCTACTTCGGATCAAAACCAGAAAATTCTGTGAAAGTTCAAGAACACCTTCAAGATAGGTTTGTTCTAACAACTTCATCTTCTCCAATCTTGATCTCTAGTGAGAATATATGTGAATAGACATGCTAATGCTCTCTCTCTATCTCTCTCTCTCTTCCTCTTATGGCCGAAACTCCCTCTCTTGGCCGGATGGCTTCTTCCTCCATGGCCATGCTCCCTCCACCTTCCTTGGATGATTTTAGGCATCTAGGAGTTGAGATCCATTCTAAACTCCTTCAAGGCATCCCTCAACCAAATAATTCTCCTCAATCTTTCTTTTAAATTCTAGATTCATGTCTCTAGGATGATGTTGATAGTTTGGCGATTGTGATAGGATTTGAGTATGCATTGTAGAGATTGAAGCATGAATATATATATATATATATATATATGATTGTGAATGAGATGGGATTTATGCATGGAAGGATTATATTGTTTGATTGAATGATGATTTGGGGTTTGATGCATGTTTCCATGTCATAGGTAGTATTTGTGATGAAGTATGCTAGAGATTATGTCACCATTGGTGATTAGGACTTATATTCATGTTGGATTATTGAAGCCATGGCTATATCTATGCTAGTAGAGGTTAAATCATGTCTTAATAAATTGAGATCTATACTTGTGAGCATGATTTGGATGAATTGATGAGTTGAATGGTTGAATATGTTCATGATTGTGAGTAACCTAGGAATTATGATCAAGAACTAGTTGTCCCTAAGCAAATTTTTATTTCATGAATAAATATGTAGTAATATAATTTTGCTAGTGATTTTGAAAAACCCTAGGAAGGGTGGATTTGGAATATTATATTTATATAAAGGAAAATTTTTTGAAATAAATAATAGTTTTAATAGAAAAATAAAATATATAGATACTTTATAAAATAATGAAATCCACTAAAGTCTTTTATGGAAATAATCATGACTAGTAAAATACTTACTTCTATAAATTTAATTTTCATCTTTTAATCAAAACCTATTAAAACTCATTTATTATTTTTCAAGCAAGATTCAATAAACTTCATTTCCAACTAACTTTAGTTATCAATTATTTTCAAACAACTAAATTATTAATAAATCATTAACAAATAAACTCTAAATATTTCTTTGCAAGTTTTAAACCTTTAACTTATTAGTACCTGTTTCCCAAAACATTAATTATTTTAAATATCAAATTATCCTTAGCCTATAAACCTATTTATTTATTGAGTGACCTTAAAGCTTGGGACACTAGGATCATGATAGTAGTAAGTTGAGTTATTTTAAAATTGAGGAAGTGGATTGTGGCTTGAAATTGATTGTGTTTTGTATTTGCCCATGTGGGGTTTGGTCAGCTGTTGGAGACCTTTTATTTGTGAGCAAGAGTCAGGTAAGCTCCTGCATAAAACCTGATTGATGTGAAATGTTTTTCTTATTGAAAGCTAAATGTAGAGTGTATGAACACTCATTTATGTAAAGGCAATTGAGGGTTGAACTCTCTCTCATTTCCAATATTTGAATTATTTAAAAATCAAAGAGCACATTTGCCACACTCAAACTCTTTCTAAAGCTGATTTTTACACGGACTTTGAAAACCCTCAAAATGCCATTTTCATGTGGAACAATGTTTTGTTCATTTTATCCCAAGTGGGAAACGTCATTGAGTACTCAATAAGGGTGGACTACTAGGACTAGTCCTAGAGGGGTTAGGGTGAGTCTCTCAGTAGGTGGCCACCTCTGAGGGGTGAGTCCTTCCCGGATAGGATGTCAGTCTAGTGGGTCGTGCCAGTCCGAGCTAGCAGTGTTCTTTTCAGTCAAGTGACTGTGTTTTTGCGGAATGGACACCCGGTTGTTGTTTGGGTATAGAGAATGAGGAGTATCTTGCCCAGTAGGCCGATCACCTACTTTTGTCAGTCTGCACAAAGTGTGGCATTCTGACCGGCGGTATGCACAAAATGTGGCATACTGGCCATCCGGTTGTGGGGCCCAACTTGTGGTAACCCATAATCCTTTCTTATGAGTGGTTGATTTTGTTGATCATGTATGGCTGGAATAGCTAAAACGCCACTCTTGCTTTTGACTATTGTTTATTGTTTACCAATATTTCTCTTATAAAGATTTCCCATTATGCATCCATGAACTGCTTTCACTAAACACCCAAAGCACACACGGACTTACTGAGATTTCTGTCTCATCACTTTTTTACCATGATTTCAGGTCGATCCTGCTGTGGGGATGAGTAGCTAGTGTAATCTGCCTGGAAAGAGATTGTTATCGTTTATTTCTATGTATTGCTTTAGGGAGTCGAGAGTGGATAATTTTATGTATGGTTTTGTTTTAGGAATTCATGGATTTATTCTTGGAGTATTTTTGGATGTAATAATTTTTTTTTAAGTTAAAGTATTATTTTATTCTGCTATTTTATTTGTGTGACCTAGTTATAAAGACCCCTTGTCCTTTGGATGGGGCGACATCCCCGGCCCTGGCGGGCCTAGGGAGCGGGGTGTTATAGCATCGGCCTGAACAGGGTAACCAGCGCGACCACATGCTGCTGGCACAAACTTTGAAACAATGAAAAATCCATGAAATGGAGCTGAATAGAACACAGCTGGTGCCGGTTGGGAGTTCAGAGGCGGCGTCAGCTGTAGTCTAGAAGAGGTGATCCGAAAATCAAGAAAAATTGACTAATGAATTGAGAAACAGACCACAACTAACGCCGGCAATAGGTAAGACAGGTGGAGCCAGCTGTGCACAGCCACTGAGGAGGTGCCACGATTTTCACACGCGTTTTTTTGGCAATTTGCAAAGTTTTAGTATTTTCCTACTTCTATTCGGCCAGAAACCCTATGTGAACGGATTTAGGCACTTTTGAAGCCTATAAATAGAGTGGAAACATAAGTGAAAAGTGGAGAATTCGTGGATCAAAACAGAAAATCACTCAAATTAAAGGAGGAATTCTTCAAATCAAAGAGGATTGTACTAGAGGGTCCACAAAGGAAGAAGAATGAGGTTAGTCTATGAGTACTTTCTTTAAAATTTATTTTATTTTCTTAAACAATGATGTATTAATTGTTTTATTGTAATTTGACATTGTTTTTGGTATTCAAGATTTTTAGAGTTACTTTGATCTTTTGATGAATTGATTGTTATCCTTAGTATTTAATTACTTGTGCTAATTACGAGATTAGTTGGTTATTTCTTTCCATTAACTTGCTTGGCCAAATGGGTTGATGGTGTTCTCGATTCATTAATTTCATATATTGTTGTCTCTTAACTTGCTTGACCAAAGGGTTTAATTGCTAAGAACTGGAAAATTAAAGATTAATTGATGTCTGCCAGGACATGGATTCCTTGGTTAGTTTCATGTTTTAAGTTTTCCAAGCCACGGAAATTTAATCAAGGATTGTATTTAATGCATCTTTTGGGTGAGTTTGTTGAGACAGGGCATATGATGCTAATTTGTCTAGAACATAGTGATTTCATGGATTGGAAAAGAAGTGAATCTATCTCAACCCTTCATGATACCAAGAGAATAATTAGTTATGATAATGATTGGGTACTTTAAGGTTATTTTTGTTAAAATAGTGGTTTGAGTTACATAATTCTCCATCATTAACATGTATATATTTTTTTATTTTATTTTTCTTTTCATTCTTTTTCACTTTATTAAGTTAATTAAATAATGAAAGAAAAATGATTATTCAATACTTGTTCATTGAGGATCGACACTCATTTTAAACCCTATGCTAAGCTTAATGATGAGTATGCTTGCTCATATGTGCAATTTGGGGTTAACGTTTAAATTTGACTTGATTGGAAATATGCTTATTTTTATATGATTTTTATACCCAAATAAAAACATATCAAGTTTTTAGCACCGTTTCCGAGGAACAATATCATGAAATCTTGGATTTTATTGATTTAACCATGTAAATAGGTAAATGTGTAAATATGTAAATTTGTACAATTGTTCTTTTTGCAAAAAGGTGCCATCTTTTGTATCTTATATATCCTTGTAATCTAACTTGTTGACTTTGACTGACGTTTACTTGACTAATTTGTTCTGTTAATTATGGATATCTAACTTGCTTCTTGTCTTTTTCAGGTGTTGGCCTTGGTACATGACCCATCAATCTGAATGGTGATATAGTCGATTGTGATCCTGAAATTGAAAGGACATTATCAAAAATCCGCCAGACTATCAAAATAAACTTAATCACAGACATGGACGGTGCTCAAAACAACAATGCTACAAACAACATGAGAGTCATAGATGACTTTGTGAAACATGCAATCTTGGGCACGGGCTTAAGTATCACTAGACCTAGGGTGGATGCAAATAATTTTGAAATAAAGCTCAATATCATCCAGATGGTCTAAAATATAGTTCAATTCGATGGGCTACCTGAAGAAGATCCCAATGCACACCTAGCTAGTTTCCTTGACATTTGTGATACCTTTAAGATGAATGGTGTTTCTGAAGATTCCATAAAACTAAGACGTTTTCCTTTTTCTTTGAGTGATAGTGCCAAATCTTGGTTAAAGTCTTTACCCGCAGGTTCTACCACTACTTAGAATGCCCTAGCTGAAAGATTCCTTGCCATATATTTTCCTCCAACTAGGACATCCAAACTTATAAATGCAATTTTTCCCTTCCAACAATTATATTATGAACCTTTGTATAGAAGTTGGGAGAGGTTTAAGGAGATGTTGAGAAAGTGCCCACACCACATATTTGAGCTAGGAAAGCATATGCTCATCTCTCTGAATGGCCTTACATTTGCAACATGACAAGTGGTGGACTCTTCTGTAGGGGGTTCCATCAATCTTAAGACCCCAGAATAGGTATTTGATCTCATTGAAAACTTGGCTTCTAATAACTATTCTTGGGGAAGTGCAAGGTCGAAAGCTCATGTGCAAGGAGTGCATAAAGTGGATGTTGTGGTAGTTTTGGAAGCTAAGATTGAAGTTTTGACTCAAAAGATGGAACAAATGGTGATGCCTCAAGACTAAGTGTTAAATGTAAGTTGTGATTTATGTGGAGACGGGCACCTAAATCATGAGTGCCAAATATATAGGTTAAGTCGAAGAAACCATAGAACAAGCTGCCTTTGCAGGTAATATCCGTCCACGTAACAATCCATATAGCTCTACTTACAATCCTGGTTGGAGATCACCCTAACTTCTCATGGACTAATGGAAACCAACCTAGGCAAGGTTATTTCAACTTTGGGGGAAATCAAAGGAACCAACCTCATTTGAACAGTAATTCAGCATCATCCAAGCCACTATTGGAGGAATTGATTAGTTTTGGTAAGTACAATGGAGACTAAGTTCTATGGGGTTGATGCTACAACAAGGAAATTAGAGGCCTCCCTGCGCAATTTGGAGAGCCAAATTGTCTAACTAGCTAAATTACTTGGGAATCGTCAAGTAGGGACATTACCTGGAAACACCGAAGAAAATCCACGGGATCAAGGCCGTGGAAAGCATTGAAGTTGTTTTGCTTTAAGTTTTTGTGATTTGGAACAATTTTTATTTTTATTCATTTCTTCATGAATTGAATTGCATTATTCATCATTACTACATGTTTATCATGAAAAAAATTTAAAAAAAAATTCCAGAGTCCGGACAGAATGTAACTGGCATGGGCTAGGCTCAGAACCAGCATTGGCTCCTATCGGGGGAGATGTTAAAATAGGCCAATTTGGCCATCTTTTCTTTCAAACTCTCCTACTCCCTCTCTAACCCGCGCCGGCTTCACCTTCTGAACCTCTTAAGATTTGATTTTTCACATCCCAAACACCTTTAGAACACCAATCTATCATTCTTTTGTTAATTTTATCAATCAAAATTCTCTAAATCTTCCGTTTTTCACAGAAACCTAATCTTCAATCCACATGCAAAGGTCTTTGATTTCTAAACAAAGAATGCATCTTTTGGTTGCCCATGCATAAGAGAACATAAAGGTATGTTTTTTCTTGAATTCCCACTGCTAAAACGTTGTAGGTAAATTTTCTTAATTTTGGGTATATTTTTGGCCAAAATTTGGGATATATAATGTTCTCTTGCATTGTGAATCAACTTATAAGCGTCATGACTTTGGATATATTATGAGTTATTGTCTCTTGAGTACTTGATTCATTCATATGATCATTAGGGAGTTTGTGTATTTGGTTAAGGGCATGATTATGGCTATTAGAATGATTGAGTAACTAGTGCACATTGGCCTCAACTTATCTTACACTGAATCACTATAATGCAATGATGATTCCCTAATTCACATGAGCATGTTATGAGCATTTAAATACATTGGGTTTGTGCAGCACATTTATACTTTACAGTGAGCTTTTCTGCTTATTCTTCCAGGTTGTGTTGTAAATTGTGGTGGATTGATTGGAGGGAATTAATTGGTTGTGGTTTGGTGCGAGGTATACTTTAAGGAGTTTGGGCATAGTAGTGTGAGTTGGTTGAGAGTTGAGTGGGTGTTGTGCATTGTGTTTGAAACAGGGGAGATACAATTCTTCTAAAATCTTTGAGCTTCTCAGTCCTTATCTTCCTATCTTTACTTCTACTTACTTGCCAATATGTCTAGAGCACGGGGTTAATCCTCTAAAAGGGCTAGAGCTTCTTCTTCCTCAGCCCCTTCATCTATAGACTTCCTGTTCCTTAGGCCAACAGAGTTCATTGATCCATCATGTGAGGAGTAGTACAATAGGAGGGCTTCAAATAAGATTATTATGGAGCGTACATTTGCACCTACCCTAGAACATGCCCTTAAACTAGGAATGATGTTTACGAGGCTAGGGTGGGGACCTAGAGTACAGCTAAAGGGAGATTATTGTCCAGTTCTCGTGAAAGAATTTTATGCCAACATGGTTGAAAAGGGCAATAAACACATTCCACATATTGAGACAAGAGTGAAGGGAAACCCTATTATCAGCACATGAAACAATTTAGCTACTCTCCTCTAGGTCTATGATGATTTTTGGTAAGGGATAGCTACTAATAATAAAAAGATTCTTTCTAACCGTAATTCAGATGTTAGTAATACTAGAGCTACTCTAGGGTTGCACAAACACAATACTTTCCAAGCCAACAGCTTCTATTCAAACAATGATCTTGCTGCCAACTTTTGGGCTGTAGTATACTTGTTCAGTTTTAGTGTTGTTGTTAGTGTTATGCCCTAGAGGCAATCACTTGTACATTGTATATGATAGATTTTATTTTAATAAAAGGCATTATTTATCTCATAGTTTCTTTTGTTTACTTTTGTGTAAAATAACTATTAGATAAAGTCCATAGTACAACATTGAGATTCCTGCTACACTGTATAGTATTAGTACTTAAATAGTCCCTAGTCGTAGTATTAATAAGATAGGACATCATTAATGAGTTAAGACTAGTATGTGTTAGACTTCCTGCTTTGATCAGGCGGTGGTTCTCATATCTGTGAGTATTGAGATACTTAAAATGTTGGGTATGTCTCACATATAATATATAGCTTAGTGGAAAAATTAGGACGAGATACCATCCTAAGATCTGCATATGTGTGGAAAATAAGATATAAAGAAAACAAAGGTAACAGCTTTTTACCTTTCTTTGATTGTGTGAAAAACAAAATTTTTCTTTCTTCAAGTCAAGGCGCGATCTAGCAATCCTCTTAATTAAACACCACAAGAGTTGAATGTCCAATCACTATAAACACAGTGTGTGATTATCTGTGAAACCCCACCAAAAGCGAACCCTAGAGTAAGGGGGTTGGGATGTATATCATATTAGTTTATATGAATATATATATATATATATATATATTGAATGATTTTATGTGCTTTAGAATTATGATTTATATGCTAAAGGGCTTAGTTATGCTTATTGAGTAGGATGGGTAAAATGATAATTTTGCTTGAAGTCAAAATCGGAAGATATCTTGAGGATTGAATAGGAAGAATATTTGAGAGAGAAAATAAGAACAAGAGTTGTTATGGTTTAGTAGTTAGAGCTTTGGAATTAATCTATAAGGTCAAGAGTTCAAATCCCATCATTTAAGTTTTATCATAATTATTTTAATTTAAGGCTGGATTTTCGTCTCTTGCATTCCATAAGTAAAAACAGGAGTGTTGTCCTAGGGGAGACATGAATGGAATGTCCTCATCCTATTCTTTTGTCCTAAAAAGAATTCTTCAGGGATTCATGTAATTTTATTCCCTAGCTTACCCTAAACTCTTTACCAATTAAATTTGTTCAAAATTTATCCAAATCTATGATTTTAATTCCAGAAAATTCAGTAAGGATTCTTGGCCTTTGAAATTTTTAAAATGATTCTTAGAGGCTGGAGATTGGACTAAAAATAGGGAAAGAGTTAAGGAAGGTTCCCAAGAGAAATTAATCTCCATGGTTAAGCCTTCAAACTCCACTCCATAGTGTTCATATCCTCCATGAAAAGATTCTGAAAATTTTCTTTATTCTTGAGCAACCTAGTCTTCAAAAATCTTAGCCATCTTTCTTACTCAATTGCTGCAAGATAAAATGGCCAATTTATTCAGTTTGAAGACTGAAATTCGTTTGCAAAAAACCAGACTGCACAAAGCTGTTCAAACCAGAAAAAAAAATTCTAGACAGTTTCGATGCATGGCAGGTGAAAATCAACACTGTTTCTACAGCCTTCAAACCAGTAAATTACCTATGGTTTTCCTTTATAAAGAAGGATGGGAACCAGCCTAAAAAGGCCCTCAAACACCTCTCAAAACACTCTGCAAATTGGCTAGAATATTGCAAAAAAAAACTGCTCAGAAAATTCTGCAACCATTCAAACCACAACCAGAAAAATTCTGGCATTGTTCTCTTCAAGCCTTGTCCGAATACCACCCTCAAATCTTTGTAAGTTAATCCTTGTTCAGCCATGAACTGAACACCATTACCCCCCTCCACTTACCATGCACAACCGGACCCTATAGCCACACCTCAAATTCCTCCTACAATCACTCCAATTAAACTTCCATTTGAAGTTCAAAAATTCCAGCATTTGCCCCATGAAAACACCCTTGGATTAGGCCTCATAACCAGAGATTCTTTTGCCATTAAACTAATGAATTCAGCTAGCCTTATAGCTCCATCAACCCCTATTCATTTTAGCAAATCTCAGCAACCAATTGGCCATTTGCATCTCCAAGAAACCTCCCTCAATCAAACACCATTAACATATCTTCCCCTTCAAAACACTCCTTAAATTTCTCCATTT
Organism: Voacanga thouarsii; assembly: GCA_026120185.1. Taxonomy (NCBI): domain Eukaryota; kingdom Viridiplantae; phylum Streptophyta; class Magnoliopsida; order Gentianales; family Apocynaceae; genus Voacanga; species Voacanga thouarsii. Next base: position 6,195 of record JANUWF010001243.1, on the reverse strand, counting down.
GAATTTCAAACAACCATATTTTTCCCTTCCTCCCTAAATTGAAAACCAAATACCTGAACTCTCTCAATCATTCGGCCAACCCTCTTCAGAAAATTCGTCCAGCATTCACCTCTAATCCTCTCCATTTTCACTAAGAACACTAAGAACACACACTACCTTTCTTTAAGCCAAAGACCACTCTAAACATCTCCAATCCCTCTCAAAAACTCCAAAACATGCCTACATATCCCCTAGAGTCCATTTCTAGAATTCATAACATCAAACCTCGAAAACAAAAATTTGTAATCGGATCAAAACCAGATGTTTCTTTGAAGTCTCAAGAATATCGTCAAGGTAACCAAGAACAACTTTTGTTCATTTTCTTCCCTTCAACCCTTAACATGTTATACTATTGCTCTCTCTCTCTCTCTCTCTCTCTCTCTCTCTCTCTCTCTCTCTCTCTCTCGGGCGAAATGGTTGCTACAACCATGGCTATTTTCTTTCTCCTCTCTTAGACAATTCAAGACCCTGAAGCGCGTGGACCTTCTTAAATCATCATCGAGATAATCATTCACCAAGTATTTCTCCTTAACCTTCTTTTTAATTCGGAATTCATGTCTCTTGGATGTTGTTAGAGAGAATAGAATATGATTGGGGATTGAGTATATGCATATGTATGAAGGGTTTGAGATTGGAGCATGAGAATGATAGGTCATGATTAAGTTTTATGAAATTCATTGAGAATCGATGTATGTTCATCATGTCTTAAGTGAGTATGAGTGTTTAAGCATGGTAGATGTTATATCACCTTTGGTAAATAGGATTTTTATGTTCTTATTTTTATTGAAGCCCTGAGTATGATTATGTTTAGTAGGGATTTGGCCATGTGATAGTAGGTATGGATTTAAGTCTTTGTTCTTGAATAGAATAGTTTATTGATTGATGTTGGAGTATATGCTCATGAATCTTGTTAGCAATAGGAAATTTATGATCATGACCTTGTTGATCCTAGGCTATTTTGATTAGCAAATTTTATTACCCTAACTAAAATTATTACTATGTTTTTCCTCCAAAGATTTTGAAATTCTTAATAAGTTTTGGAATTGGAGTACTAAATGAAATAGTTATATTTTATTAGCCAAATAAATGATATTTCCTATTAAAAAAATAATATATATATATATATATATATATAAAACCTTTGATATAAATGAGTAAAATATTAATTACCTTGTGGACCATATATTCATAAATATTATTTATACTTATTAATCAATATTTAATAAAAGTTATTTATTATTATTTTTAATGCGTATTGATTATTAATTAAGAGAGTAGTAATAATTTATTTTGCTACTTAAAAATTACCATTTATTAAGATCAACTAGGACTTAGGATTCTTCAATAATTAAACCCTAGTTTTTTTATTAATAACAACACTCAAGATTTATTATTTGAATCTATAAGTTATTGGTAATTATGTTACAAAACCTAGTTATTTTAACTTATCATACTAGACTTATTTTATAAAAGCCTTTATCATCTAGTCGTAAAGCTTAGGACATTAGGGTCATGATTAAAATTAGTTGAACTAGAATTATTTATGTAAGTGAATATAGTTTGAGTATAACCTTATGACTTGTGTTTACCCCAGGCAGAGTTAGGCCAGCTTTGAAAGATTCCTTAGTTTGATCAAGCAAAGGATTAGGTAAGCCTCTGCATAAACTTATTTGAAGACAAAAGTCTATGGCAAGCAAAACATGAAGTGTATGGACACTAATTTTGTAAAGGTAATTAAGGACTGTTTCCTTTTTATTTCAAGCAAGAAAATCATTTGAAAATTTAAACAAGCAGTTTTGCAAATTCTAAAACTCTTTCTAAAACCCAAATTTGGCAAGAATTTTAGAAATCTTTAATTTCTATTTCCAAATAGAGTAATGTATTATCAGTTTTCTTCCAAGTGGGACAATCAACATTGAGTCCTCAATAAGAATAGACTACTAGGACTATTCTTTGAAGGATTAGGGTAAGTCTCTCAGTAGGTGGCCACCTCTGAGAGGTGAGTCCTTCCCGAATAGGATGCTAGTCCAGTAGGTCATGCCGGTCTGAGCTAACAAGTTTCAGTCATGTGGACTATGTGTTTCTAGAGTGGATAACCAGTAAGGTTTGGTGTAGAGAAGGAGGAGTATCTCACCTGATAGGCTGATCACCTACCATTTCTCAATCTGCACAAAGTGTGGCATTCTGACAGTTATATGGTCATGGGGCCCAACCTGTGGTAACCTATGGCTACCCATTTGAGTGGTTGTATTTATTGTGCACAAGTATGGTTTGAAGAGCAAAATGCCACTCTTTATTTTTTTAACCTTATTTATTTCTTACAAGCACTTTCTCTTTTACAATTTTTACAACTTGCATACATGAATTGTTTTACCTGAAATAATCAAAGCACACACGGGCTTACTGAGATTTTTTTTTTTTATATCATCACCATTGATGCCATGTTTTTAGGTCGATCCTTCTATGGAGATGAGTAGCTAGATTTGTCGCATGCTTTGAAGACTTTATGTTATTTATTTTATGTGTTGTTTTGAGAGATTATAGTAATCAATTTATTTTGGATTTGTTCTTGAATTTTTGGGTTGTAATAAGTTCAATTTGAAAGTGTTGTCATTATTTTCATTTGTGTGACCAAGTTATATAGATCCCTTGTTCTTTGGATGGGGTGACATCCCCAGCCATGTTGGGCCAAGGTAGTGGGGTGTTACATTATCTCTAACAGAAATCCACACAGACGATACACTCAAGCACCAAAATTTCCTGTGCCCGCAAAAAAAAAAAAAATATTGGCAGCTAGGGTTTTTGGTCTGCTTCTTGTTTTTCCAGAAAAATAACAGAGAGAGAGAGAGAGAGAGAGAGAGAGAGAGAGAGAGAGAGAGAGAGAGAGAGAGAGAGTTTTGGAGATATTCCTGTCTTACTCCATCAGCTAGGGTTTCGAGTGTATCCCTATATCACACGAAAAATCATACTGAAAAAATCCTCCATCACAGAATTCTAAAACAGTTAGAATTTCCTAATTGTAATTGGAAACATCAAGTTCTCACAATTACAATTTGGACAATAATTTATAACTAATTATAATTTGGCTACCACAACCTCTCGTTCTCACAATTAACCCCACCATGTTATCAAATAACTTCTTGAGTATATAATCCTCTATTGTGTGTGACCTTTTAGGTTTCCCAATCAATTGGTAGCGAATATGAATTAATCTAAACGTCTTTGATATTAATAGTCCATAATTAATTAGAATTAATCCTATTAATTATAATCGGGATTGGTTTATTAATTAATCAATTAATAAACCCATATTCCAAGATCATAAGCGGTATCTAGCAATACATCCTGACCACTCAAGAGTCCAATAAGTTAAGTGGCTTGACATGAACCCTTCAATAACAAAGTACAGTGCAATTAACTCCTTCCACAATACTATATCTCATTCGGTTTGGAGTACGAAATTAGTGCCAACTCCCTCCAGAATATATATATTAATTCTGGCTCGAATATAATAGTACTTGTGCCAAGAACCTACTACTCTAGATGTGTATCAATTAGAACTGTGACTAATACACAATTGCCTTGACCAAGGACTTCTCGAGTAGTAATTCCTACAGGTGGCCATGAGATATTTGCCCCTACTATTAGGAGTGCAGAATCCTTTATTGACCCTCTCAACTACTTTTGTTTATCTCACAATGTACCCAATATCCATCCCATAGGCGGCCCTCGATCTGGCTCCAGAGATTGGAATTAAAGCATAAAGCTCAACAAACAAAGTATCTTGGAGATCTCAAGTCTAAGTATATTTGCACATTTGCCATATTGGGATTATATCACTGGCACTAAATAGTTATACATGTGATTATCTCAAAGTTAGGTCATACAATGTACTTGTTCCATTAACAAGCATCCATGTGTTAACTTTAAGTATCTCAATACTCATGGGCATAAGAACTACCACCTGATCAAATCAGGAAGTCTAACACATGCTATTCTTAACGCATTAATGATATCCTATCTCATTAATACTACGACTAAGGACTATTTAAGTATTAACACTATACAATGTAGTAGGAATCTCATGTCGTGGTCTCTATCATGATTTCCTTAACACAGTGTTGTACTTGAGACTTTATCTAACAAGTATTTTACATAAAATTAAACAAAAGAAAATGTGAGATAAATAATGCCTTTAATTAAAATAAAACATGTTATATACAATATACAAGTGATTTCCTCTAGGATATAACACTAAGAAACTCTCATTTCCATTAGAGTTAATCATTCATATATCTAATACCGGATGACTCAACATGACAATCATGTTTCTTTTGGGATAGTGCTTTTGTAAGTGGGTTAGCTATGTTCTCATCCATGGGAACTCTTTCTCTATGATCTCCCAGATCAGATGATAGCGTCGCAGTACGTGTTTGGATTATTGGTGAGACCGTGGCTCATTTGCTTGTGCAATGGCTCTGTTGCTGTCACAATACAAAGATATTGGACCAACAATGCTAGGAACCACACCCATTTCCGTCACGAACTTCTTGATCCAAATAGCCTCTTAGCTACTTTAGAAGTGGCTATGTTCTCAGCTTCTATCGTAGAGTCGACAATAGTCTCTTGTTTGGAACTCTTCTAACTTATTGCCCCTCCACACAACGTAAACACGTAGCCAGATTGTGATTTGAAATCATCTTTGTTAGATTGAAAATTGGCATCAGTATACCCGTTTAATTTCAAATCACCTTCTCCATATACTAAAAACACATCCTTAGTCCTTTGTAAGTAGTCAAGAATGTTCTTTACAACCGCCCAATAACCCTCACTAGGATCAGATTGGTATTTGCTCGTCAAACTAAGTGCACAAAATGCATCGGGTCTTGTACGTATCACAGCGTGCATGATAGATCTAACTACTAAAGCATATGGAATCTTACTCATATGATCCCTTTCAAGTTGTGTCTTGGAAAACATCGACTTGGAAAGGCTTACACCTTGTGACATGGGTAAGAATCCCGTTTTGGATTAATCCATACTAAACTTTTTTAGCACTTTATATATGTATGTATACTGCAAAAGACCTTGCAACCTTTTGGATCTATATCTATAGATCCTTATTCGAAGAATATAGGTTGTTTCTCCAAGGTTTTTCATGGAGAATGGTTTGGACAACCAAATTTTAACCATTTGCAAGACAGGTTTATCGTTTCCTATTAGCAATATGTCATTTACATAAACCAATAAGAAAACGATTACACTCCCACTAACCTTCTTGTATACACAAGGCTCATCTATGTTTTGAATGAAACTAAACTCTTTGATTGTTTCATCAAAACAGATGTTCCAACTCCTAGAAGGTTGTTTAAATATATAAATAGACCTTTGCAGCTTGCACACTTTTATGCCATCACTGAATGTGAAACCCTCAGGTTGTGTCATATACACATCCTCAGTCAGATTTCCGTTTAGGAAAGCTATTTTCACATCCATTTTCCAAATCTCATAATCATAATGAGTAGCAATGGCTAGGATTTTCCTAATGGATTTTAACATGGCTACTGGCGAGAAGGTTTAATCATAGTTAATACCATATTGTTGACAATTACTCTTCGCCACTAGTCATTCTTTATAGGTAAATAAGTTACCATCTAAGTCCGTTTTCCTCTTAAAAACCCATTTGTACCCAATAGGTTTAATTCATTTGGTTGGATCAACTAAAGTCCATACTTGGTTGTCATACATATAATCAATCTCTAACTTTTTGGCCTCAAGCCATTTGCTAGATTATGAACTGTTCAAAACATCCTTGTAGGTAGTAGGCTCATCTTCATCAATGAGTAATACGTTATTGTGGTCACTAATGAGAAATCCATATCTCTCAAGTGCCACACGTATCCAACTAAATCTACGATGTTCTTGTGTAGTAGAAGGTTCATCTATTCTCTCAATAGATGTGGGATCAGACGGTTGATCCTTATTTGTTTAATCTTCTTAAACTTCACTAAGTTCAATTTTAGTCCCACTGTCTCCTTTGATCATGTGCCCTTTCTCTAAGAAGACGGCATGCTTCGAAACATACATTTTATTTTTAAAGGGTAGGTAGAAGTAATATCTGAAAGATTCTTTCAAATATCCTACAAACAAACACTT